>CAHIKZ030000280.1:1640000-1770000 GCA_903632075.3 Acanthosepion pharaonis | reverse complement strand
GAATATTAAGTATCTTCTTCAATGTATGTATATGTCTGATACTAACAGTAGCTTATGATAGTGACATATGCTGATATAAATAAGAAAAAACAACCATTCTTAGACTTATTTTAAGTCAAATGATTTACATTATAACTTGCATGTGACATTAGCGGTAGCTTGTAATCACTAACAACTGGCTTCATATTTGGTACATGATATTCACATAATATATTTATATATTGTCAAGAAATATCTATATTATGGATTATATGATCTTGCTATTAATAAATATCTATATTATGGGTCTTACGATCAGGAAATATTTATATTATAGCTTAACTGGATTTTACTGCCAAGAAATATCTATACTAGTGTTTATATTGATTTTAATGTCAAGAAAAATCTACATTATAGCTTTACTGGGTTTTACTATCAAGAAATATCTACATTATGCTCCATATAAGCCATAATGTAGATATTTCTTGATAGTAAGAACTATATAAGCCATATTATAGATATTTCTATAAGACCTAATCTATATTAAAGCATATATGGGCCTTATAGAAATAACTATTATTGCTTTGTAATATCAGATATTTCACAATAGAAAATTCAAGAATTCTGGATGTAATTCAATACTTTTAAGTCCAAAGTGACCTTTATTTCAGAAGAGTGTCTTATAAATTTCGCTTGGTTATAAATATCCACATAAGAAAATTTAAGTAATATTTATTTTATAAAGGTATATGTAAAAATTGCTGGAACTATTGTTGGAATTGATCTTGTAGGCTGATTTGATGTGAAACATAACAGACTATGTTTGGTATATTTTCAATGGATGATGTTTCTCCTTCCTTTCTTTTTTGTCTTCGTTTATTGTATTGAATGCTTAGCAGATGGTAAATGAATTGGCCAATTTTATCAATTATTCTGCTCCAATGAATCTTTCTTTTTCTTTGTAAATGAATGAAACGTTTTACCCATTTTTTTCCTTCTCTGTCATGTTTTGGGGCTGTATATTGACAAATGTGCATTTGCGTCTATACTGATTGATGAATCTGTAAGAAAATTTTATGTATGGCTGAATATATATTAAAACACGCACAGAGGGGAATAACTTCGCATTTTGTTTCTATGATAAGAAAAATATTTAGATTTTATCATTATAAAATTGTTACAATTCAATATTTCCATAAGTATGAGGAATGTAACAGTGACTTTAAATGGCTAACACTTAAAGATGACACAAAAATACAGAAAATGAAATAATTCCATCAACTTTTATTTCAGAAAATTGTTTTATGAAAACTTAAGCTGAATTAATTTTCCTCTGTAAACATTTTGGCAATTCATTAAATTCACTTTTGCAGAAATAACTTTGAGAAAGTTATGAATCCCTCGCTTTTTCTCCCCACACTTATGGGTTAAAAAGCAGGGCTGACTAGGCTCTTCTGCTTCAAAATGAGAACCAGTCTGGGAAAAGGAAAACTCTGAATTCAAAACCAGCCTGAAGAGGGATAGGCTTCATCAGGCTAACTTTCCCTAGACACACCACTAGTGTTATGGCTGCAGTACATGTGGCACCATTATGACAATAATGGGTTAAGCTTATGGCCAGATCACTTTAAAACACTGGTTCTCATATAATCACCAAAGATATGCAACATCAAGACAGGTCAGTACCTCAATGGATAATCGTTTGTAAATATCAGGTGCTGTAAGGTTGGATGTTTGGGTATTATAATAGCTAATAGCTTGGAATTAATAATCAGAGAGCTCTGTTCCAATTCCAGTTGGGTTCGTTATATTCACATACACTTGAGAAAGGTAGGAATCCATCTCTTCTCTACCCAGCTATGAATTAATTTAGATCACTTGAGGTGTGAAACTAAAAGTCACCATTTTATTACTGCTCAGTAAAAATTTACTATTCTATTTATTGGGGTTTGTGTACGTGTGTATACATATTTATATCAATGTAACATTAGTTCTTTAAAATGACTAGAAAAGTGTTTGAACTGCTTGATCAGTAACAGTCAAACAGTATTTATACTTGTAGGAACCAAACACTTACTCATTTTATGTAAACAAGAAAGTTAAATTTTAAAATAAATATTTTTATCACCCATTTTTATGATATATAAAATGTGTTCAAAAAGTATCTGCGATGTGGGAAAAATTCTTTGCGTAGGAGGGGATGCCACTCTTCCTGTGCCTGTGTGAAAAATTTTGTGTCGGATTTTCATTTTCCCACAAGATGTCTGAACACATCTAGCAGAGATATTGGAGAAAGTTTTACCAAAAGCTTAGCAATATTCAAGCTCAAACCATCCAGAAGATTCAGCAAGCTTTTGACAATGATGCCATGGGCAAAACCCAGATCAAGGAATGGTACAATCACTTCAGATATGGCTGCACTTCAGTGGAGAGTGAAGCACACTCAGGCAGGCCATCCACAAACCAAAATGAGGAGCTGATTGAGAAGGTTCAGCAAATAGCCATGGAAACAATCTAGGAAATTGTTGATAAAGTGGGAATAAGCAGAACAGTGAATTCCATTTTAATGGAGGATTTGTGCATGTGGAGAGTATTGGCAAAATTTGCCTGCTCAATCCACCCACATAATTCAAACTTTCTTGGTCAAGAACAACACACTGCTTGTTCTGTAGGCTTCTTACTCTGCCGACTTGGCACCATATGACTTCTGACTCTTCTCCAATCTGAAAACCATGTTGAAAGGGAAGAAATTTAGGTTGTGAGAGGAAATTATGAGAAAAGCAATGGCAGAGTTTGATAGCATTCCAGAAAAGGTGTTTCAGAAGTGTTAGCAGCAGTGACAGAACTGCTGTGAGAAGTGAGTAAATTTCCAAGGGAAGTATTTTGAAGGTGATTAAATAAAATTTGTGAAAATGTACAAAATCTATATTTTTATACTCAAAGGTTGGATATTTTTTGAATGAAAATAGTATGAATGATTGAATGACAAAGGATGATTTGAGCAATGTGTTTAATCATCTTACATACAATATTTACAATTTTGTCATTCAATTACTCAACATTATTCTGAAATATATATATATATATATATATATATGTGCAAGTTATATAACCAATTTTGAGCACACTTATACAAATAATATGAAAACACACACATACATATATATATATATATATATATATATATATATTAGCTGGCCACTCATATTCAAGGATACCCATCTATTAGGGCAGATAGCCAATCCCTATTGCAGACGCTTACTCAGGCACATTTGTGTTTGTTTAAGACCCACAGAGTTAACTTGTGATTTATAGTGCAACTATGCTGAGCAGACCTTAGTTACAGTTTCTGGGAGAGAGCATGTTATCTAGAATGGTCAACAATCTGAACAAGGAGAGCACACTCAAACCCTTGGTCATTTGTGACTTTGTGCATGCACATTTATCAATGCCCCCTCCCAAAAGGTTCTGTCTACCGAATTACACTCACAAGACTTGAGTCAACCTGTAGTATGGTTTTCAGGCACTTTCCAAAGGTGCTGCACACTGAGGTCGCCCTCTTCAGACTGCTAACATCAGGAAGCCTACTTCCTGACAAATCAATTGTAGTGTGATTCGAACCTGGGTATATATATATATAAAAACAAACATGGATGCTATCTTTACATTGAGATATATTCTGGATGAAAACCAAAAGAAAAATGTGAATTTATTCATAGTCATGTGTTTAAGTATGAATTTGTTTGCATATATATATATATATATATATATATATATATATATATATATGTGTGTGTGTGTGTGTGTTTTTGTATAATGTATGCATATGTATTTTTCTTTTTTTTCTTCAGGAATCAAAAAAAAGTCATATAAAATTTAACAAACCTCTCATCTCTCTTTCACTGCCTCTTGTTTAAAGGAAAAGCTATCTCTTGAATATATATACATACCTACGTGCATACACATATAGTGTGTGTCTGTGTCTGTTAAAAATATGTATGCTCAGATGTGGTGGAGTACAGGTATTAATTAGAATTCATCCAAGCTCTTCGGCTTGATTTAAACATTGGGTTCCACCCACCATGTCATCTATTATGTACAGTAGTTTCAACTACTTGCTGATAATTGCAGAGGTTGTCATCTTATTAAAATTAATTAAAACTCATCCACTTGGGGTTGTTAACGAACCTTCTGCAATCAATTAGTACTTGGATTATTTTCTTGAAAAATCACCGATGCCAATAAACTCGATCACAAATTTCCTTTAGCTCTGCATTTCAGCTCATTCCATCAAATAATCTTCTCATTTTAAAGTTTTTCAATTTTCAATTGAAGAATATTAACATATTTATAAATATAATTATTTCCTGACAATCTTAATTTTTGTTTTTCAGTTTGCAAGAAAGGAAAATTTAAAAAAAAAAAGAATAAAATAAAATTTTTTAAAAAGTCAATAATGCCTTGTGGCTAAAACTGAATTTAGCTTGTTTTAAACTTTAGTGAACCACACATGCACACACGTGTGTGTATTTAGGCAGCATATCTTCAATCAAACATGTTTGATTGAATAATCTAGACATATGTATTTTTATTTTAATCCTCGCAAAGCCACAGATAAATTTATTAACATTGTTATGTTATTAAACTGATTAAGAAAGTCGCTGTAGTTTTAGTTATTTCTTTTATTTTCCCAAGTACTTTCAATCTCATTCAAGGTCATCTTCAAGGGTAAATTGTTAAAACAAAAAATTAATGGAATTGATAGTTGTGAATTTTTTGGAAATGCACTCTGTTATTGTCAATTTAGAAATAGATGATGAGAATATGAAAAGGAGGTAACTCAATTTATATTTTTTTTATTATTAATGTTTTAAATTTGAAAAAAATTTTTTTACAATTTGAGCATCCCAAAAAGTTGCTTTTATAGGCATTTTAAAAAATTGTTGCTATACTCATAATTAATCTTATTTAGTGTTGGTTTCATTTTTTTATATAGATTGTTTCAAGAATTTCAAGTATTTGTCTTTTAATTTCATGGTGGAGTATACTTGCATTGTCAATTAATAATTCTCTAAAATGTGTAAAGTAAGCCTTCTTGGTATTGAAACCAACATATATATTTACTTTTTTGTCAGATATATAATTTCCTAAAAGAACATTTAAATTGATATATGATGCTGGTCTTTTCGAAAATATTATTTGACAGAGAAGAGTTATTGTGAATGATTAGGTTGGTTGTATTAAATTTAGTATAGTACATAATTAGTTTTTTTTTTTTTTTTTACTGAGATCAGTGGGAGATATATTAGTAGTTATGTGCTTTTTTAGGATTTTTCCATCTTGTTTGCAGTAAGTGTATTTGATTGGCATATAATAGGTTGATATGTTTAGAGTTATTTGAGGAAGTATTGTGTTCTTTCTGGTTTATGTTAATATTTCTAATACCTTTTCTAATTTGTTCATCAACAATGTAATTAGAAAAGTCATTATTAATGAAAGTTTGATTTTTTTTTTTAATTTAGTGCAGAAAATTTTTTGTGTTTGCAAAATTCATATCAGTCCTTCAAGTAAGAATGCAAAATCTTGCTAAAAACTGTCGATTTTCAGTTCTATTTTATTAAAAGCAAATAAAGCACACTTCCTCTTTTGAATTTTACTTCCTATGATTGGGATACGGGTAACCTATGCAAAGTAATCAAACAAATTTGCTTTCTTAAATGTTCTAAAATGGAAATAAATTTTGTGTGACATCACTTTGATCACAAATTCTGTTGATGATGCCATTATTTAGTGCCGTTCTCTGTTTCTGCAATTCTGCTTTGTTGTCTTCAACTCTACTTTCTACTGCCAAACACTGACAAAAAGATATACTTTGTAGATCTATCTTATGTCCAGGACAAAAAAAAAAAAAAAAAAAAGACACAAAGAACAATTTTTATCTTTGGCTATCATTGCTTTTTGGAGTAAATAACTGATTAATGGAATAAAAAGAGAATGTGAGGAATTGACCATTTTGTAAGAAATCTTTTTTCCTGGAGTTATCAGCTTGAAATCAATTTAATGTTGAAGGAAAAAATAAACACAAAGAAAAACAAAATAAACTTGAAAGATAACTCATTTCAACATAACATCTTTTTTTTCTTTTGATAATTTCGTTTTCAGATAAAATGTTGCATTGGCTGTAAAAAAAAATTAATCACCATTAACAGCAAATTGCACTCTGTAAAACAGTTTTTGAAGTCATAGTTAAACACGTATTTAGATTCTGACATAAAGAAACAAGTGTTAATACCAATGCATTCTGATCACTTCTGTCTTTAAAATGTCTTCTTTGAAAGAAAGAAAGTCATGAAATAACATATCCTGATAATTCTATGAATCTAAGAATAGAAAATAAAGTATCTTGTTTGTAGATTGAAAATAAATTTTTGTAACAATACAATTATCTATCATTCTGACATTTTTTTTTGTTTCCAATCATAATGCCTGTGTCTCATTTCTTCTTCATAATCAATAATTAAAATATGGTGTCTATTTTTGGTATGAAGCAACTGAGTGTGAGCAACTGTGAGGTCTGACATAGGTTGCAAACAAGGAGGAGGCTTATACTTAACATCAGAAAGCAACAGCTGAAGTTTCTGGGACACACAATGAGGAAGGAGGGCCTGGAGAATCTGATGCTCAAGGGTCGAATAGAGGGAAAGAGAGACAAGGGAAAACAATGCACGACATATCTGGCGAGATTGAGAGAATGTGGTCTGGGGGAGGAAACAGGGAAAAGGAACTTGTTGAGAGCTGCAAGGGATAAAGGGAGATGGAGTGCCATGATCTCCTACATCCTGAAAGGACATGGTGCATAAAAAGAAAGATGTTTGTTTGTATTACATATTCAGTCATTGTCTATCCTTCTTATTCTCATAATATTCAGATTCTACCACCTCCTTAGTTCGTAACCATATTATGTTGAAATACCAATTCTCATGCAATCGCTGAAGTTAATCAGTGTTGAACCTGTTCAGTACCTAGATTGATTGGTGACCACTTGTAAGCTTGGATTTCTGAGTGACCCAATTGAAACTCTGCTCGGCTCTTCAATTTCAAACTACTGTCAGGATCATTATATTCACTTATGTGCAAATACTCTTGGAAAACATGAATCCACCTCTTCCCCCTCCAGCTGTGGGTTAAATAGTAAAACGTTTATCACTAAATCATCATTATCTCCACAAAATTCTTTCAATCTAAAAATGATTTTCAAGCTTTAGAATAATTTTCAAGAGGTTTATAAGCTGTAAAAAAAACAATTCAATAAATCATAAGCCTACCACTTCCTCATATCATACTGTATTATAGCCTTGTATTAGGTGAACTTTAGTATTAAAAAAATGCATGCTAAATAAAATGTTTGCCATGTACATTTTAAAAAGATTCTGATTCATAGATAACAAAATCATGCAAGCCATATATATCCTTTTCTCTACACAGAGAGAGAGACAATTAGTGTTATAACTAATTTTTAAAAAATGACTATTTAGATATTTTAAAACCTTGCTGTTATAGATGTTTTAAAACATTGTTGCCTAATGAACTTTAATTAATATTGGTTGCATTTTTATTATATAGAGAGCTTCAAGAATTTGAAGTTTTTGTTTTTATTTTCATAGTGGAGTATACTTGTGCTGTCTATATATATATGTATGTTTCATGGCGGCAACAAGATTATTGAGGAGACTTGCATTACATATGTCAGGTACAACATTTAAAGGAACATGAGTATCCACATTCAGGATTTAGAGAAATATTAATTGACAATACAGGTATACTCCAGTCTGATTTACTGTATTCACTTTTGTACTAATGCCCTTGGGTAAGGCATGAATCCATTTCTCATTTCTCTAGGTATGGGTTAAATAGCAAGATAGACTGAATATTCTAGCTTTGGGTGGCAACCAGTTAATGAAAAGGAAATTTGAATTCTAAACTCTTTGTTCTCAGGGAGACTTTTATATACTACTACATACACAAGCCCATATATATATATATATATATATATATATATATATATATATATATGTATATATAAAAAGTGAACATAGAAGTCAACACTTAGAGGCAACAGTCTGTTTCATGCTATATGCAATTGTCAGGCCACATGTGTTGACTTCTATGTTCACTTTTATATTTACACACGCTCTATCTCTGATATTGAGCACTTTATCCCATAAATATAGCACACCTTAAGACTATATTTCTTTATATATATATATATATATATATATATATATATATATGTATGTGTGTGTGTGTGTGTGTGTGTGCACATTTCCCATTGAGAGAACTATATATCACATCTACTCACAATAAATAATAAGGAGGTGCAAAAAGGAAAGGTCTTGTATATAATTTGAAGATACTCCTAACCTGGAGAAACCATTTTTAGGTCTCCAGATTTAAATGGGCTGGATACATCTATGTCCCAAAGAGAAATGGCACCATGATACTAAGTCAGGACCAATAACATTACGGATTCTTTGTATTTTATCAAATTTCAAAAGGCAACATAAGCATGGCACAAAAAAGTAAAAACACAGCCAATGATCTTCTGTCATATTGGTAGTCAGCAGAAAACACTGCAATTCTGTTGTGGATTTTGTGTGTAGAATAGATAAAGACATGCCAATCAAGGGAAAAAATTGCTATATTCCAAATTGTATGGTCAGTCTCAACCATACAAAATAAGCATAGTAGAAGAACTAGTTTGGTTTATTTTGTTTTATGGCATATCATCCTCAAATGGGTTATTTAATACTGACAAAGTTTTTAGGATATGTTTGTATGAATCTAATATGTATTCTTTATGAGGAATCTGTTTGTAGATCCATTTTCATTGACATCTTTTTGTAAAGCATCAAATTTATTACTGGTTTTATTTTTTTTCAAAAATGTATTGCTGGTATTTTTACTATAAAAATCTGTTTTCATACCTACAGTTTGGGTGGGGTGGTTACTATTTGCCAATAGCTGAGACACTAACAGGTAACACCACCCCAGATCAGAGTGGACCTGGGAACAACAGCAATTAAGAGGTGGTTCCACACTCTTCAAAACAACTGGATCAGAGGCCTTGCTTCCAGATGCAGTTTATCATCATACCCAGGATGATAGAAGAACTGGGCTCTGAATTCTGTGATGAATGCTTACTGGTCATTTCATATTGTCAAAACATCACCTGTTAATTGGCTGCCAGTCAATAGATTGATTTACTTTTTACAACTTAGCAACCGTTTTTGTGTTATTTAAATCAGAAACCCTTTTTTGGGTTTTAAGAAAAAAAAATTATTTATGAGTGGATATTGTCCTATTGTTTAACTCATAGTTGGGGGTTGCTAATCAATTTGTTTATAGGACAATCTTTTGATAGGATTATTTCTGTGTTTAAGAGGCAAAAGAAATAAAGGAATTTTCTTCATTAGTATCATTAAACTCTGAAGAATAAAGCTGCAACTGCATGCAGCACCTAGACTGTTTTTTCTAGACTGGTTGCCAACCAAGGCAAGAAAGTTGAGTTGAGTTTGCCTTGCTGTTTTGTTTATAGCTCTTGAGAGAAGAGAGTAATTTTTGTATTTCTCAAGAGCATTAGTGTGATGTGAACACCAACTGCCTTGGAGAAAATTTGAATTCCGCTGATTCCATTTTTGATTTCTGTTGAAAAGAATTCATCAATTATTCTGATTAATTTGTGCTGGAAGGTCTTCCCTGGGGGATATGGATTTTTTTTTTTTTTTACAAGCATTGCATAAAACTTATTGTTCAGAATGCCTTGGTCCACTCTACAATGTTTAGCTTTTGTTCTTTTTTTTGTGTGTGTGTGCATAAAATGTAACAGACAGCAGAGGGACATTTTATTAAAGAATTGAAACCTGTGAAACCCAAACTAATTAAATAATAGAAAACAGTGATGAGAAAATTTTATTAACAAACTGATATTGGAAACCTAAGGTAGATAAAAATATTCTGATGAATATTGTATCAGTTTAGTCTTCTATTTGCTGTGTCTGTCTGAAACTGAATGATATTGAATTGCAATGTGCATTTTTCTTAATCTTAAAAAGTAAGTGAGATTAAGTCAGAATGAAATGAGTTTATTTTATACTTTATCAGAATATGCAAGATATTCTATAGAATGCCAAATAATTGTATACAATAAATTAGTTTCATACAATGCCAGTCATATATCAAGTATATAAAATCACTTATGTTGAACTGTCTTTTTATAATGTATTAATACATTAATTTAAATATCTAGGAAGTATTCTAATAGAAGATGGAAAATGTGACACTGAGATTCGAAGACGCATTGGGATATCCAAAGATGCATTCCAAAAGCTAAGCAGAGTATTTTTCTTAACCTAGTTTATTTTTTAGGAGTAATTTGGACTGAAATGAATTTATTTCATACTTTACCAGAATGTGCAAGGTATTCTATGTCACACTTCATCTTTGTTGTCATATTCAAAACGTTTTAGCTGTTGTACACTCCAGTCTTCTTCAGGTGCTTGGAATTTCACACCAAACCCTTTTTTTTATTTAATTCTAATTCCACATGCCATGGCTCTTCTGGATATCTCAGTTTCAGTTAGTTCCCTTTAACTCAATGCTCCCAAGTTTTGTTCACCTCTGCTATAGCTAAGTATTAAACTCACAACTCTTTGGGTCACATCGCTGGATTATTTCAACCAAGACTTTTATCCACCGGGGCCATGTGTCCTTGAGGATGAAATAAATGGTTCATTTCAAAATTCCAATCACTCGAAGAAGGCCAGAGCATACAACAGCCAAAATGTTGAGAATATGACAACAAAGATGAGGACAACAGTCCGGACAATGTAAATAATGCAAATAGTTATACAATACTTCATCTTAGAAATACAGTCTGTCAGTTATGTGCCATGCGTGATACATGCTTAGGCGATCATGTATCTTTCAATACATGACTGACGAGGCAGATTTTTTTTTCCCGCAGTAGCTTGCTATTTCTTTCGGTGGTAGACCAGTTGCCATCCAAAGAAACCTGGTTTGTCCTGCTATTTACCCATAGCTGTGTGGGGAAGAAGAGGATTCATAGCTTTCCCAAAGATATTAGCATTTAAGTGAATGTAATGGATTCAACTGGAATTTAAATGCAGCTCTCCAATTCTGCAAACTCAGCCACTATCCATTACTCCACCATGCCTCCTATAGACAGATACAATAATTTCATACAATGCCAGCCATATATCAAGTCGCTGGACAGATTTTTCTATGATGTATTAATACATTAATTTAAATTTAAATATCTGCGAAGTGTTCTAACAGTGTGACACTGAGATCTGAAGATATAGTGGGATGGTCAAAGATGCAATCCAAAAGCTAAGCAGAGTATTAAGAGAGAACATTCTTTTATTAGAAGCAAAGAAGAGAGTTCTGAACTGTTACATGATATCTGTCCTCTTGTATGGCAGTGAATGGATGAGAAGACTTGGATCAACAGAAACGTGGTTCTACTGAATAGATGCTGAGGATACCATGGGCTGAACATGTGAGCAACGACAAGGTTTGGAGAAAATATAAACAAAAAGGAAACACATACTCATGAAGAGACAGTTGAAACTTCTGGGGCATGTAATGAGGAAGGAGAGCTTGGAAAATCAGATACACACAGGGCAGATTCAGGGTAAGAGAGACAGAGGAAAGCTTGAATAAATGAATGGCTGAGCAAGGTTTGGGAGAAATAACAAAAAGACAAAAGTTAAAAGGGACAGCCATATGTGTAGGGCCATGATTGCCTATGTCCTGAAGAGACTTGCCACATAAAAGAAGAGTAATTCAGTATGAAAGTGTAGATTGAGACAAAGAGCAACAGAATCTAAGGGTCTTTCTGCTGAGCCTGGTTATATGAAGTTATTTTTTTTTCTGCTATAAGGTCTTTTAAAATAATGTAAAAACTGAAATGCTCTACAATATATGATGTAACCACTGCTCTAGGGGGAGATAAAACCTTAGCCAAGTTTAATACAAGGCTACAACTGTAAATCATCCAGTGAGAATCAGGGTTATTGCACTAGTAATGATCTATAACATTAGCTTGTTAACTAACTCTATGATGGCTAAGAGAAGCAATATCTGATCTGGTGCTCCCTGCTGTACATCAAGATTCTTAACAAAATCCAAAAATGGGGCTCTAAAGTAATTGATCCTGACTTGGCATGTCAACCTCAGTCACTCTCACTGACATGAATTCTACAAATATTTTCTTGGCTACTGCTTTGATGAGCTTTTTTTCCTAGTGCCCGACTACATGAATTTAAGTCTACTATTAGATTGGCAACTAGGTATGACCATTTTATTCTTGAACTAGCTAGATGCAACCACCAATTCTACTCTAACAGTTTCTTTTCTTGCACTTCACTCCCTTCTGATTTCTTGCTTCCCTGATAACTACAATCTTCAAAAATTTAAGTTCAACATCAATTACAAACTTTTATTTTCTTGAACCCTTTTCCTTTTGGTCCTTTCCTCAATCCGCGCCATTCTCAGTCTTCTTATTCTCTTTCATTCATTGTATGCAATTGGCATTATCACTGCTTGGGGTGAAATGCTTAAAAAAAAAAAAAACCCAAAAAATCAGTCTAGCACAAGGACAATTATGGGATGTTCAGTGAGGTGAAATTATTACTACTTCCATTTCCCAGGATCATAACAGGTGTGATATGGAGTAGGTATATCTGTGGAGAGCTTCCTGGCATTCACCTAGCAACATTCAAGATACTCACCATCCCTGAGTTGTTGTGGTTAGTGTTGTGAGCATGGTGTGTCTTTTATAATTCCTGTGTCAAACAGGAAGCCAACATATTAATACACTTGATTGATAACTCTGAAAGAAAATGCAAATGCTTAAAAATTGAGTGCTGAACTGTTATACAAGCCCTCCTGTATGGCAGTGAATGCTGGACAATATCCTCACAGATGAAGAGACTTGAAACAACAGAAATGTGGTTCTAGAGAAGGATGCTGTGAATACCATGAATAGAATAGAACATGTGAGCAATGACAAAGTTTTTAGAGAAAATGGAAACAAAAATGTCACATATTTAAAATCAGGAAGAAATATTTTAAATTTCTGGGACACATAATAAAGAAAAAAGGTTTGGAAAATTTGCAGTCACATAATATATTGAAGGCAAAAGGGACAGAGAAAAAGAATGCATAACCTATTAGGGGAAAGATGAAGGTCACTTGTGTGAAAGTGAATGCATTGACATTTCTAGGGTATACTAGTTTGACCATTCAAAGTGTTTGGGTGCCTCAAGACCAAAATGTTGTTACTAATGTCTTAATCACTTAGTTATTGGATAGCTACCGTGCCGAGGGTAATGTCACACAACTGTGCCGAGGGTAATGTCACACAACTGTGCCGAGGGTAATGTCATATCCCAAAAGTAAACAAGTATTAGTCATTGCAAATGTTCTCACTTTGATCCTCACAATAGAAAAGCTTTGTTAAGATCTATGTTCTTTAGTTCTCAGATATTTATTTAATCAAGGTTAGAATTAAAATTATATATTCATTAAGTCACGGATGATTCTAATGTATGTGGGTAAGAATTAAATCTTAAAATTCACTCAATTTTTTTTCTTAACATTTTAAGACGAAGAACATGTATTTGTTTTTTGAAGACTTTATTCTGCAAATGTTTATTGCTATAATTATTCTTTTTATTTTTTTTCAGATTAATCACTTTTAAGGATATTAACACAAATTTGCCTTTTGAAGAAGCTGTAGAACAAGCACTCAATGATAAGTTGTATGGTAAGTAAACCGATATCTTTTCTGTTTTTGATATATATATATATATATATTTTATGCATTTCACCCCAAGCAAGTTGGGAGTGCCACTAGTACACAAGGGGTTACAGAGAGGTTACAGGGTGTTTGAGGAAGGGATAAAGAGAAAGATGAAAGAACAGGGATCAAGATCATGGCATAAGAAGATGTAAATTGACATTACATTTAAATTTTTTGAAGATTATAATTTCCAGGGAAGCAAGTAAGAGGAAGGGAGTTCCACTGTTAGGAAGTGTGAGAGAATAAGCTGTTAGAGAAGAAAAGGCAGTTATATTTAACTGTTTCAACAGTGAAAGGGTGGGACTGAGATGCCAACCTAGTAGCATGCTTAAATTCATGCAGTTCAACTGACCCTACTACACAGAGAAATCAACAAAATCAAAAATGCATGTGCGTGATATTAAAAATATAAAATGCTGACAATTTACTCATTGCACACTTATATATATATATATATATATATATTATACATACATCCATTTATATAACTGTTAGGTTCCAATATCCTCACACCACAGTTATGGTCCAAGGTTAGAACCAAGGAAGAACAACATGAACACAAGAGTAGAATAACAAAGATATATTACAACAGAAATATAGTACAAGATATTTACGGTGTTAGTAATGACTGCCCGTCTGGTTTAGAGTGAACTAATATTGTCTTGACTTGTTACAACATTCATTCATTATACCTCTTGAGAGGCGCAGTATTTATAGTGTCAGGAAGAGTCCATTATTGTTATAGGTAAGTTCCCATAACACCCCCCCCACTTCCAAAGCTTTTGCATCGCAGGGGTCTTTAGTATTTTTCCTCTTTGAATTTATTATCAAAAGCTCTGTGACTTTTCTTTTCCTGGTCGATTTTCATGGTTCAGACATTGTTTGCAGCCTTTGCATATAAAATATGTCGAATATTGAATCCATCACTTTTTTCCCCGAGTTGGACCATTAGAATCATCTAACAATAATGAAATTATATGTAATAAAATAAACGTAATATATAAAATAATAATATAAAAAGTATGTATTAATTAATAATAAAATATTAAACAAAATATATATAATAAATGAAATATCAATATAAAAAATGGTATACTTAAAATATTATACTCAAATCAAATATTAATATTAAAATAATAGATATAACAATCTATAATATATTTTAGGGAAAACTATAAAAATTGTAAAATGTTTTTAAGTATCATGTTTCATCCTTTAGGACTTCATTCAAAATGCATCACACAAAGACTTTATTAATTTATCGTTTTTCCCTAAAATTCTTCATGATAAATAGAAATTATTTATATATTATATATATAAAAAATTCATACAATTGTTTTCCTATGTATAATATATAGTAAAATAATATAAATAATAAATATATGAAATAAAATATTAAAAATGATATCTGAATTAATATTAAAACAATGTTTATACAGAACATTAGGAAATACATTGACAGATGCATTAATTGATTTTTATCATTAACCAATTCAACAGATATTCCTAATCTGACTATATTCCAATTAAGAATATCCAGAACTAATAGTTTATTGTTGCCTGTAATAACATTGCCTGTTGCCCATAAGCGTTGTTACATTTTGTGCATGAAATTTACATTTGTAAATATAAAACAAAACTAAGTCGTCACCTCCATGAAACTCAAAATACACAATAAAAGTAAAACAGTTTAATTCATTAAACTCTTGTGATCATTAATTTTGAGAGACATTTAAATAACTGAATTTACATTTAAACATTTGATAACATTGAAAATAGCATCAGGGTTAGTGTTTTGTTGCTGATTTTCACATTGATTTTTAAAACAGTATAACAAATTATATATATTTTTTTAATGCCATGCCTCTTCTGCAAGTAGGTGGTCATGTTACTCCACAGCTTCTATCTCTTTAATACCTGTGAATTGTTAGGATGTCATGAGTTTCATTTGTCATTTTAGGTTTTGCATTGTGTGTTTTAAAAAATATCCACATTAACATTTTTTTAATGCTGCATTCCTACAAGATGTAGCTTCCATCTCTTTAATATCTGCAAATTGCCATAACTTCTTGAGTAAGATAGTGAATTGCTTTCCCATTGTCTTGTTTATAGCTTTGAATTTAGTGTCTTTCTTTTTTTTAGACTGTTTGCCAGCCAAGGCTCAGTTTACTATTTAATCCATACTGGAGGGTGAAGAAATCTTTTCCAAAATTATTTCTCTGAAACTGAATGCAGCAGATTAGCTGGAAAATGAACTTGTCTTGCTAGTTTTACTTTTTGGGTGGCTAATTTAGGCCTCCAAGAACAAATGCTCAGGAATGCTCCTCCACATCCCCTACTGGGAGCACAAAACCAGTAACTATGTATGAAGCAAGGTCAAAAGTCTGATAGGAATCTCTTCTTGCTACTACTAAGTATCGGAAGATGGCATGGTTTGGCCATGTTACATTGCATAACAGCCTCTGCAAAATCAACACGCAAGGCACTGTTGAAGGTAGACACAAGCAGAGAAAGCAGTTCAAAAGCTGGTCAGATACAACAATGCAAGAACCCTTGAGAGCCACCACCACCAACAGATCATCTGGGTGGGGGTTGTCGGTTTCTTTTGCCCTTAGGTAACCCCCAACAATTGAAGCTGTTGAGGGACTGTTGATGAGCCAATATGTTAGTTTAAAATTATATGGTTAAATAACTGATTTGTTTTTTTTATGACTTATCAACCCTTTGTAGATTATTTGAAGCCAAAATATACATTGCATTGTAAGAATAAGACTTTTTTTTTTTTTGCATGAAAATGTTTTTGAAAATAACAATGATTGTCCAAGATACAAGTCTTACTACTTAACCCTCAGCTGAAGATGGATTCATAGTTTTCTCAAGGGTATTTACATGGGGGGTCAAAACACAATGAAAATCTAAAAATAGATTTTTATATTAAAAGAACCAGCAATACATTTTTGAAAAGAAATTATTACCAGCAATAGATTTTTAAAAATCAATGTTAACATAAATACTGCACCTCTCAAGAGGTATATTAACAGCAATACATTCTTGAAAAAAAATATTACCGCCAATATATTTGATTTTTGACAAAAACCCTCTTTACAAAAATATGTCAATGAAACCTGATCTGCAAACTTATTACTTACAAAGAATACACATTCTATTCATACAAACCAATCTTAAAAATCTTGTCAGCATTAAATAACATTGTGGTTGATATAGAATCAAATAAGCCAAACCAACCTAAAATATATAAACACAGCAAGATGTAATTTTCAAAATCTTAATTTTTATCTATTTTTCAACTGTTCATTTTAAGAAGCTTTACATTTTAAAAAAAAAAATTGCTGTTAGGTTTAAAGATGAAGTTGTTGCTTGAATATATAAATATAACCCTTATTATATGTTATAGTTAAAAATGGTTTTTAGCAAGTGAAGACTGAAGATCTTGTCAAAGAACAAAATTCTTTAACATTGTGGACCGGCGCTACAGAATCACAAAGAAGGAACTATACCAAATAAACAGAAACCACATTACTTGAAGACTAGCATTGACAGCAGCAATAGCTAAAATGGACATTGCATGTAAGCTGAAGAGAAAATAATGACATATTCCAAATGTTGACATTCCACACTACTTGAAATAATAGGTCAGGATGGAGAGATTTTATAACCAAAAGCAGTTCTGGCTGCTCGGTCAATGAATGTCAAGTGTAGGGGGGAAAGGCTAATAATATATTACTAGTATTAGTAACAAAAAGAAAAATATAAAAATGCATCAACTAACATGAAACATATTACTATATTTTGTAAACCTGAATTGGTAAATATATATGACAATTTGGAAAACCCTTATTTTGACAGGATCTGCTGATCAAACCTAATCATCAGAAAAATGTATTTTATTTCAATCAAATGTACATTGGCGAGACAGAATGAAATTGTTATTAATCAACTAAAAATTTTTTTTCTTACCTCACATTTTACTTATATAGGGTGCAATGGGTAAATTGTCATCATTTTATATTTTTAATTTTGTGCATGCAAGTTGTTTTTTTTTGTTTTTTGTTGACTGCACAGCATAGTAGGCTCAGTTGGGCACCATCTGTGAGAAAAGAGCACCACTCTGCCAGAAAGTTGGAAATAGCATGCTGTACTGCTTGGCATTTATGCTTCAGAAGCTCTAATATGAACGTTTCAGGGGTTTTGGGTGTCAATATGAGGACAGTGCAGAGGATTCAGAAAAAATTGGTTGAGTCTAATGGTGATTACGAAGGTATGACAGCTCTGAAAACTTATTGATTATTCTAATAAGGAAAGAACTCCTAAATTTGTTGGTGAGGGTCTCAGACTTAACACAGAGGCCTTCATAAAGTGCTTTGAGGAGGTAGTGCTGCTCTGGGTCAAGAGAATGTCTCCTAGAAGACCCTCCACCTGACAATAGGACACTGCACCATAGCAAACAAGCAGAAGAAGCCAGTCAATTTTTGTGACAACACCCCTTACATCTGGACACCTAACTCCCCAGACTGCAACCCCCTTGATTGTTATGTGTGAGGTGCACTTGAGTGAGAGATCAACAAAACTGCTTGTAATACCAAAGATGAACTGAAAGCAAGGATTATGGAAGCATTCACCAACTCAAACAAGGAGACTGTCCAGAAGAGTTGCAAGAGATTCCGAAGTTGTTTGAAGGCCGTGGTTGAAGCCAATGGTGATTTTATTGAATACATTTACTCATTAGTATTTCAAGATATTTTTTGTGTAATTTTGTTAAAATGAGATGTCAGTGTTATTTTTATTTTTCTGTAATTTAGATGACAGTTTATTATTTGCTTTAAAGCTATTTTTAAATCCCACAATATTTCAACACATTTTGTAAGAATAGGTGATGAACAAAAGTCAGGTGTATTAATTGTAGTAGATTTATGGATCATTGTATTTTAATGCAATTTATCATTCCATCAGTTTCCTATCCTAATTTTGAATTACATGTCCTGTTGGTTGATAAAACTATCTTAGTTACCATTCATCAATCCTGAGGGCACCCAGTCAAGGCATAGTAGGTAGTGGAAGTTACTTCTCACTGATGGAATATGGAGGCATAGTAGGTAGTGGAAGTTACTTCTCACTGATGGAATATGGAGGCAATGTGGGTGGTTTTGCTATAATGTGAGTAGCATGGTGGGTCCTAGCCATGAAGCTGAAAAAATTAACAGAATATGTTCTAATGTTGTGTCTACCATAATTTGAAGTTTTCTAATTTCTTTTACCAAATCATTATATATATATATATATATATATATATATATATATAAAAGCTGTTTTTTTTTTACAAACAGAAGAGCTGCAAGTATAAAACTTCTCAAAGAAGGTTTACCCTCCGGATTATGAATTTGTAATATTGTAACACTAAAATTGGAAGACACATTGGTATAGTGAAAGATGCCTTTCAAAAGCTAAACAATGTATTAAGAAACAACATTTTTGTTAGAAACAAAGAAAAGAGTCCAGAATTCTTATGTAATATAAGTCCTCCTATAATGTAGTGAATACTGAGCAATCTCATTCTCTCTAATAATCTCTAAAATATTAAATTAAAGAAGAGACTTGAAACAGCAGAAATGTGTTTCTACAGAAGGATGCTGAGGATACCATGGACTGAACATGTGAGCAACGAAAAAGTTTTAGAGAAACTGGAAACAAAAAGGACATATATACTTAACATCAGGAAGAAAGAGTTGAAACTTCTAGAACACACAGTGAGGAAAGTGGGCTTGGAAAATTTGATACTCAAAGGACAGAGGAAAACAACCCATAACCTATAAGCTTGAGTAAATGGATGGCAGAACACTGTCTAGGAGAGATAGCAAAAGACAAAATTTATTAAGAGCTACAAAAGACAGGAAACTGTGGAGAGCCATGATTGCTAATGTCTTAAAAAGACATCACATAGAAGAATGTTGGCTTTCTGTTTTACTGCTATGTCTATATCACACCCTCTGGCTTTGACCATAGATGTGTATAATACCCTGAGGTAGTTTCATCTCTTCTATTGCCTTCTCTTTGACTCTTTTTTTTTTTTTTTTTTTTTTTTTTTCCATCTTTGGTATTCAAGAAAAGCCACAACTTGTACTGCCTTTCCTATTGTTTCTCAAACATATATATTAAATCTTTAGGCTTGTTTGTTTTACTGCTGCTTATTTTATCTAGGGTTTTAGATTATCAAAGACTCTTCATCTTAAACAGCTCCCCAAACCAAAAAAAAAAAAATAATTAAAAAAGATGACAAGAATTCTTTTGCAAATTTCTTAGCAAGGCTAGGACTCCTGGCTTCAAATGTCATTTTCCAAAACAGCTTAAGTATTTCTGGATTTTTCTAAGTGAAGTTGATGTAATTGAAATAGAAAAGAAAATTAGCCACTGTCACACTGTATCCAAAGAAAGACTTCAGATAACTTAAGCAGGATTAATTTTCGTAGTTTTAATATTCCAATCCATGTTTAGAATTTCAGTATTTTATATTTCTTGCTATTGTTTACAAAATAGTATTAATTGTTGCTATTCTTCTTGTGACATACCGTTTTTTTTTTTCATCTTCCTCTAATGTCTAAGTTTATTATCTAAGTTAACTTTATCATCATCAGAGCTCTTTCGACCGGAAGGCACACTGCAAATCAGAGGAATTTCTCATTTTCAGAACGGCTGCTGGTTTCTGTGCAAAAGCATCTGCTCATGTCTGCTTATGTTTGTTCAAAAAACACACAGCTAACATATGATTTATAATACAACTATGTTAAGCAGACTTTAGTTACTGTTCAAATATGTCCTCCACCATAGCTACATATGGTCTTAAATTCAAATTTATCGTATACTGATTGCCAACCATGGCTAAAGTATCCAGTCTACCCTACTATTTAACCTATTACTGAGGGCAGGGAGATAGCTTTAGATAAAGTTAAAAATTCTTATTTACATTATCCAGAATGTTATCCTCATCTTCATTGCCATATTCACAACGTTTTGTCCTTGAAACTTGGCCCAGTGGATAAAGGCGTTTATTAGATCCAGTGACTAGACCCAAAGAGTTGTGAGTTCAATACCAGGCTACAGCAGTGGTGAACCAAAACTTGGAGAGTTGAGTTAAAGGGAAATAACCAAGACATCCGGAAGAGGCATGGCATGTGGAATTAGAACAATCTACCCTGGTGGATGAAATAATGAGTTTTGGTTCAATCACCTGAAGAAGGCTGGAGTGTACAACAGCCGAAACATTGAAAATGAGGATAACAGTCCAAATAATGTAAATAATGTAATTAATCATAATACCTCATTTCAGAGATATAGACAGATATTAAAGTACTTAGTCATTCTATATCTAATGTTAGTAAATCCATACACTCGTGAATAATAAGTTTTTCCTTATTAATCTATATAATACTAAAACTCCGATTATTTATTTATTTATTTACATGTGGATTATTGTCCTTATCATTGTTGTTGCCAACAAAGCCTTTTGGTCATTGTATCCTTCTCAGTTAATCAGATGTATGTTGATATGGTTAACTTACAGGTAATTCCAAACTGAAAACTTTATTTAATCTACAGGGAGGTAGACTGTCTCTATCGTACTACACATGTGCATGGATATCCCCCTTAGTTCTTATTTTTATCCCTCAGTAGATTAAATAAAAAGGGTTCAGTTCAG
The DNA here is from genome assembly GCA_903632075.3 of Acanthosepion pharaonis. Classification (NCBI taxonomy): domain Eukaryota; kingdom Metazoa; phylum Mollusca; class Cephalopoda; order Sepiida; family Sepiidae; genus Acanthosepion; species Acanthosepion pharaonis. The sequence goes on along the minus strand of CAHIKZ030000280.1, from coordinate 1,748,425 downwards.
AACTTCCTCTAGGTTTGCCAGATCAATTTACACCTGATGAAAGCCAGAGGGTACAATGGCTACAATGTTGTGATGACAACAACAAAGATGAAGGCAAAGTCTGCATGTAAATAATGATAACTCCTCTAGCCAGAAATTCAGATAAAAAAAAATAATGTTTTTAAGCTTATATGTAATCTCTAAGTGCATTGTAGCCAGAGATATTCTATTAAATGCTTAATGCAAAAAAACCTCCAGGCAACTACATGTTAATTTCTTTAGAATTTGGTTATAAAGATATATGCAAACCACTAGGTTTTGAATAAAAGTTCAAAATTGCATAAATACAATAGAGGGCCACAAGAATTCTGAAGTGTTGATATGTCTCCCACACCCAGGTTAGAAACTGGCTAAGAGCACTTACATAAGGACATTGAACCAACATGTAACATGCATTCCTGGAATGTCCTTCCCCCCACTGCCTCTTAGAATTCAAACTGCCACTTCTCTCTCCTAATAAAATGAATAAGCAAAAGAAATCATCCTTTTCATTGATACCATTCTATATAGTAGTGTAGGGACCCAGTGATGACACAGATTGCAGCGTATATCAAACAGCTAGTGGTTCGCATATATCTTTATAACCAAATTCTAAAAAAAATTAACATGTAGTTGCCTGGAGGTTTTTTGCATTAAGTTTTTCCCCGACTCTGTAAAGACATAAACACTTAAAATCCACTAAACAGAAAAGAAAAAATGCATGTTCTTTTCTAGACATTAAATTCTTAATTTTACTACATGATTAGCTTCCACAATAATGGTGTACATTTACTTTGAATATTAATGTGAAGGCCAGGGCCAGAATGGTCAGCAATTGGCCAGAGTGCTACATGCAATCCACATGATTGAATCAGCCTCAGTAATCAGTAATTCTCTACCTTGAATGTCTCTTGGGCCTTGTGTTGGATGAATACTAGTTAAAAAAAAAAAATAAGAAAAAACTACATAACAGATTCCAGTATTGTGAAAGAGTTGATAGACACATGGGTGCTTTGTGAAATACACCCCCTAGTATACGCTTCTCCAAACACTACAATCTTAACCTATTCATGTCTAGGGTCATTATCTATCCTCCATATCCCCAGAATCTTCGCTTTCAGCTTCCTCCTCTTACATTCATATCACACACCTCATTCAGTAACACTCTACTGTGAGTGGCTCTTTGGTCTTTTATTAGGTGAACTTCAGTATAAAAAAAAGACAGCTCATAAAGAATTAAGGTATAAGACTTAATCTGAGTAGCATCTGCTGTTCACTTTCATAGCCTAATTGGTAAAGTGCTGTCACTGGGAGACAGGCTCCTAACAAATTCAAATTTTGTTGGAGGTTTGTTCTTTATTCCTGATCCATGTTGCTTGCTTAGCAATTGTAGAATATAAAAGAAACCTGAGAAATGTGATTTAAAAAGCAACAAAAATAAAAATGAATAATAATGCTTTATCGTAGAGAGTCAAACAAGACATTTATGAATTGTTTTCATTCTGAATTCATCCGGTATAAATTTAATTTAATTAAAATTTCGATGAATGTTATGAGTATTTTTTATTACTACTTTTCCTCTATTTTAGCGTTTCTCTTTATCAAAACACTTTCACTCAATATTTTTCGAATGATTAAGTTAAAAATACAAATAAAATAGTAGTTTCCAATGAAGTTTGAATTTATAACCCACACCTTTGGATGTTCCAAGACTACAGTAGATTCAGGTAATACCAATCTTTATATATATATATATATATATATATATATATATATATATATATATATATATATATATATATATATATATATATATATATTGCTGTACAGACAAACCTATGGCAAAGTTCAATTTTTAAATTAGATATAGTGAGAGATTAATAATAACTAATAATGGATAAAACAATGTGTAATGGTTTTTCCAACTTTTTTTTTTTTTTTTTTTTTACTGTGACCTGCAGCAAGAAGCGCATTTTGCATTTTGCATTTTGCATTTTGCATTTTGCATTTTGCATTGCAACCCATTATACCTATTATATTCATTTGTATTATTTATTTGCATGAATATAAAATTATTACTTTTAAAAACCCTAGCCTATTTTAAAATTTTGCCAAAACAACGGCTAACTCACTGAAAATTTTGTAACTTCAAATGAACACTGACACTTCCGCTGAAAGAATGTGCCGATACTAGACTACAGCAGTGAGTAAATTCAGTTTTAGCCCTGAATTCAGAAACAACTGAATTATTCTTAACGGCTTTCAACAGCCATGCACTGCACATTTTCATAACTAAGTTTTGGTGCAAGTTCACTTTGTGAGAGAGAACCGACATCACTCAGTTTGCAATGAGTTTGACAAACAAGATACATAAACTCAATGAGAACAGGCAATATAAGATTGCATTTAAAAAATTAAAATATAATACGATCTTACCTCGGTGAAAAACTAGCGATGATTTATGAGTGCTGTGCAACATTTAGAATTGTTTATATTCTGCAATTTCTTCTCATTTACAAATTGTTTGTTTCTTTTTTGTTGCAACCCATTTTATTTATCTCATGACCCACTCAAGGATTGGAACCCACAGTTTGAAAACTCCTGGTGTAAAGTATAGTGGCTCAGAATAAGAAATCAGAGAGCAGTGTTCAAATTCCAGTCAAGTTCATTACATTTACTTAAGTGCAGATATCCATCACATTGTGAATCCTCCAGCCAGTAGAGCAGACTGATCTTTTCCACCTTGGGTGGCAACCAATCTAGGAGAAGAACAGCACTGAATTCAAAATTGTGGCTCTGGTGAAGCACATACTCTGCCGTTAATGAAAGGGTTGCAGAGTTTTACAATGACTATGGTTCTAACTGTGGTCAGTCTTAATAGCTACTAACTAACAATACAGGACAATAAGCAAAATGTTGAAATTTTATGAAATATTTATTCTATAAAATAAAAAATAATAAAATCTGGACATGGTTGCTTACATTTTAACAAATGAAAGTTTGACATAAAATCTTTTCATAAAATTTATATATATATATATATATATATATAAAATCACAGAGGAGTTATTTTAACTATTTACACTATTTGGACTGTGACCAGGTATTAAACTCACAACTCTTTAGGATAAAGTGGATCACTTCAACCAACACTTTTATCCATTGGGCCATGTCTCTTTGGGGACACTTGCAGTTTGAAATTCTTATGTATGAGCTGAAGAAGATTGGAGCATACAATGACCAAAACATCGTTAACATTAAAGATGAGGAGAACAATTCAAACAATTTAAATTGTGTGTGTGTGTGTGTGTGTGTGTGTGTGTGTATATAGTCATCCACAGACAGACTGTTTTGCTGTATCAAAGCTCCTCAGTGTGGTTAGACATCCGATTGCCTCAAGCCAGGATTGAAACCCAACTGATTTGACAGTCAGATATCTTACTCTAGGCCATCATATATGAGTTGGGGTCAAATACTACAAATATAGATCCTAATCCAACAGAATGATAAGATAAAGAACAAATAGGAAACGTTTATCAATTTAAACATGTTTCACTTTTATTAAAGCTTCATCAGAGAATGAAATATGGAGAGAATGCTGTTGTCCTTTTGAAGTAGTTTCAATGTTCGGACAAGATGAACTGGGATCAAATACAGATCAGAATCCGACAGAATGATAAGATAAAGAACAAACAGGAAACATTTATCAATTTAAAACATGTTTTGCTTTTATTAAAGCTTCATCAGAGAATGAGATATGGAGAAAAGAAGAAAGAAACTTTGGTATTTTTACTTTTGTTTTTGACTTTCATTGATTAATCATGTTTCACATGCATTTGACTTTTAAACCAATGTTAGTAATCTGTGGTATTTAAATTTCTCTACTCTGGGTCTTGACAAAGACCACACTTCTTCGAATATTGTGAACTAGCACTACAGAAAACAACTGTACCAAATAACACAAACCACATCACTTGAAGATTTTTAACAGCAGGAATAACTAAAATGGATATCTTATGTAAGAGAATAGGATGACCTAATCTAAGCGGCTGACGTTCCACACTACTTTGAACAAAAGTTTAGGAATAAAATCCCCATCAATACTGGAAAGAGTGATAACAGCTAATGGACTAGAGAAACACATTTTCCTGAAAAATTGTCTTAATAGAAAGATTTTATAAAATTTCAAGTGACAGTAGTACTGGCTGCTCAGTCAATGAATACAAAATGTTTCCTTATAAGGAAATAACTAATATTGCCATTACCATACTGACTTGATTTTGGTTATCTCCAATTGATAGCTTTTATCTTGGGTTGTTTCTCTTTCTGTCAACTATATAATGTTTTTGGTAAAAGAAACAGTTATTTCTATATCACCATGGTGAACATTTAGGTTTGCCAATCATTAGTGAACAATGACATTAGTTGAGGACTTTCAAAAACAGCAACAAAGTATGAAATGTTTAATGTTACCAGTAGCATTAGAACTAGTCTTAAGTAAAACTTATGAATTGCAAAACCTGAAATCTATATTGTTGTGACATCCAAAAATTAGAATGCTTTCACCAGCAGAGGCTTCAGTCATGAACATCAAATGAAATTACTGTGTGACAAACACAAAAGTCCTGGAAAGAACCAACAGTCAAAGCACTGAATTGCTGATCATTAAACACAGTCTTTGATGGTCAGGGCAAGAATGGAAGAGTCAAGATTTCCATGTCAGGTCTTATTCAGTGAGTTAACTTCATTGGAGAGACCATGGAGTTGTCCTCTTCAAAGAGACAAGGATCAAATCAAAACAACACTGAAAGCCATTAGACTTGAGCCTAAATTGTTTGAGAAACAAGCCTGAGACCATGTCAACAGGTGACGTTCCATCACCATCAGAACAAAAAAACTTTGAAACCCCAGAAGAGAAAAGGAAGAACTCAAACAAAAGGAAGGCACAAGATCAGCCTCATACTCCACCAACATTACTATGTAGTCAATGCCATCAGCTCTTCAATGCAAGAATTGGTCTACTTGTTCATCAACGCCATCATCATAAAGGAACCAATCAGAAAAGAAGAAACAAAATTCTTGGATACAAGATAAGGCCAACAATGATGAACTGTTAATTTTTGGGCCATTGCCACAATGGAGTATTACTGCCATATATGGTCTGGAGCCCCTTCTGTTTGCCTCGGGGTTCTTGATAGGCTCCAGAGGTGGATATGCAATATAATTGACCCTGTTCTGGCATCTCATCTACAGTCACTCTCTCACAGACATGCCGTCGCCTCTCTGTCTTTTTTACAAATACTTTCATGGTAATTGCTCCGAGGAGCTGCATTTGCTGGTTCCCAAACTTCATGAGTTCAAGCGCCCTACGAGGCTGGCATCCCGATCTCACCCTTTCACTGTTGAAACTGTTAAATGTAGCCGCCTCTTCTACTCCAATAGCTTCATATATCGCACCTCTCGCCTGTGGAACTCCCTTCCCTATTCCAGTTTCCCTGAGAGCTATTCAAATGCAATGTCAATCGATATCTCCACTTGTCTTGAACTATCAACTATCCTTCTCCTCGTCCTTTCCTCTATCACTCCTATCTGATCTTGCTCCAAATCTTCTGTAACCCCTTGCGTCCTAGTGGCTTCCCGCCTTGCTTGGTGTGAAATGCTTAAAAAAAAAAATGTCACTAAAAACAAAATTAAGGAAAAAGAAACATACAAATAAGTGAGAACCACTGTCCTTGGAGCAAATATTATAAAGAAAAGAGAAAACTTCTTAATGTATGAAAAGTTAATTTATTTATCTCTGTGGATAAGCAAAATATATGTATATTTGTTCAGTCATTTACTAAAATGTTCTATTTGTGGTTCTGTGATGTGAGCTGCAGACTGATACCTGTAAATGTGTTATTCAAATCATGTTTTCAAATTATATATTATAAATTGTGTCATAACTTTTATAGAAAATTTTCACTACTTCAATTTGGTCATTATCAACCATTAACCATCACATCACTGTCAGAAAGTATAATTCCTTCACCTGATATTAAACTACAAAGTATGAATATTTTCTTTCAGTTATTCACCATAGCTCTTGTGATGTTCGCTAAACTGCATCCATTAAAGACGGAAACAGTTGCATGTATTCCACAGAGAGGAATATTTAAAATCAAGCTTAATTTATTGCTTCTGCATGATAGTTTTTTTTTTTTTTTAAGCAGAAATTGCTGCAAATCACATTATATCATTGGAAGACTACATAAATCGTTTTTGAATAAGTAAAAATTATTTTTTAATTTAAATAGTGCTGTACTTTATAGAGTAGAACAGTATCAACTGGCCTTTGGGTCTATAGAAAAATGAATTTTCACAAAGCTATTTCTATTTCTGGTAACAGAGTAAGCCATTATCATTCTTTTACTTGCCAGTGTGCAAGAGTTTTATTCAGAATATTTTTATTAACAGAGCATTAAAACTTGAAATGCTTTTATGCCTATATTGGTAAACATTCTGATCGAATGTTGCATTAATTCTTGCTAAATTAGATTACAGCCTGTTTTGCATTGTGCACATATTTATGGTGCTAACTCAATCAAATTGACTTACGTGATTGTCAAGTATCTCCAAAACAAATGATTAGATCAAAAGAAAAACGAAGTCTTCAATCATATCAACATATTGATCAATACTTTGAACCAATCTGTCTCAGCCTTTTGTTGTTAATGCCTAGACTATGCTTTCTTTCCTACACTTGTTCCTTCATTTTAATTCATCATCTATAATCATAACCGTCTTCATTTCTTCGCTCATTCCTGCTGACATATGCATTTCTCTTATCTTTGATTATTGAATCTGTTAAGAAGCAGACAGAACACAATAATATTCAGAATATCATTTAAATAACATTATTGTATATCATCTATGTTGACATTGCATATCATTTAAATAAAATTATTGCATTTTTCTTTACATAACATTTTGTATCTTTTATATGAGCAAAAAAGAAAATATTAGCTTTGTCATGCCAAGCAAAACACCCACATGTGGATATTATAATGGATAATGGCTTGGAATTTTTAATCAGAGAGACAAGTTCAAATTCTGGTTGGGTTTGTTATATTCACTTACAAGAAAATACCTTTGGGTAAGGTATGAATCACCCCAGCTATGGGTTAATTAGTAAGACTTCTATCACTAAAACCATTATTAACTCCCTCCATAATTAAATAACCCACAGAGATTGATATGCTGTTAAATAAAAATAACCACCGAACCAACAGTCTTCTTTGTTAGGGGACAGAAGGCAGAGTGAGTGTATATATATATATATATATGATTGAAATAAAAGTATAAAATTTAATATTACAAGACATATTAAAAAAAAAAATAAAAAATAAAAAAAAAACAACAACAAGGGGGAAGCAACTGGTTTTGCTCCCACTCTTCAGGAGATTCAAAATTTTTTAATATGTCTTGTAATATTAAATTTTATACTTTTATTTCGATCATTAAATTTTGTACCTACAAAAATATCTTTATATATATATATATATATATATATATATATAAAGCCCCTATGATGCGTGTGTGTGTGTGTGTGTGTGTGTGTCTATGCACAAGTATACACTAGTTCAAAAGTTTGAAGCCACCCCCATAATTAGCATGGGATGAACTTGACAGAAGAGTGAAAAAAAAAAAAAAGAAAAAAAAACTCTTAAAGTCAATGAATAAAGAATGGAATCAATTATCAAACTCATACATTGACAAACTTTTGCAATGAATGCCAAAAATTTGTGCTGTAGTAATCAAAGTTAAAAGAGGATATTTTGACGAGAGCAAAATTTAATCATAAAATACTTTTTATTTTTGTCATAATAAAATTTCTAATAAAAATCATGAGTCACTTTTTTTTTAACCATGTATAATAATCTTTAAAGATTTTTGAGAGAGTATCACAGGAGTTTGGTTTGTGGCATATCAACCTCAATAAGTTATTTAATGCTGACAAAATTTTTATTACTGGTAATATATATTTTTCAAAAATGGTAATATCTTTTTTTTTTTTTTTTTTCAAAAAAAAGTCTTGCTGCTCATAATTATTATTTTTTTTTTTTTTTACAATTTCTGGTATTAAACCATACCTTTACACTTTCACAGTGCTTTGACCCCTGTTTGGGTGTTAACTATTTGCTCATAGCTGGGACCCTAACAGGTGCTACCACCCTGAGTCAGGGTGGACCTGGGAACACCAGCAATTAAGAGGTGGTTCCACAATAATCATAATAACTGCTGTTGGATGTAGTTTATCATTTTATCCAGATCGCGGATGTAGTTTATTGCCATACCCCAGTGAGAAAAAACAAAGAAAACTATTAGAATAGAACTTATGGTAGTATCTAGCTATTTCAACCATAAAATAATGAAATCTAGTAAACAATTTAGTAGTATGCTTAAATTTATGTGGTTGCAGTACTAAGGTTTTCATTAGACTCATTAAAATTCATAGAACTTCAAACTGAACTCTTGTGGCTGGGGGACAGAACAGATGAAACATTGTGAATATAACATTCAAGATGAGTGTGCTAGTTTGCTATTGCTAAGCATGTGATAATGATAAGTCATCTAAAAATTAACACCAAAAGTTAGCATTTTTTTTGGTTTGTACAACCAAGAAAAAAAAAAAGAAAAGAAACTCCTTTATGTTTTCTTATGCCCTGTACACTTGTATAAGGTTGAAGACAGTTTTTCCAAAAAGGTGTTGTAACAAGAAAAAGAATGGATACAATTCATGGAATGCTAATGATGCACCTGAAAAGGAGAAACAGTATCATAAGCCACTGGTGGTCAATATCTACCTAGCAGCCTGCTACTTGCATAAGATTATAGGTGAGAGTCCAGATTACAGTTTTAATGAAATTTCAGAATTAAAAATAATCTTGGAAGTATGAGGTTTATCTGAAAAGTATTCAGGCGTTTAATATTCACAAAATATAACCAACCTATGGAAATGGCATCTTAGTCCTCTTCAAAGCACTCCCCCATTGAGATATCACACAATTGTCTCAACATTCATTCCACTTCTCTAGAGTCACTTCTGGGATCAGCATCAGCTGTCATGCCATATTCCCCTTCATCTTGTCTCACATTATTTTAATGGTGACTTTAGCTTTGAAAAAAAAAAAAAAAAAAAAAAAAACTAGAACTCACTGGACTCTAAATTTGTTTTTTTTTTTTTAACAAGAACAAAGAAGAAAATCTTTGCATTAGATATGCTTAGACACTGTGAATGCAATACTCATAAACTCTCTCAGGGTTGACTAACTAATACCATGGAAGAATAACTGTTCATGCATACTGAATAGTTTTACAGTTTGGATTATATTGCTTGGGGTGAACGGATTTAAAAAAAACAAAAACAAATCATAGTGGTCACTAGGTTCTGGTTAAAATTTAACCAACCACATGTAAAATCTGGAAGATACTTTTTGGTGTTTAGTTGAGTGGAGAAAAAATATATAAATTTTATGTTTGTCAATAAATCTTGAATTTCAATTGGTTGTTTATTATAGTTTGTGGTTCTTCACCTTTTCTGTTTTTATTTACAGATGCCCTTACAGTCAATGTGTCAGTTGGCACTTCCTTCCGGTTGAAACTGAATTATAAACTCTGTGTCCATGGCCCAGTGGTGTGGAAAAAGGATGGTGTAGAACTGTGTCCTGGAGATGAATACCTTCTAGCACAGGACCAATCGCTTATTTTGCAGAATATCCATGAAAACCACCAAGGAATCTACCAAGCTCTTGATAGGCATCATAAAGAAGTTTCTCATTATATCGTTAATATACGTAAAGGTTGGTATATCATTGTTTCTTTATCGGTTTCTTATTATCTATTATCGGTACTAATTCACTCAAAAAAAGTGGTGGCCATGATTTAAGTAATTCTGCAATTGTATTTTACTTGAATATAAAAAGCTTTACATTTTTGTGTGTGTGTTCATATCTACATCCAATACTTCCTGTATATAAAATAACATTCTATTTAACACTGAATAATTATGAATTTGACATCAGAAGGACATTTTCTTTTTCACTAGATGTCAACTAAATACAACAACTTGTTCATCACTGTTGCTCTGTCCTTGAAGGACATGCAATTTTAAAAGAAATATAGAGTAATTGCAATAAAAAGTAACAGAAATTAAGATGCGAGGCAGCATATTTCCAACAGATACAACATTGCCGGCTTATTGATATTTATCGCTATTTCTATGGCAAATGGTTAAATGACCTGTTCTTTAGTCTTACTAGATCGAACGTTCACAGCTAAGACGTGTCATTCTGTGACCACAGATTGTAATCACCTTCATTTTCTCTGTATTCCATTCTACTAAATGACAGTTGTTAAGTGCTTGTAAACAGGGCTGTTATTTAATTTTGATTATTTAAATTCAGTTTATTTTCTGATTGCAAAAAAAAATAAGAAAAAATCGAATTACTTAACAAAAAGTGACATTTCAAGGCAAAATCCTTAGTTTCTATTCCTATGGAAATTTAGAAAAGTCTGAGATGTGAACAAAATGTCTATATTGGATGTAATTTCATAGTAACAAGGACTAATGAAAACAATAAAAATCTAACAGATAAGACCAATAAGAAAAAACAGCACATCTGTATAAACTAAAAAATGATAAAAAAAATACTTGAAGCATTAATCATAGAAAACAAACAAGCCAACCTCAATAAAAATATTATCAACTTTCAAAACAAAAATACTAAATATATTTCATAGTTACAAAAAAAAAAAAAAGCCAAATTAAATAGAATAACCAAAGTGATGTGAAGATATGATTCTTTAAAAAAAAACTAACATGGCAGCTGATATGCAATATTTGAAAAAAGATGAAACTTACATAGCACAATAATTAAAATATATACATATAGTCATAAAATTATCTTTGATAATGACTTATGAAAGTCAAAAATACTCAGACATCAGATCATTTAAAGTTCTACCAGAAACCAAAAGATCCTTAATAAAGAACTTCCATTGATCTTTCAAACAGTTGAAAATTCTGAAATTCACAATGAAGAAAGTAGGTTTGGTGAATTTGACACTCACACAACATATTAAAAGCAATAAGTACAGAGGGAAAACATTCTGTAATGTATCTAGTGAGCTTGTGTGAATGGAAGGCAGAACAAAGGCGAGAAGAGATAGCAAAAATACAAACATTTCTAAGAACTGAAGAAACATGGCAAATAAAAGAAAATATGGCAGTGAATGCTGGCAATTTCTTCACTGATGAAAAGAAGAACTGAGGCAAGAGAGATGATGTTCTAAAGAAGGCTGCTGAGGATACCAGGGATGGAGTGTATGACTAACAAGGGAATTTTAAGGAAAATGAAAACCAGAAAAGCATATACTTAGAATCAGAAAGAAACAATTGAAGTTTTGGGAGCACATAATGAGGAAAGACGGCTTGGAGAATCTGACACTCACATGACATACTGAGAAAGAGGTTTGGTTTATAGCATATCAACCTCAATGGGTTATTTAATGACAAGATTTTTATTACTGGTAATATTCCTTTTTTTCTTCAAAAATTTATTGCTGGTAAGAATTTTTTTACAAAGTATTTCTGGTATTAAACCCTATTTTTACACTTTCATAGTGTTTTGACCCCAATTTGGGGGTTACCTATTTGCCCATACCTGGGACCCTAACAGGTGCTACCACCCGATTCAGGTGAACCTGGGAACACCAGCAATTAAAAGATGGTTCCATGCTCCTCAAAACCTCTTGATCAGAGGCCTTGCTGTTGGATGTAGTTTATCGTCATACCCCGGACGGGAGAAAGAGGCGTAGAGGTAAATACTGAGTAAACTAATGAAGTTGCATAAATGGATGGCAGAATTGTGAGTGGATGGAATAAGAAGATAAACTTTTCTTAAAATCTATGAAGCATAGGAAGTAGTAGAGAACCATGATCACCTACATACTGAAGTAACAAAGCACATAGAAGAAGCAGTTTAGAGAAAATTAGCATTTGCAAGTAATTGTGATATAAATTCTATAAATAAAAAGACACTTGACATTAAGTGGAAACAGTTAAAGATGGCATTTAAGTGAGTTTAAATCTATTTTTCTGTTAAGTTTTGTAGTTGGCAGAGAAATTACATCTGTTTAGGGGAATACATATTTTGATCAAAATGTCAGCTCTTGCTAAAAGCCGTGATTGACCAATCAAAATTCATGGACTCTTTTAGAATGTGCACTTTGCTACTTGCTCTTTCTCTCTCTCTCTCTGAATGACTGATATTTCAAGTGTAAGGTTGTTTACCGGCTTATAAGCACAGCTGTTTGTTTGTGCCAAGCAACCTGTCTTCTCTCGTAACGTCTTTTCCGATGTTGGAGACATCTATGACTCCCTTTGAGGAAATTCTGGACAGACCTTCAGTGGCCTGGAAGAGAATCAACTTGACAGAAACACGGACTCTCTTTTAGATATTTATAGATGCATTCAAACCGAAGATTCCTGATAAGTTCAAAGAAGTTGACATAACTTTCATAAATGCACGCACATATTTGCTGCCATTTTCTGTCTGTGAGTAACCATTGTCCTGTTTAAACCAGCATGTGCATTTTGTTTGTTATAGACACCACTTTTTGATTGCTCTACTCTGTAGCCTTCTTCAGGTTTCTTTGTCTTCAATAAATTTCTTGGACTGTTGTCCTTATCTTTGCCATATTCACAAAGTTTCGACTGTTGCATACTCTGGCCTTCTTCGTGTGATTGGAATTTTGAACTGAACCCACGGAAGTAGATTTTTCTAGTTCCACATGCCGTGCCTCTTCCAGGTATCTCCATATCAGTTTTTCCCCTTTAACTCAAATCTCCAATTTTTTTGTCCACCCCTGCTGGAGACAGGTATTGAACTCACAACTCTTTGGGTCAAGTCACTCCATTACTTCAAACGATGCTTTTATTCAGTGGGACATGTGTCCCAGAGTGTAAAATGGCAACAAAAATGAGGACATCATTCTGAACATTGTAAATAGTGTAAATAATTACAATACCTCATCTCAGAAATAGAGACAGAAATTTCTTGGAATTTTGAATCAAATCTTTGTGCAAAGACCTGACAAAGGCCAGCTTGGTGTACAACAGCTGAAACATTGTGAGTATAATAATGAAGATGAAGAGGCTAGACCAAATAAAAAAGCCTATAATAATAATAACAATAATAATGAATATGCACCAGAAATCAAAGAAAATTATAATAATAATAGTTTATCTAAAAAAAAAAAAAATCCATCAAAATATACCATTTTTCTAGTGTGCACAACCAAGAAAAATTGAAGAAACTCTACAGCCCTCTTTTTCTTATTTATTCAGTGTACACCTGTATATGGCTATTGAGAGAATTTCAAATAAGCTGAGGTAAAAAGAACATAGTTTTTAGAATGTTAATGATACAATTAAAAATTACAGTGTTGATATATATATATATATATATATATATATTCATATCTGAATGTGAGTATTCCCATTTAATAATAGCCTGTTTAAAGTTTGTCTAGGTAGATAGTACATGTAGCTAATTTATATATCAGTTGTAGTGAAGAGGGCATTGGCCAATCAGGGCTTATTTCATTGATATAGAAATTGGCTACTTTATGTGAAAAGACATTAAGATTAAGATCAGAATATACAGAGAGAGAGAGATGAAGAAAGAGACTCTTCTTAACTGATTTTAGCAAAATGTAGGTAGATGTGCATTTGTATTGTGTGAATGAGGCTAACTTAAATCTGCACCATGAATTAGGGATTTCGCTATTTGGTGAAAAGCTTTCTCAACTTTAACATAGACACTGTTTTAATCTTGTTATAGTTTAACTTAAGGTGAGATATGCTCATTGGCGTTTTTTTTATTTCCTTTGTTCTTTGCCTTCTCTTTTCACCTTCCTTGTTAGCTTACAAGCCTCATGAGCTTGAAAAACCAGTTCCCATATGATCAACATCAAGACTCTGGTCAGTACCTAGATTGGTGACTGCTTGAGAATATCAGGTGCTGTCAGCTTGGATGTGCAGGTTGTGTGATAGATAATGGCTTAGAAATGTTAATTGAATAGCTGAGGTCCAATTGCATACAAAATATTTAGATTTTAGCATAACCCATAGAGGTGTTGATATGCTGTTAAAGAAAAACAACCAATCAACAATCTTCTTTGTTAGGGGACAGAAGACACTGATGTGGGAATGTTTCACTTTACTTTCATTTATTTTAATTCCCCCACATTTTTTCATTTGTTAATTTACTTTTTTCCTGCTATTTTAGACATGTATATATAAATAGTTGTATGTATGAATGTGTGTACAGGTGTGTGTGTGTATATATATATATATGTGTGTGTGTGTATCTTGATGGGCATGTATGTATACATGTACATTACAATTCAAAAGTTTGAGGTTACCCCTGGTATCTTTTTTAAAATTGGCCAAAAATTTAGTCGTTTTGTGCTTTAAATAAGAGAAAATTATGGTTAAAAAAAAGTGAGACATGATTCTTTATGAGAAATTATATTATGGCAAAAAGAAAAAATTAGGCATTGTATAATTAAATTTTGCTCTCATCAAAATATCCTCCTGTAGCCTTGATTACAGCTATACCAACTGGCTCTAATACAGATATAAATAAAAAAAAAAAACAAAACAAACACAGAGGCAGACTCTCTTCAATTCTCAAGTCAGGAAGTTATAATCTAAGGTAATTACTGTGAATTATGATACCAACTTACCCTGAGAGATCACAAGATATTCTTACACAGTTTTTGTGTTTCTTTCAGTCAAACTGATGATTCCAAAAAGTACAAGCTTTTTCTAGTAAAATATATATTTGATGGAAAACTCTGACTCATCACCTTCACATCATAGTTTTTGTAAATATTTTTTGTAGATAGATAGATAATGGACACACTGGGATAGATAGATAGATAGAGAGATAGAGATAGATAGATAGATAGATAATTGTTGTAGCATATCTATGGACAATAATGAGTATGTCCAGTGGTGGAATTCAAAGATTTCAAGAATGGGTTCTCTCAACAACAGGTCTCAGTGGCAATGGATTTCCTCATTTTTCCATAGTCTATACTTTACTATATAGATATAATTTAGGAATAAAACAGATTTTTCATGCACTTATTCAAAAATAGCAAAATTAATCTGCATTGCATATTATCATTTTGTAAGGAAAATAATTAAAAGAAATGCTTTAAAATTTTTTATTCATGATCTTTCATTTTAAAAATTTCCTAATAACCACTTGATTGTCATCATAATCTTCAACTTTTTTTTTGCCTTACTCTGTTGTCATAGACACTTATTTTTTCCTAAACCATGTTTTAACAAAAGGAGTGGCATCCTATAGATCTAAAGGGTGACTAATAAGATTAATTGCCATCAAGTTCACTGCATTTTTCACTATAAGGGGGTTTCTTTTAGCTGAGTATATAATATTGCATTTTGGAAAAAACCTCTTACTGCCTCAGAAGAACTGATAGCAATTGTATTGATAATAGTTTTCGCTTTTTATGCACTTTGAAGAATTATGGGATTATGAAAGCTTTTTCAGCACATTTTCCACATAGTCATGAAATATTAATGGGAATGTCGTAATTTTTTACTGAAGCCATTTAGCTTTTCTTCTGCAGCTTTCCGGCAAGTAACTATTTCAGCAATTCGAATTTATATTAACCTTTATTCGATCACCTGAATTTACATCCTGACTACAATGTGTAGACATTCTAAAATCAGCAGTTTGTTTGTTTGGGTTGATGCTAGCAACAGGTTCACTGAGCTCATTAAATTCCAAGAACAGGTCCACATGAACCTGTATGAACTGGCTGAATCCCACCACTGGGTATGTCTCCACTCACATAAATACAGTAGTAAATACTGTATGTTGGTCTGCAGTTAGAGGTTCATTGTGGAATTCACTTGACTCACTTCTAGCAGTTGACTACTTCTTTGCATTGCTGGTGAATCTTATAGGTGTTGTTCTTGTCCTAAGTATTATCATTCATTACCAACCTTCATGTGATTATTCTCATCAGTAACCTTCCCTAGGTTGCAATAATTTTGAATCATTTCAAGTCACTGGGGTAATTTTTAATTTGTAAAAAAAAAAAGAAAAAGAAAAAAAAAGAAAAAGAAAAGAAAACACAAGAAAAATGAATCATTTATTATCTGCTGTACATGAAATTATATTTCTGGATGTTAGAATTTCTGTAAGGAAATGGGAACTTTGGTAATTCTTGCGTGAATGATTCCAAATAAATGTGATGTTATGGTGAAAGGAATAATGAAGATTGTTTGGGTCAGTGAATGTGACTAGCTGAATTAATGTTAAGAGCATGAAGATCCGTATCTCCCTTTCTCAATTTTTGGCATTGTGCCACTTTTTTTTTTTCTTTTTTGCATTAATTACAAAAATTAATTAATTAATATTGATTGCCCGCAGACTTCCAGGCTTAACTTTGACACGGTCTATTCGAAAAGTATCCAGCTATTCATATTAATGAGTAAATAGGCTACCCTGGGCAATGCGGGGGGGGTCATTAAATTAACCCTTTTAGAATCTCATACACTTATCCCAGCATCTCTTCTTACTTTTCAGAACAATCTGCAAAATATTCTTTTTGGGGGGTGGGGATTTCGATCAACAGCTTTATTGCATTATTCTCCTTAATATCACTTCTGCTATTTCCATGATAATTTTGTGTTTAGGGAAAAAACTGAAGTCACAAGAAGGCAAATATGTAATGGAACAAGGATTAACTGACTTCGTTTAAAGTTCTGTGACAAAAATCCGCATAAGGCACAAAGAATCTGTTTTCTTGGTCATTGTGAATGCAACAGTTATGAAGTACATAACTAAGTAACTTCCTCGGAGGTTACTCAGTTATGTTTATGCATATCCAGTAAGGTTCCCTATGACAGGTTGCCAAGTTACATTAAGCTGCTCAATTGAGTTTCAAGATAATAAAGATAAGTGGATACATTCTGGACAAATCATGTACAGGGTGCAAATGGATAAATTGGTGCCTAAATTATGCAAAAATGAAAACACCACCAACATCTCATTTTAACAGATATATTTATCAAAATTACATCAAAATATCTTGAAATACTAGAGAGTAAATCTACTAAATAAAAATCGCCATTGGCTTCAAACACAGCCTTCAGACAAGTTTAGAATCTCCCCCAACTCTTCTGGATGGTCTCGTCATTTAAGTTGGTGAATGCTGCCATAATCCTTGCCTTCAGTTCATCTTTGGTGTGACCAGGAGTTTTGTTGGTCTCTTGCTCAACTATGCCCCACACATAATAATCAAGAGGGTTGCAGTCTAGAGAGTTAGGTGGCCATATGTAAGGAGTGATGTGGTTGCAGAAATTGTCTGACTGGGTTCTTCTGCTTGTGTGACATCATGCAGAGTCCTGTTGCCAGACATAGGGTCTTTCAACAGCCACTTTCTTGACCCAAAGAATCACTACCTCCTCAAAGGACTTGATATAGGCCTGTGTGTTGAGTTTGAGGACCTCACCAACAAATTCGGAATCAGTATGATTTTTTTGAGCTGCCATACCTTCATAATCACCATTAGAATCATCCGACTCTTTCCAAATCTTCTGCATTGTCCTCAGAATCCTTTGTACTGTCTTCAGATTGACACCTAAACACTCTGAAATGTTCGTATTGGAGCTTCTGGTGCAAATGCCAAGCATTGCAGCATGCCATTTCCAAATTTCTGACAGAGTGAATTGCATCATGGTGCTCTTTTTCTCACAAATGGTGCCCAACTGATCCCGCTATACTGTGCAGTTGACAAAATCAAAAACAAAAAAAAACATAAGCATGAAATCAAAATTTAAATGGTGACAATTTACCCATCCCACCCTGTATATACTGAAATTCAGTTAAAATTTTAATTTAGGATTTTTATGTTAATTTTGCACCATTAACTTGAAAATCTTGGAAAAGCATAAATCCACTTCTTCCTGTATTTAGTGGCTTCATTGTTAGGTATCTTGACAAAATCACTTGTTAATTGTTATTCTATCATAGTTAATACAGTGTTCCATGCAATCTGTTCTGGTGATATTAAAATGGCTGCATATATGGTTGATAGACTTTATATTAGAATATGGCTTTGTTTAATGAACGAGTGAGAATTATTTAGTGTCTCTTGTTTGAATATCTTCAAGCTGATTTATCATCTGCTCATAGAGATTTTGTTATTTATCTGTTGTCTTCATATTTATTTTTAGTAACCATTTAAGATACGGAATTTTTTAGGAGTGACTATTCTATTCTCAGTTTCTGTATAACTATTGAGTGTTAGACCTGATATGTTTTTTTTTGCCATGTCATTTGAGAGCAAACTAAACTGAAATTGTCCTAGATCTCATTCCATGCCTGTGAGTGGATTGAGATGTCTAAACTGAATTTTTTTTAACTCCTTCCACATCCTATAGTAGGTAAAGATCAGTTTAAACAAGAATTCTTCTTTAATTACTTCCACACATTTGGCTGTGACTTGAGACCAGTATAAAGTAGAATTGTCTTAGAAATTTTCCTAAATCTGGCAGTGGTTCATGATTAGTTTTTGTTTTTTTAAGCATTTCACCCCAAGCAAGACAGGATGCCACTAGTATGCAGGGGGTTACAGAGTGGGAGCAAGAGTAAAAAGGCATGATGGAGGAAAGGATGAAGGGAAAGACAGGGAATAGTTCAGGGCATCTGGAGATATCGATTGACATTACATTTGAATAGTTGGAGATTATAGCTATCAGGGAAACAAGTAATAGGAAGAAAATTCCACAGACGGGAGATGCGAGACATGAAGCTATTGGAATAGAAGAGACGGCCATATTTAACCGTTTTGACAGGGAAAGGGTGGGATTGTGATGCCAGCCTAGTAAAAAATGAAATTGTTGTTGACCTTCTTCCACATGTGGCATTGACTTGGGATCAGTCTAAATCTGAATTGTCTTGGAAATTCTCCTAAATCTGGTAGTGGATTGAGATCTGTCTAAAGTGTAATTGTTTTTGATTTTCTTCCACATCTTGCAGTGGCTAAAGATTGTGCTGAAGCAGCCACAGTAAATGTGAAACAAAATTTTATCCTTTGAAAATTCCTTATAGATTTTTTTTTTATAACAGTAATCAAATTATATTAATAAATACTGAAGTAATGATAATTGCCTTCTGATAACCAGTAATTTTTCTGGAAACAAAGTTTATATCTGTGCATTGAAAAATCAATCATATTGTTTGATAAAATAGTTTTATTGCTGGTATTTGAAAATCCAAATAATTTATGACTATTCAGAAGGTCAATATTGATACTCCTCTGCTAGAAGAACATATTCACATGTTCTCAGGAAGATTTTTTTCTATGGTCTCCCTTCTCTGATTTCTAAAAGAATTTCTCGTTTGAGGATCAATAAAACATTGTTCTTATTGATTGATTGATTCTTTCATTTCTGTCCTCGTGAAATCTGACCTGGATATTTAAAATCAATAAAATGTGCTCCAAAGTAATTTTTGTTTAATTATTAAAAGAAAAATAAATTATATATATTTTTATCATTTTTTTTTTTTCAAAAATCACTAATTGCAATTCATCATGACCATAATCAAAGACTTGATTCACAGACTGATGCAATATCAAGACTGGGAGGGTTAAAGTCAAAATGATCAAAGACCTGCATTTGTGCAGTGCTTCATTTAGGGGTTATAAACAGGGCTGTTATTCAATTTTGATTATTTAAATTCAGTTTATTTTCTGATTGCAAAAAAATAAGAAAAAATCGAATTACTTAACGAAAAGTGACATTTCAAGGCAAAATCCTTAGTTTCTATTCCTATGGAAATTTAGAAAAGTCTGAGATGTGAACAAAATGTCTATATTGGATGTAATTTCATAGTAACAAGGACTAATGAAAACAATAAAAATCTAACAGATAAGACCAATAAGAAAAAATAGAACGTCTGTATAAACTGTAAAAAATGATAAAAAAATACTTGAAGCATTAATCATAGAAAACAAACAAGCCAACCTCAATAAAAATTTTATCAACTTTCAAAACAAAAATACTAAATATATTTCATAGTTACAAAAAAAAAAGCCAAATTAAATAGAATAACCAAAGTGATGTGAAGATATGATTCTTTAAAAAAAAATAACATGGCAGCTGATGATATGCAATATTTGAAAAAAGATGAAACCAACATAGCACAATAATTACAATATATACAGTCATAAAATTATTAACAAAACATCTGTTAATGATGTATGAAAGTCAAAAGAACTTAGACATCATATAATTTAAATTTCTACCAGAAACCAGACAAGATCCAAAATATAAAAAAGGAAAAATCCTTAATAATGAACTTTCATTGGTTTTTAATCCGACTTGTAAAAGTGAAAATGTGTGTGTGTGTATATATATATATATATATATATACACACACAAGTTCCATTAAAAATGACTGAGAAGGAAACTAACAAAATGTGTATCTACATAAATTATGTCCAGAAAAGAAAAAATTCTAACACAAGGAAAACTGAATTATATATATATATATATATATATATATATATATATATATATATATGTGTGGCAGGGAGAGAGATAGATACTAAAGAAAAACCAACAGACAACAGGAAGACCTAACAGCTTAGACAAGAAAAATCTCAAACAAGATAAAAGAAAGTAAGACCAAAATGCAAACACCTATATAATCAGTAAACTGCTCAACACCCAGATTATCTAGACAGAGCAAAAATTGCTTCATGGCATCAACATTTCACTAAGGACAAGCTAAATCTTTACTTGAGTTTCACATTCACGCAATCTTCAGAAAGCTAAAACAGTCTAGTTGTCTAAGGCTGTCTTTAATTAAATACTCTGAAGCAAGCACACACACATTATATATATATATATATAGTTTTAAGGTATACTATATTTATGTGGTAAAATGCTCAGTGTCAGGGATAGAGCATATGTAAATATAAAAGTGGAGACTGAAGACAACACCCAGCAGCATCAGTGTGTTTCATGCTTAAATGCAATCTTCTGGCTATTGGGTATGAAAATTATATTTAAGCATGAAACAGTGTTGACCTCAGCATTGACTCTTATATATGCATGTGTGTGTGTGTGTGTGTGTGTGTATATATATATAATAGTGCAGTTTAGTTAATGCTGTAAAGTAGTAGTAATACAAAGAATAAATCAGTAAAGTTAATGTTATTTATAACAACATCACTTTGCTAACAGATTAAATAAGTCATTAACTCTAACCACTTGTTGAATGACGTGATCCTTGTTTTTAAAAACTGTAAAATAGATTAGATGTTCAGTCCATATTGCAAGTGCTTTTGATACCACGTGTATTATCTTCAGGCATGGATATCATTTTTCAATTTTAGGTAAAATTCAAAGATGAGAGTAAATGTAATACTGGTCGAAAGATGTTTTTCTTAAAGTGTGTTATCAACAGTTAAAAATTTTGGAGCATGCTAAGTCACAATGCTAGATTTTTATTTTTGAATATTGTAACATAACATCCATGCCGATATATGAGGTCTCTCTGAAAAGTAATGGGACTGGTGATACAAACAATTTATTTCAATTCCAAACAACAAACTAAATGGTTTCCTCTTCAATCTAATTCCTCTCAAGTCTAATACACTTTTCCATCCTTCTTTGCCATGGTTCTATACACTGCTGGAAGAATTCTTCTTGGTTGCTCTTCAGCTCTGTCATTATGGCTTCTTTTGATGGCCTCCACACCTTCAAAATGCCCCCCCCCACTTGATGATTGCCTTGAGTTTGTGGAAAAGAAATGTCACATGGAGGAAGATCAGGTGAATAGTGAGGTTGTTCCAGTATGGCAATGTCCTTCCTGGGCAGTAACTGCCGGATGATCAGGGCCTTGTGAGCAATTGCATTGTTGTCGTGAAGCAGCCAAAACTTTTCCTAACATATCTCTTGCATGTGAAAAAAAATGCAATGGTTTCAGAAAACTAAGATTACAGTTATATACCCACAAGAGATCATGTTAAACATAATCCAGTTATTCCTCTTACAGCCATAGTACAAACAGTCACATTACTTTTCAGACAGACCTTGTGTGTGTATATATATATATATATATATACACACACATACAAATAAAATATGAGAAAGTTAATTGGTAATCTGTATAGATAATTCCAAGGAGGATATACATCCTGAGAGCTCAATGTAATAAACAGAGCAAATAATATTTAATTAACAAATCAGAGACTTCAGAAAGCCATGGTAATATTTTATTTTGTGAGACCAATGAAATTATTAATTATGTGTGTGTGTGTGTGTGTGTTACTTTAAAAATTGCATGGCATGTGGAAAATACAATATTCAATATTCAAAAAAGCACTAAAATTATAATACATGCATACCACAGAATTATAAAAAAAATTGTCATTGTTAATGGCTTTTCAAAACCCAAAGTACTGACAGATAAGTAAAGTATATCAATTCAAAATAATTTAACGTTTTTCTTTTATGCAAAACTAGTTGAGAAAACTGAACCAATTTGATATTTTAAAATGATTTTCTTGCTCAGCTAACATCAAAATAGGTTTGTTCATGAATATTAAAATTACCAACAGATACAAATATCCCCATCACCTGTATACATTGGTAGCAAAATATTCATTTTGCTTAGCACAACTCAAGGAGAACCTCTCTATGATTGTACAATTTTATTTTCTTCCTTCAACTGCGAATAAATCCATTTTATTTTATCCCATTAGTTTTTCTTGATTGTTTTTTAGTACAAAAAAAAAAATGAACATGGTTTAAACGAACACTATTTCAGTAACCTGATAATTAAAAGAATTATTTTAGGAACATGACGTGCCTATTAACATTGGAATTTTTGTTTATTATTCAAAATTTCTTTTAAATTAAAACAATGTAAAATGCTAAAAAGCAGAGAAATTTCCCCAGAACTCAAAAATAGCAAAATAAAAGAATTTATACAAGAATTTAATTAAAAGAAAAAAGCTTAATCTTTATTTCAAGCAAAAAGGAAAAAAAAAAGCATATGCTGTAAGAAACAATGTTAAACAAGGTTGTCTTTGCTGTTGAATATCAATACTTATAGCAAAAATATCATTAGGTTAAAATCAGTTTCATTTAAGCAGATTCAGATCTTTAGTTCCATTTGTTCAAACTTTTATTTCTAGGATATGCTATGCTACTTTCAGAATTGAATGGCCATCATTTCCCCTTGTGTTTCAAGGGTAAAATGATGTTCTACTCAGGCAGCTTGTTCCCAAGAACTGACACTTTGTGGAACAGATAGTCCTGAAAATGTAGCTAATAAAACTTTTGTCTATTATACTGATATTTATCTTCTGAGAATTGATATATATATATATATATATATATATATATATATATAATCATTTCACTGCAAGCAAGGTGTTAAACCCATTCAGACACAAGGGGTTACTGAATGTAAAAGAATAAGAACAAAAAGAAACATTAAGGATCAAGAACAATAGAAGAGCAAGAAAGAAGAAAGTGGATAACGATTGACAGTACATTTAATTTTTTGAAGATCAAAGTTGGCTGGAAAGCATGGAGCTGTAAGAGTGTTCCACAAGTGAGAAGTGCAAGAGAAGAAAATGTTAGCATAGAATTTTATTTATATATATGTATACATACATACATACATACAGTAAATGTACAAATGCCACCATTTTATATTTTTAATTTTGCACATATGTGTTGCTTGTTTTTGATTTTATCAACTGCTCAGTATAGTAGAGTCATTTCAGCATTGTCTGAGAAAAAGAGAACCATGATGCAACTCAGTTTAAAAATGGCATACTGTACTCCTTGGACAGTGCAGAGGATTTGGATAGAGTTGGATCAGTCTAATGGTGATTTGTAAGGTACGGCAGCTCAGAAAACTCACTCTTGATTGTTCTGATAAGAACTCTTAAAATTGTTGGTGAGGGCCTCAGACTCAACACAGAGACCTACATTAGCTTCTTTGAGAAAGTAGTGCTACCCTGGGTCACGGCAGCTGGAAAATGCTATGTCTGCCAATAGTACTCTGCACCATGTCACACAAGCAAGAGAATGCAGTCATGGCTGTTAGACAATATCTGTGATCATATCACCCCTTAAATTGGGTGTATGGATTGTATGTTTTAGAGTTATATGGATGTTTTATTTTCTAAAAACAGCACATTGTGGCTGTGTGTTTGTAGTTAATATTATTAAGTGTTGGCTTTTTCCTCTTTATTATTAAGACTTCCATAAAGATTAAAAATAATGGAAGCCTTAATAATAAAAAAGCCAACACTTAATAATATTAACTACAAACACAGCCACAATGCACTAGCTGTGTTTGGAAAATAAAACATCTGTATAACCTACACACAGCCCATACACCCAATTAAAAAGCAGAAATAAAATCATCCTTGATAATAGCTAAAGTATAGCAGAAAGTGCTCAGAATTCTAAAAACATTTGGACAGTTTCTACACACTGTGTCAAAAAAAGAAATGCTTGTTCGAAAACAAGAAAAATTAGATAAAAAGCTTAATTGCAGCACTTTGTCTGTCTTTAATGAAATATGTGTGTGTGTGTGTGTATATATATATATATATATATATATATATGATTATCATCATCAGTTATCACTACGGAAGTAAGGCCTATTTCCAATCCTTGCTGATTCTGTTATTCTCTACCTTCTCTTACTAACAAATACCTCCATTTAATTTTCTCAAACTGTTCCCTATTTTCTCTCTATAATGTTGCTATACATTGGGCCCTAATCAAGAAAACTTTTGCTCCATCTATTATCATTTCTTCTTACTATAACCCTGCCTAACACCATGTTTGTTTTTCATTTATATGTTTTTCTCTTATCTTCATCTCCTCTCTGATACGTTGATCTCTATTTTGTTGACATCCTTAACTTCTTCCATTGCTCTTTTATCCTTTCTCAAGTGGTTTTTCATTTGATTTGCCTAATTACTTTGTTTTACACCTCTACACCATATTGGGTATTACACATTAATTATATATTTTAAGCATATTGACAAGGCACATTTATTATGTCCCTATTTTTATCAAATGCTTTCCAACCTATTTTTTTTTCTTCTTCATGGTCTTTTCTTAATGCTATTATCTGTCCTAAGTAGATGTATTCCTGGACTTCTTCCAGTTCTTCATTTATTTTTATGACCTTTTTTGGAATGTTAAAATTGATCACTACATTTGTTTTATTCATAAACTGACAGATAGAATAAATTAAGGCATTCTTACTTCAAAGTAATTGGGAATAATCCATACTTTTCAATCAGACCTTGTATATAAAGTTTGTACAATATTTAGTACTTTCTTTGCTTTTCCTTTTTGCAGTGTATTTTATTTAATTTAATAATTAATAATCCAGACCAGTTCTTTCACCTTCAGTTTGTAATATCTTGAAAACAAATGATATCATGTGTTGATAATATTGTTTCTCCTATCAGAGTTTTTTTTTATATCTTATGCAATAATAATAATAATAACAACAATACATACCATTAATGCCTAATAAACACAGACCAGTAAATTACTGGAGTTTAATGTGTTTAAAGGTGGGCATTGTTTTGTAAAAGTGCTCACCATTAAAAAGCAGAGCAACAATATTTAATAGCTAAAGAAAAGTTCAAAAGATTTATTTTCCAACTTCAAGATTCCTTCTAAAATAAAATAATAAAACAATTTCTGTCTGAATTGTATGCTGGTGAGGGGTAGGGTACACAATGGCCGAAACATTATGATAACAACAAAAAAAAGAGGAGGACAATAGTCCAAATGTAAATAGTGTAAATAATAATAAAATATGAACAAAATAAATAGCAACAAATAAATAAAACTTAATTGGTAATTTTCAATATTATCATGACTTAAATATGTCTAATATTTCAAATGGTGAAAATATAAAAACAAAATCTCAATAAGATGAGACAAGATCAGAAATGAAGCACTAAGAGGTATGGGAGGAACAATACCAATCATACAACACATCAAACGACAGAGGATCAAGTATTTTTGGACACCTCACTCGTATGCCTTTCAACCAACCAGCCCTACAAGCATACACCCTCAGGTACTCTGGCTGGAGAGCAGTAGGCAGATCAAGAAGATGCTGGAGTGACTCAGTTGCAGACACTCTCAGAGCCCACTAGATATCTCTCCTCCAGGCCACTCACCTTGTCACTGACAGACAATTGTCCCCCACCCCGGTTTTGCCTAATAGCACAAGCAGAAGGTAAAACTATATTTTTGGGGATTGAACACATCTGGTGTTTTGTCTAGCATCAATAATTAGTGGGCTTTTTTTTTTTTATATAGAATACATAAATATGTTATCTGCTAGTAAATTCAATAAGTTTATCTCTGATGAGCAGTGTATCAGCAAAACTTAATGACAGAAAGATAAGTGCTTTGAACTTTTCTTTATCTATTGTCTTATGCAATATGCAGTTATATTAGTTATATTTTATTCTTTGATTCCTATAACATTTTATCACTACATTGTATAAAAAATATAGCCTATGCTTCATTAAATAACCAATTAGCAAGCCTATATCTTTTCTTAAAAAAAAAACAAAAAAAACATCACATATCCTCTTTCTTGCCAAAAATTTCAGATGAACTATTTTTACTTACAAAACCGTTTAAACATCTGCTTCATGTCTTTTTCTTTTTGTGAATCGATAATAAATAATTTTCTCCCCACCAAAAAAAAAAAAAATAAAAAAAATAAAAATAAATCAATAAATTTGGATACAAAATCTTCCCTCTCATAGAAAAATAAAGCAAATATACCATTTGTATGTTGATCTAATTCTATTTTTAGGTCAGGATGTTGAACCACTAGAACCTGGAGATTCTCAGGGTAAAAGACCACCAAAAATCACCAATTCTAATGCCAGTTTCTAACCTGAAGCTTAAAAACTACAATGAAACCATTTTCTCAAAACTAAATCCTTTAAACTAATCTTAACAAAAATAATAATAACATCAATAATTCCAGTTGTAGTTGGAGCCCTCAAATTGATTGAAAACGGTTCCATTAGACTAATGCCTTAATGAAATGCAATAAATTGTACTCACAAGTACCGCTCACACATTAGGAAATGTAAAATGTCTGTGACCTTAGGTTTTCATTTTTTTATGGGGTCAAAAGAAATTTGCTACTCTGTTGTTGGACGCAATTTCAGATTGGGTGTGTCTCCCTTCTACACTGGTTTCTTGGTATTCATCATCATCTCTGCCTTGTATCTGCTTTCTTTGTTCTATCACAACTGCACGTTTCGTACAATGTACATCGACAGAACTCACTTTTTTCTCCAAGATGGTCTTGTTTGATGGAACGAGATACTTGCCTTTTCTCAAGTCCTACATGCCAAACCCAGATGAACTCTCTCACTTTGAGACACATGCAAAATCTCGTTCACCACTTTCTGCCCCTCAACTCGGGTTCTGGTTCACTACATCTGCTACATTTTATTTATTTATTTATTTATTTTTTTTAACAAACATGATCAGTGGAAAATGTTATGAAGCCATTTCTGATCTTAGGTCTCTGGTTGTAACCTGGGAGAAAATGTATATATAACAGAAATCAAAGGAAATAATAATAAAACATAGGAAATTGTGTCAGAAGTGAGAGTTTTCATCAAGAGAAATAAACGGCAAAACCATAGAGCTGAGAAAGTCCAGTCAGAAACGTGCAAGATTCTTGTGTGATTTTTCAATAGAAACAGATAAGGAACTGGCAGACAACAAACTGGACATATTAGTGGGTGATAAAAATAAGACAAAAAGGGTTAATTAATGTCTTCTGATACAAGGATAGAACAAAAGGAAGAAGGGAAAGTAATTAACTATGATCCGGTGAAAATTGAACTCACAAGCTGGAGATGATCGCAGTCACACTCTTGTCATGTAACTGAGAAGAGAGACATGGATAAAGAAAATTGGCATTGACTGCCCAGTGTATCTGTTTGCAGCAAGGAAACCTCTTCAGAACAGCAAGAAAAATCCAAAAAGTGATGAACACTTAGAGTCAGAAGAAAACTGCATGATATCTAAGGTTCCTGGTTGTGGTCTGCTAGCCATGCATTAATTCTATCATTTAAGATATTATCTGAGAAAATACTGACATGACAATAATAATAATGGGTACTTGATTCTGAAGACAGTGTTGCATGCTGGAATCATCTCCTTAGGCCAATGTTATCAAGAAGTCAATTTTTTTATAAATCAACCATGGGGAGATACGAACCCAGATCTCATGGTTGGAATGCTAATGTTCTAATCACTCAACTAGATTAGTATATGTAATTTTCACTTCTAATCGCTTGCTTTATGTCATTCTATTTACTTGTCTAATTTACTTAATTGCTAACACTTAAAATTTTTTACTTCAATGTTATAAGTCTTCTGTATTTGTCACTTTTAACATACATGCAAGTATACTTACCAATCAACTCAGGCATATTGGAATTAAACACACTGTAATGAATAAAAAAAAAAAGATGGAATGCTTACAACAGTAAAGAATGAGATATTTAAAAAAAGAAATTCTCGTATTTTTATTTTTGTGTTGTTAAACAGGCAGGAGTATAATTTATGGTGTTTCAAATTAAAGTTGAATGCATGTGAAACTTGATTAATCAATGGAGATCAAACACAAAAATAAAAATATCAGAATTATTTTTCTCAATATCTCATTCTCCGATGAAGCTTTAATAAAAGAGAAACATGTTGGCTTGAAAAATGTTTTCTATATGTTCTTTTATTATATATATATATATATATATATATATATATATATATATATATATATAAATGATAAAATATCATTTTAAGTTATACTATATTTATAGATCAAAATGATCAATATCAGAGAGAGTGTATGTAAATATGAAAGTGGACATTGAGGTCAACACTCAGCAGTGACAGTCTGTTACATGTTTAAATGTAATCATCAAGTCATGGCCTGACAATCGCATTTAACATGTAACACTGTCAGCTCTGCATGTTGACTTCAATATCCACTATATATATTTTCTGTTTATACATTATTTTTATAGACAAAATTATTTAATTAAATGTTCTGTCTATAATAAACAGCATTAATTACATTTACCAGCCTGAATGTCTGAGAAATTTTATAGAAAATGTGTTTTCTGAGAGGAAGTGAACATGTGTCCTACACAGGTCATTTTATCTGATGTGCTATACCACTCGGCTACAGAGGAAGCATCTGGTTAGCAAAGTCGAAATTACTGTTTTTAAACAAAAAATTTCCTACAATCTTTCTCAAATGATCATATCTGTCTGAGGTGTATATTAACATAAATGACAACATTTTGATTGGACTAAGTCCAACAATTATTTTAATATATTTTCTGTTTATATATTATTTTTTATAAATACAATTATTTAAATAAACAGTATTAATTCAGGCTATTAAATGTAATTAATACTTTTTATTAAAAACAGACCATTTACTTAAACACTTTTATCTATAAAGATAACATATAAACAGAAAATATATTAAAATAATTGTCAGACTTAGTCAATTTCATTATATATATATATATATATATATATAGTGGAAATAGTTTCATGCTTGACTGCAATCTTCAGGTCATATTTACATATGATCTATCTCTGATATTGAGTACTTTTACTAATAGATATAGCATACCTTAAAATTATATTTTTATCATTATATACTAGTGTATATATTTTATTATTTACATGTTATTTTTAATGGATAATAAAATCTGTTGGATTAATAAATAATCATTTCATTATATATATATATATATATATATATATATATATATATTATTCCAGTATCCTTATTTTTCCATTTTGTAGGAGTACAGATATTTTCTATAATTTTCATTGTTCAAAACACTTTCGGCTACTTCTTTACCCATTTTCATTGGGATTTTATCTTTGGAGATGTTAGTTTTTCCTCATGCTTATATATATATATATATATATATATTATATATATATACAAAAGACAAATTCAGCCTGTCCATCACAAAATTGCTTTGCAAGCGAAAATACTTTTAAAAGTAAATATTCAATTTAATTCAAAAATGTGTTCTGAAATAGAAAAATGTTTTAAGAAGAAGAGAAAAATTGTATGTATGTCATTTTGTGTGGTACTGATTTTTCAGTAAATTTTGGCGCATATGCAATAGTTAATTGAGTAAATTTTTATTCAAAATAAAAATTTTGCCTTAATGGAAAAGATGTTTTGCAATTTGGGTAGATAATGTATAGATTCAGTCATTTTTCTTTTTTGGTAAGTATGCTTTGCCAGATTTAAGTATTTTAGAAGAAAATTCACTTTTTCATTATAAGATTTCAAAATTATAGAGAAACAAGGAATGATTATTTGGGGATTTTTTTTGTCTGACAGTGTAACAAATTTACTGAAATTTCTGCATGCATGTAGAATATTAATTCATTTTACTACTGAAGTGCAAATTGGTACAAGGCTTTTTTAAATATGAAAATTGAAACATTTCTATGAGTAAATGTAAAAATTATTCTATTCCATTGGCATCCACTAACCATATCCTGTTAGTGCAATGAGCAAGTGTTTCCTGGGAAATGGATTCCCAGGTATACTTAATTATACTGTATCTCATCTTCAAGTGATATATATATATATATATATATATATATACACACATACGTACAAGCATATATTGTTAAATATAACACACAACAAATGTCTATTATGTTTGATCATAAGTCGTCTCAGTTTCATATAGCTGCTTTAATTTCAGGAGAAAATAATGACCAAACTGTCCAGCATTTGGATATTTTTTTTATTATGCTGTTCCTTGATGGTGAACATCTTTGTTTAAATGTCCATATAACCACTCTGAAGATGGCTTATTTAAGCAAATAGCTTAGATCAAGAAACAGCGTAATAAAAAATATCCAAATGCTGGACAATTTTGTCTTTATTTTCTTCCAAAACTAAAGCAACTGTATGAAGCTTAGAACAGCTCATGATCAAACATAATAGACATTCATTGTCTATTGAACAATATGTGTTTGAATAATGATCTGCTGCCCCAAACACTAAATATATATATATATATATATATATATATATAGATAGATATAGATAGATAGATAGATAGATGTGTGTGTGTGTGTGCATGTGCACACAAAGTGCGATGAATAAATTGTCGTCTGAATTATGAAAAAAAAAAAAAAATTAAAAAAAATCTAGGAGATACTTAAGAGTAAATTTATTCAATAAAATCACCATTGGCTTCAGTCATGGCCTCCAAACAACTTTGGGATCTCCTGCAAATGGTCTCTTTAAGTTGATGAATAATAATCATCCTTGCCTTCAGTTCATCTTTGGTGTGACAAGGAGTTTTGTTGGTCTCTTGCTCAACTGCACCCCACACATAATAATCAAGGGGGTTGCAGTTTGGGGAGTTAGGTGGCCATATATAAGGGGTGATGTAGTCACAAAATTTGTCTGACAGTCATGACTGGATTCTTCTGCTTGTGTGTTATGGTGCAGAGTCCTATTGTCAGACATTGACTCTTCCAGTAGCCACCCTCTTGAGCCAAAGAAGCACTATACCCTCAAGGCACTTGATGTAGACCTCTGTGTTGAGTCTGAGGCCCTCACCAACAAATTCGGGAGTTCTTCAATTATTAGAATGACCAGAGTATGTTTCCCTGAGCTGCTGTACCTTTGGAATCACCATTAGACTCATTCAACTCTTTCTGAATCTTTTGCACTGTCCTCAAGATTGACACCCAAACACTTGGAAATGTTCATATTGAAGTTTCTGGTGTGAATGTCAAGCATTACAGCATGCAGTTTCCAAATTTCTGGCAAACTGAATTGCGTCAGGGTCTTCTTTTTCTCACTGATGGAGCCCAACCGAGTCTCCTATACTGTGTAGTCAACAAAATCAAAAACAAGCAATGTACATGCACAAAATTAAAAATCTAAAATGCACACTGTATATATATATATATATATATATATATATATATATATACAAAATGAACATTGAAGTCAACAGCCAGCGGTGACAGTGTTTCATGCTTAAATGAATGAAAATTGGGGCAGAAATACTTCCTGCATAATGGTAAGACAGTGGCAATGGTGTCTTCATCTAGCCATGGTAAGATTTTAAGCCAGAGTCCCACAGTCAAAATGCAAATACAGCGTAACCCGGATATAAGAGAATTGTCGGGACTGGAGAAGAAGTCTCTTATATCCGGGTTTCTCTTATATCCGGGTTTGGTCTATTTTATATACATTAACACAGGCTCTAATTTGGGACCAGAGAAAATCTCTCTTATATCCGGGTTTGGTCTATTTTATATACATTAACACAGGCTCTAATTTGGGACCAGAGACAATCTCTCTTATATCCGGGTTTCTCTTATATCCGGGTTTGGTCTATTTTATATACATTAACACAGGCTCTAATTTGGGACCAGAGACAATCTCTCTTATATCCGGGTTTCTCTTATATCCGGGTTTGGTCTATTTTATATACATTAACACAGGCTCTAATTTGGGACCAGAGAAAATCTCTCTTATATCCGGGTTTCTCTTATATCCGGGTTTGGTCTATTTTATATACATTAACACAGGCTCTAATTTGGGACCAGAGAAAATCTCTCTTATATCCGGGTTTCTCTTATATCCGGGTTTGGTCTATTTTATATACATTAACACAGGCTCTAATTTGGGACCAGAGAAATCTCTTATATCCGGGTTTCTCTTATATCCGGGTTTGGTCTATTTTATATACATTAACACAGGCTCTAATTTGGGACCAGAGACAATCTCTCTTATATCCGGGTTTCTCTTATATCCGGGTTTGGTCTATTTTATATACATTAACACAGGCTCTAATTTGGGACCAGGGAAAATCTCTCTTATATCCGGGTTTCTCTTATATCCGGGTTTGGTCTATTATATACATTAACACAGGCTCTAATTTGGGACCAGGGAAAATCTCTCTTATATCCGGGTTTGGTCTATTTTATATACATTAACACAGGCTCTAATTTGGGACCAGAGAAAATCTCTCTTATATCCGGGTTTCTCTTATATCCGGGTTTGGTCTATTTTATATACATTAACACAGGCTCTAATTTGGGACCAGAGAAAATCTCTTATATCCGGGTTTCTCTTATATCCGGGTTTGGTCTATTTTATATACATTAACACAGGCTCTAATTTGGGACCAGAGAAAATCTCTTATATCCAGGTTACACTGTACTCT
The DNA here is from genome assembly GCA_903632075.3 of Acanthosepion pharaonis. Lineage (NCBI taxonomy): Eukaryota > Metazoa > Mollusca > Cephalopoda > Sepiida > Sepiidae > Acanthosepion > Acanthosepion pharaonis. The sequence goes on along the minus strand of CAHIKZ030000280.1, from coordinate 1,714,963 downwards.
AACCATTTGTCCATGATGATGTATGTGTAGATCCCAGAAATTTTAGGCAAATTAGTTAACCATGTTTAAACTAGTCAAAAAGCTTTTTCATTAAATTTTTCTTTATCTTTGAGTGGTTGACAAACATTTTTGTTGATGTGATGCCAGACATTGTCAGGTTTGTAACTATTTATGCTAAACTAAAAATACAGAAATCTATTCCATTCTTGGTAATGAATTTCTGTCTGACATATATTTTAAAAGTGATAATATTTATATTTTCTGATTATCCAAGGGATTTAGTCTATGACTGAAATTTAAAAATGGTGGCACCTAAAAAAAAACAAAAAAAAACTGTGTGAATATCGTTTTAATTCATATATATCATTTAGAGTGTATCAAACTTATTTTCACTTTTTATAGATCTTTACTACCAAGTTTATTTCATGTACACATCTGAAGACTATCATAGTAAGATTATTATTATCATGATATAGATCATAATATCATTATATAGAAGATATTGTTTCCATAAAGAAATAAAAAATTAATTATACTGTCATTGTTTTGTGTCCCTAAAAAAGTAAATAAATAAAAATTATAGTGTCAAAAATAATAATCACTTATAGTTATCAAGACACTATTTCCAAACCAGTAAGATTTGACCCCACTTTTCTTCTCTGCCTACACACAAACATGTGAGATTCTCACTATTGGTCAAGTGGTCAACACATTTGTCAATGAAAATTTCAGCCCTTTTTCAAGACATAATAGTAACATTTATCTCCTAGCATGCAAAAAAATTGGAAAGGTATGAATCCACCTCTTCTCCCCCTATATATATGTTAATTAGTAGGAATTTTTTCTCTAAATTATTATTAAAAAAAAAAAAAATCTTAGAATCTAAAAATATTTTCTGGCTCTAAATAACTTACAAAGTATTGATAAACCATGAAAAATAAATCAATCAATATTACATATAAATAATTGACCACTCAGAAACATATCAGAGACTGCTTTTAGGGAATAGCCTGTGTGGTGCTAAATGAAAACATATGGCCTTTAATGAAAATACCTAAAGTTGAGCTGCAAGCTAAACTTGTATTAAAACAGTATTTTATCCTCTGGCATTAGTGTTCAACCATAAGTGACTTTGTGATTTCAAGATCTCCATAGGATAAAAATCAATTTTCCAAATTAATTGTATTTGTTGACTCAGAAAACACTTGAAGAACTGAAAAGTAACCATTCTTAACCATTAGTTTTAAGATATGAATAGTCTTATGTTTTTTTAATACTTAATGTTTCTGAAGTTAATACTGACTTTTTGGTTAATAGTCAAAAAATAGAACCAAGTTCTGGTGGTGGTAATTTGTGTTCATTTTGCACTAATACTCTTTGTAAAGGCAAGAAACCACCACTTCTAAAATGGTCAGGTTAGATATTTTACTTTCTCTTATTGTTGTCATGTAATTTAGTATCATGTACTAATTTAATTAGAGAGGAGATAGGTACCACTGAGTCAGGAAATGGATCCAAGAAATGCCAGGAAAGATCCAGCATACTACTCTGATAATATACTGTAATTGGATAATTTGAATTCATCTAGTTATTTGCAGATGGATGATTTTTAAAAAAATTATATCAAATGCTGTTGCTGAAAACAATATCTAAAGATTTTATTTTCACCTCCATGAGATTATTATAAAACTCTTCAAAATGTACTTTTATTGTAATTCTCTCTCTAAAATTTTCTTTTATTGCAACTCTCTGTAAAATATACTTTTATTGCAACTCTCACTTAAAAATGCATTTTTATTGAAATTCTCTAACCAAAATGTACTTTTATTGCAATTCTCCCTCCAAAATGTTTTTATCTCACAACTGTCTCCCCAAAATGTACTTTTCTTGTAATTCTTTTTAAAAAATATACTTTTTTTTATTGACATATCAAAAGTAACTAGCAAAAAATACTAAACTAAACTTGTGTTCAAAGGTAGTTCAAATTATTTATTCCAATCTATCTGAACCATATCGAATGTTAAATCTAGAAAAACATGGTATTATGTAAAGTTTCAAATATCTAGGATAATAGTGAATGTAGCAATAAATTCGATTTTCTGTACCAAACTAAAAACAAAGTAGTCTTATATAGCAATTATAAAGTAAAAGCAGAGATGGCAGGAGGTACAGTGAAGTAATGAATAGTGGCTCAGATTGAAGAATCAGAGAGAAGAGTTCAAATTCCAGTTGAGTCCATTACATTCATTTATATACTAATACCCTTGGAAAAGGTATGAATCTATCTCTTCTCCCCCAGCTGTGAGAGGACAGAATGGGTCCTATACCCTTGGATGGTAGCTGGTCTAGGTGTAGGAAAATTGAATTCAAAACTAGCCTTGAGAGGGTTGGGTTCTATCAGGCTATCTTGCCCAGGAAACAACTGCTACTAAGGCTGTAGTATATGTGGAGCCCTTATGACTCTAGTATGTTATGAGACTTATAATCATGTTGTAGCCAAGTAGATTTTTCTCAATGGGTAAATTAAAAACAATAATTAACATACCTGAAGATTTTAATTAAAAGTTACCGGAATAATTCAGATATTTTAAAAACAGATCGAGACTGAGTCAGATGAAATCAAGAACCAGAACATTTTATTTGCTAAGAAAAAAATCCCAGCATGCATTTGTATGCTTCAGCCTATAAATTGGGGAGGGGATAAGTGTTTTGTCATGATTCTTACTGAAGACTGGAATCAACAGAAAGTTTTTTTTAAATTTTTTTTAACAGTTTGTCAGAGAAAAATGTCTTCATTTATTTAGATTTATAAATCTTTAAATCTTTTGATATAATACCAAATTGCAATAATTGTATATCTACTGTTTTAGGGAAGGCAGAGATTGAAAAGGACTGGATGTTAAAGTTCCAGGAATGGTGTGTTTTGTTTGAAGACTACAAAAAGCAGCGAGACAAATGGGTGAGTATTATGGCTTGCTACATTGAGTTCAGTTCAATTCATTCAGGAGGAAAAAAAAAAATGAAGTCTAGAAGACCTGACATTTTTATTTTGGTTATTTAATTATGCTTTGAGAAACATCTAAAAATAGTGAAAGAAGTTTGATTTGAAATCAAGGCAAAAACCAATCCCTATTCAAACTGCTTATGTCATTTTTAAGTTTTGATGAACTTATTAGCATTACTTATTTTCACTATTGCTATTATTTTGTAACATTGTTTTTGGTTTAGTTTTGTTTTGTGGCATATCAACCGCAATGTGTTATTTAATGCTGACAATTTTTTTTTTCCTGGTAATATTTTGCTTTGTCAAAATCTATTTCTGGTAATATTTTTTTTTTCATTCAAAAATTTATTTCTGGTATTAATTTTTTTACAATGTTTTTCTAGTATTAAAACCTATTTTTATACTTTTATAATGCTTTTTACCTCAGTTTCGGGGGTTAACTATTTGCCCATAGCTGGAACCCTAACAGGTGCTACCACCCCAGGTCATGGTGGAAACACCAGCAATTAAGAGGTGGTTCTACGCTCTTCAAAACCTCTTGATCAGAGACCTTGCTGTTGGACGTAGTTTATCATCTTACCCTGGACACGGATGTAGTTTATCATCATACCCTGGACAGAACATTGTTTTTACTACTTATTAACTACAATATGGTTCACTACAAAACTAGATATTACAATACAATTCAACATGATACTATTTAGTAATAGTTATGATAGTTCTTTCAGTAGCCAATACAAAATGTGGGATGCCAACCCTACAACCAAGTGTTTTTGTCAATATACTATCTCTAGAAAGATGACCACCCGAGGCTAAAAGACTTCTTTCAAGCCATGAAGGGAATTATCCCGCTCCAGACACCAACTTGGAATTTGAATTTTCACTGTCTTAGAGATACCAGCTCTGGATTTTCCCACAGGGTTTAACTCCCCAAGCCTTTCTCGTGATTGGGTATGGCTGCAAGGCAGCAGAGGTTTAAAAACCAAAGTTTTCCTTCACTTAGATGAACTACCCTCTGACATATTTCATCTACTCAAAGTGTATAAATACAGGCATAAACACATATTTAACACTGTATGTCTGAATAAACAGTTCTCAATCCTTATTTCTATGGCATTCTTCTGGAGGGGTCTTCTCAGGAAAGTTGACTTTCACAGATATCATGGCTCAGGACTCATGGTTGGACATTGGGAATCTGTGAACAGCAATGCAGGACTGAGCAGTGTGGAAAGGGATTTTTAATGGAGTTCCAACCAACCAAAGTGAGGTTGAAGGGTGATGATATAGTAATGGTTATATTAGCTGTTTCCTCTATAAGGAAATATTCAGCATTCATTGACTAAGCAGCCATTGCTGTTTTGGGTTGAAATGTATAAAAATCTTTCTATTAAAATTATTTTTCATGAAAGTTTTTTTTTTTTTAAGTGCAGTAACTGTTATTAGTCTTTCCAGTTTTGATATTACATGGGATATCTATTTTAGTTGTTGATGATGTTGAAAGTCCTCAAGTGATGTTTTAAGTTATTTGGTACAGTTCTTTGTCTGTAGTACCAGTCCACAAGTTCCAAAGAAGGATTGTCCTTGCTAAGAACTGCGGGGTTTATTTGCTGGAAGTCATTTGTAATCATTGACCTGAGAAAAGGGTTTTATACAGAAAGCAGTTTAGATATTTCTGAATGGGTTTGGCATTCATATGAAAGTCTTGATCTCATGAGACTATTTAGGAACATGACTTGAGTACAATTAACTATCATACCATATAAGAAATACATTTCAATAATAAATATTACAAATAAAATTCAGTACAATAGTATATACTATAATATTATATACTACTGTATTGTTTAATAATACCTGTGATATCACAGTTGATTTGGTTCAAGTTATATTTACCAAATAGCAATAAAGTGAACAATTTATTAAAAAAAAATGTGTGAATAAATGTTTTAATCTATTTGTGTAATACACCCTACCTCCAATATCATGTTGCATAAATTGATGTTATGGTTAAAGCTATAGTCATCCAATAACAATAAAATCACATGTGACCTTTCAGTAGAAGTTCAGTTCATTAAAATCATTTTATAGTGTCATTATTAAAGATCGCCATTATTATCTTTTTTTTTTTCTGAATAAATTCAGAAAGCAAAACCATTCTGAATGGATTTTCAACTAATATTAAATTCTTGTGCTTTCTTTTGCCTTTCAGACAAGGGATTGTCAGAGTGGCAATGCTGACCTGAACAGCAACACCATCAACACTATCCCCCGGAACCACAACTGAATGGTGATCGTCTGCGACAGTGTCTCCATGAGACCATTTTGTCTTCTGTGATAAAGCCGGAACCTGACAAATTCACTGCATTCCTGCCACTGGAACGACCACCAGGAGCGGCAACTGCAAAGGCAGATGCAGCCGTCGCCGTAGCAACAGATACCCTGGGAGGACAGGATTGGGACAGGGTGGGGTTTGGGTGGGTTTTTGGTGATGGTTGCTTATCTATATTTGATCCTGATCTGTCAATTTTCACAAGCTGTTGTGGCTTTTATCACTGTTGCGACTGCTATGGCTGTTCATGCATATAGATGTGGCTGTCGCTAGCATTTTTTTACCTACATTGTAGGCAAAATGATAAAAAATAAAAAAAGACAAATTATTATAACACCATCAATAAGAAAAATAAGGGGTGTAAAAAATATTTTGTTTCTAGTATTTTATTTTTATTTTTTTTTTTTATTGCTTTGATTTTTGGAGAAGGTAAATGGAAGAAATTAAAATTTGAAAAAAAAAAAGTGTAAAAAATATTTTTGGGGTATATGTTCTTTCTGTAAATTTCAAGTCCTTCCTTTTCCTACCTTTTTAATTATATAAAAATATTTTTTTTTAAGGATTTCTTACATTTCCTTGATCCTACAAAAATAAGAAAAAAAAAAGAAACAAAAAAAAAAAAAGGAAAAAAAAAAAAGAAAATTTCACATTAATGATCCAGTTATTAAAAACAAACAGATCTGCATCTCCTTCCCTTAGAAAAGGAACAAAAAAAAACATTAACACCATCTGTGCTGTCATTTTTTTTTTTTTAATGACTAATCTATTAAAACTTATCGTAGTTTTAAGTTAATAAAAAAATAAAATGCAAAATCTCTTGTACAATAGGAAACCAGCTTTTTACATTTTTCTTTCCCACCTCCTTTCCCCCCACCCCATCTTTCTTTCACTGTTCTAGTTTTTTTTTCCTTGGTTGAAAAAAAAAAAAAAAAAAAAAAAAAAATCACTTATAGAAGCAAGAAAATAAAACTAAAAACTCAACTAAAAAAATATATATATATATATATACTGCAGTAAAATTTCAAAAAATATATAAAAAAAAGAACTAAATGACAAATTAAAAATTGCAGCCTTAATTCAAAGAATGAAAACAATTTTGCTGCAGTTGCTTTCTGTGTGACCCTCACTAGTGCTGATGACCAACGATGACTGTCAGGTGGGGGAGAGTGTTGCAAGCCTTGTTCAGCTACCATTAATACTAAGATTTTTTTGTCCATTAAAACAGAGTAACATTTGTCACTGGGAAGGCAAGAAAATCTACAGACAATGTAATATCTAGTGACCATTTACTAATGAACTTAAAACATAATAAATTTTGACATTTTTTTTTCAGTCATAAAAAAAATATGGCTAAGTAATTTTCAAGCAATATTTAGTAAATAAATAAGTAAACTTAGTTGAACACCGACTACTAATAAAGTAATGGTTTGTGTGCTATTCTCACAAGCCATTGCCAGTAAGTTTATATCTGACTGGGAGGTCTGTATATTCAAATCTATTTCATAGTCAACAAAGTAATTAAAAAATAGCACTTTACTCATTGCCTAACGAAGTGTCTTTTTGAAAGATTGCTAAGAATATTACAAATAATATTTGAGATTCTGGCAAAGTTCGACCTTTGTGCCTTCAAAAAAACAGAATGTCAAAAGGACGTGTTTTCTATTGACACCACTATTATGCTTAACTCTGTTCGCTACTTGGCCATGTTTATTATTTTATAAGCAAATTATTAGAATTGAAATAAAACCTAAACATATGAAAGCGAATTTATACATTTTCTTTGATTTCTTAAAATTTTTAATAAAACCTAAAGTAAATTTATACCTTGTTTTTTGTTCTTGAGATCTTACAGCAAAAATATTAAAGACTATTTACTTATTAGATTGTTTATTTAGCAAAATAATTTTATATTTACAACATTGATGAGTTGGGATCAAATACAGATCAAATATGCATCGGAATCCAACAGAATCGTAAGATAAAGAACAAATAGGAAACATTTATAAATCTAACTTATTTTCCTTTAGAGAATGAGACATGGAGAAAAATTTTAATTCTTTTTCTCCACATCTGATTCTTTGAAGAATCTTTAATAAAAGTGAAACATGTTCAATTGTTAAATGTTTACTATTTATTCTTTATCTTATCATTTACAATATTCGAAAAACTAATATAATTAAAACTAATGCAATGCAATATTTATCATTTACTAATTTATAATTTTTTTTATTCAGAAATTTTTAAACATTTACTAAATTAAAATGTGAGCCAACAATAAGAAAATCTTTATTTACCATTTTATATCGTTCAAATCAATTTGCAATTAGCCGATGTTTTGCCAACCATTCCAATAAACAATCTAATAAATAAATCGTGTTTATTATTTTTGTTGAAAATTCTGAAGAACAAAGAAAATGTATAAATTCCATTTCATATGTTTAGGTTTTATTATGATTTTAATCACCCCTTTTTAAACAATGAACATTGTTGAGGTGTCAATAGAAAGCTGACAATTTGACACTCCATTTTTTGCAGGCACAAAGATCCAAGTTTGCCAAGATTCTCTCTTTAGAGTTCAATATGAAATAATTTTGTCACCTATTGGAGAAGATATTTAAAAAAAAAAAAAAAATGAATTGGCCGCCCCCAAATTCTTGTCTCTTTTCATTCATCTTGCCCCTGTCAGCTCAGCTCATAGTACTTTGTGGGTAAAGCCATCACACAAAAAAAAAAAAAAAAACACAAAAAAAAATCACAGGTGAATGGTCACTATTGATTGGGGTGCTTGAGCCAAACAGTGTATGATTGTATGATTGCCAAGTGTGTATGGATGCTTGTTTGGGAGGACAACCCAACTTGGGAAATATAAGCAAACAAACAAAAAAAGAAAAACAAAGAATTAATTTTCTTACTCCCTTCCCAACTCAAGGATGGATCAAACAGATAACCCACAAACACATACTTATATATATATATATATATATATATATACTTACACAAATGTATAGGCATAAACATGCACTAACACATACAGAGACATGTGCACAAACACACAAGAACACATACATATATACGCAAATGCATGCATGCACAAACACACACAGAATCAAAGGGGGTAAAAAGAAAAAAGAAATCTTGATAAATCAAATAAAGATAGTGGCGCCAAGCCAGAAAAAAAAAGTCATGTTTTCAGTATAAAATCTCTACTTTGTTGAATTGAGAACCTATACACCTGGTTTTTGGACGCACACACTAATAACTGTAACGGTAAGAAGAAAAAATAATTTTAAAAAAATAAAGAAAAGAGAGTACAAAAAGTATTCTTGTCAAAATGATTTTATTCAAAGCTCCTTCAAGGAAATCCTATATCTGTTTATTTGTGAACTGAAATGTTTTTTTTTTGTTTTTTTTTACTTGACATTTCATCTAATTTAAAATGATCATGCCACGATGGCACCAAATTTATCTTTCCTCTCTTGGACTGTGATTACGCTTCATTGTGGCTTTACAGAAAAGGAGGATTACTATAACCAGTGCCATTTTTAATGAAATGTATACATTTACCAGCTGACTGTTGTCTATCTTATTTCATCTATAAAAAAAAAAGAACGAGTCTGGCAGGGAAGAGTCTAGACCCGACCCCCATGCCAAGTTCTGCTATCTCCCCAACTTCATCTCACTGAGTTTTTCTTGTCATTCTTTTTTCTTTTTTTTTTTTTCTATGTGTGTGTATTTTATACAATCAAGAAAGTGTCTCTAAAGGTATGGATGTTACTCAAAGACAAACCAAAAACTCAAGTATACAGCAGTAATATCACTTAAGAAAAGCTTTGTTAAAACTCGGCTTTCGCTGGTCAGACAATAAGCAATGGCCATAATGTTTCACACCAAAAGAATTGTTGATATCGTTGAGGTAGTCAATGATTGATTGGTTCTAAACTGTGAAAGTAAAGTTTAAATAAAATTGGTAAACTTGAACTTCAATTAATAACTTTTACATTTTAAGACGTCATCTTCTGATGATTGGCAAACGCACATCAAGATCTAGAAAATTCCATCAAACTGGTCCTCTTTGTTTTGATATTTTTTCTTTATATTATCCAATTTATGCTAAATTATTATTATAATTAATATGTTGCTGTTGCATATTAATGTAGTCAATAGAAATTCTGTTCTTGAGGCATGGTGTCAACAAGATTCCTTGCAAATGAAGAAGTCTTTAGAGAATCTTCACAGTAAATAATGGCAGTTTTCTGGATGTCAAAAATCTTGGTCTCAATTCTAATTTTCCTAAAGTGTTCTTTCAAGTTTCTAAGTGGTGTTCCAACTGCACCCGGTACTGCAGGAATTATTTTAACAGTTATATTTTATATCTTTAACTTCTTAACCAGGTCCTGATATTTTTTCATCTTTTCTGTTTCTTTAGAGTACATTTTATATTGGATACCAGGACTATTGTTATATATATATTTTTTGCTTTCTGTTAAGTACAGACTGAGACAGACAAGGCAGAAAATATATGCATTCTGTTTGAACAAATTCTAATGTTTAGTGCTACTTAACATGTACTGTGTTTATCTCTTTACATTAATAATATACTCCTGTGTATATGAGCAGTTCTACACATTGCAATTGTTTGAATCTCTTCTGAACAGGGATTGCCAGAAATTTTGTTAATGTTCTTGGCTGTACCATTTTTGATCTTACCCAGAGTCCCAATAATTATAGACATAACAATAGCTTTAAGGCGCCACTTTTGTTTCAATTTCAAGATCTTTATACTTACTTATTTCGTCCTATTTTTAGCATATAGTTTTTTTGTTTTTTTTTATCTAAGGGCACTCCCATATCTATGGGAAGGCATTATTATTACTTAGTAAGATAGCAACAAGACAACAATAAATTGATGCTGAGGTACGAATATACGAAACCCAGAATAATCATCCTGACATCCAATCTGCTAAGGGTATAACATGCACATACATCACAGCCAAATGTACAGGATATGGTGACAGGTTTTAATACAAGCATTGTTTTTATTAAGTGAGAGAGCAGCATGCCAACAAAGTGACACATTTATGAATCCCAATACGCCCACCATGATGATCCATCTGCTAAGGGTATAACGTGTACATACATCACAGCCAATACATGATATTTTGAGAGGTTTTGATAAAAGCAGCACATAATCGTGTAGGTGGAGCCTAGTAAAAAATACATTCAGGTTGGGTAATCCAACGGTGTCTTATGTAATGTTCCCTTCCCAACTATCTTTATTTGGCTCCAAAGTCACCTTAGCTGCCTCATTCTTCAAACTTGAAAAAGACCCAACCCTCTCAGTACACAGCTATGATGCTTCCCTACTACTCCAGCTCATGAACAGTGATACATCGTTGTTATTATTACTCACTAAATTTGTATGCCATTATTAACTGGTAGATTTTAGAGATCAAGTGACAGCAAGTCTTATCAGAAATCCAGTATTCTCATCAGTATCATTTATTATTTAAATTTAAAATTTTGAACCCTGAATAACTGCTAGATCTTTGTCATGAGTCTCCTAACCCATTAGGTTCATAGAAGCACCACATGTACTGCAGCTATAACAGGAGTATTGTGACCAATGCCAGATAGCCTGGTGGAGCCCATTTAATTTCAGACCAGTTTTCAATTCAGTTTTCCTTTCCCTAGACCAGAGAATGAGTACTGTTATAGTTGTCAAGTCATCTTTGATACTTTTAAATTTTTCATAAACATAAATGGGTCACTCATATACTGACCAAATTTTTTTTTAATTAGAAATTTGTTGCTGCATCTTAGTTGCTAATGTTTTAATTTGAGGTTTGTGCTCTATCTTCAGCTAAATCTATGCAGCACTTGTATCCATACAAAGGCAATTCCTGCTGGTTAATTTTATATCGTTCATGGTGAACCCTATTTCATGATGCCATTTCACCGATTACTCATGGGTCACTAAAAAGTTTATGGTGGGTCAGTGGTTCACCATCTATCATAGACATTTTGCCACCTCAAAAAATGAGAGTCCAATCATTTCATTAACTTAGGAGCCCTAAAAGGTCATAATCCAGCCCTGTCCATAGCAGTGAAATCATAATTCTATTTGTATATGAAAATTATTAAATACTGCATCACCTGGTTCCACAAGGTCTGACCTTTATGTCTGGGAGCCACTATACCACTTACATAGCAAACCACCCACATTCCCTCTGTATTCCATTGGTGAGAAATAAGTTTCACTCAAACAGCTTCTTCCTGTGAACCACTACCCTATGAAACAGACACCCTAGAGGATGTTTCCTTGATGACAACAAACTTAATCTGGTCAAGTCTACAGTCAACTGTTATGTTTCCCTCCTATCCATAAGAACTACCCCTTATTGTAACCCTCTATCTTGAGTTGCCCATGGGTTTTGTACAGGCTGAACCTTAATGTAAGAAAAAACAACAAGAAAAAACTCAAATAATAAAAAAAAAACAAAGAAAAAAAACAATAAAACTGAACTAATTAAAAAACCTCAACTAATTAAGAAAACTCAACTAATTAAAAAAAAACTCAAATAATAAAAAAGCCTCAATTATAAAAAAAAAAACTCAATAAAACTCAAATAATACTGCAAGGCTGATCCTTACTGTAAAAAAAAAAAAAAACGAAAAGAAAAAAACTTATATAATACTGTAAGGCTGAAACTTACTGTTAAAAAAAAAAAAAAAAATTCATAAAATACTGCATTTCAGTACATATAAAACCCACAGGCCAAAAAAAAAAAAACAAAGAAAAAAAATCCTGTAGTGAGTCATCAGTTGATGTTGTGACATTACCATAGTTGATAGGACGTGTTTAAGTGATAGACACAGTATTTAATTCAGGATGTGGAAGTAGTTCAAATACCTTGGTGTATGGATCAGTTATAACAAAATCTCATATAGCAGTTAAGAAAAGTGAACATTGGCTGCACTAGGGGAGGTTCTACCAACCAACACAACTTTTTACAAGACGAAAACTTTAACCTAAAATCTCAAATCATATTCTTAAACAACTTTGTCAGATCGACAATTTTTAGCATGAAACTTGTTCCAAAATATCTAAACTTCCAGCTTTATGTAAGCACCCTTTCAGGTCAATGGTTAAAAATGGCTTGAGCAAATGAAACCTAGAGGTCATCATCAGGAGCATATTTCTTTGAACCTCGTGGGCTGGTGCTACAAAATCACAAACAGAGAACTGCGCCAAATAACAGAATCACTTGAGAATTTTCAACAACAGCTCAAATGGATAGCACATATAACTCAAAAAAGAAAATAAAGTGTTGATGTTTCACATTACTTCAAACATAAGGTTAGGAAGGAAACCCCATTTAATACTGAAAAGAGCTATAACAGTTAGGGGACTTAAGAAATCTGAAAAAAATTTGTTTTAATAAAAAGGATTTTATTGAATTACAACTGAAAGTAGCATAGGTTGCTTGGGCATAAATGTCAAAAGGTTTTCTTATAAGGAAAACAGCTAATATTACCATTATCATTGTAGATGGTTAGGGTGTTTCTTCTAGGAAAACAATGAATACTGTGTGCATTTAGCAAGAACATTTTTTTAACCTTACTAAACTGGTATATAAAAAAAAAAGGTAAAGAAGTTGTATGTAAAGGAATATCTTTATTTGTACACACCTAGCAAAGATATTAAGAGAGTTATATTTGCAAAGAACTAATTTTTGTGTTAGTAGAGCTATCAGCTTAGAGAATCTGTATGCTGTGTTTTGTACAGTGTGACACGTCATTCACTCATGAAAATTCCTATAGAGTGGTAACGAGACATGTCTTCTCCCTACCACATCCTGGGAACAAAAAAAAAAAAAAAAAAAAAAAAAAGAGAGCTTTCACCTTTTCCTTTTATACTGCTTTTTAGCAATTCCATCCTAGCAATCATTAGCCGAAGTTCTTTGGCAGACAAATGGGGTAATCTTAAAACACGACTACAGGATGCCCAGTAAAAAGTGGTAAATTCAGAAAAGATGTGAGGCAAACTGGTGACAACTGATGTGTCTGAAAACTTCAGGAAGAATTTCTGCAGCTTTTATCAGTCCCCATGTCAATGTTGTGAAAAGTATGATAACTTGACTAGCCATATGAGAAGGATGGAACGAAAGACAAAATTTCTCTGCAAATATCCTTTAAATGAAAAGATTGAGCAGCAATTATCATAAAAGAACCAATCAGAGTTATGCAAGAGTTGAATGATTATTCAAGGTCATGAATATTCAGGGTCATTTATTCCTGAAAGATAAAACAGTGATAATAAAATTCCCTCTTTTTTTAATGGGCACCCTGTAGAATAGCAGGTATCACTGGCCTACCCTTGATTGGGTTTATATGCAAGCTGCAGTTAACTAAATAAAAATAAATAAGTAAGTAAATAAATATTGCTTTCATTTTTCCCCTTCCCACAGAATATACTCTGTTCAAGAGTTCATTAATACAATAATAGATGCTAAATACTTCAAATACATTAATATATGGATCAGTTATAACAAATTTACTATAGGAAAAAAAAATTGAACAAAGGATACACTGTGCTACAGGTAGTTTTTGTCCGAAACCAAAAGTTGCCACAATGGCAAAACATTGACCTCTGAACTTGAAATGTTCTAAAATAGCCTCATCAGATCTAAATTCTCATATGGATGTCATGCATGGCCTCCAACTCAGAAAGAATTGTACTGAATAACAGAAACCACATCACTCAAAGGACTTTCAACAGCAGCAACAATTAAAAAGAATATCACATAACTCGGAGCAAAAATAATAAAGATCTTAACTTTCCCCACACTACTCTCAACAAAGTGTTAAGGAAGCCTCCATTAATACTGGAAAGAGATATAACATTTACTGAACTTGAGAAGCCTATTTCCTTGAAAATTTGTTTTAAGTGAAAGATTTTATAAATTTCAATTGACTGTAACAGTAACTATTTGGTCAATAACTTTCAAATGTTTCCTTATCATTTTAGTGTGTAATCTCACTATGTCTACAATTCTGATTTAATTTCAAATGATGTAAATGTATTTTTTTTTAAAAGAGAAATATATCACAGTTACGAGATATGAAAGATTTTTAATAATAAATAATGTTCTTCCTTTATTAAAGTTAATATCCCAATATCCCAACAATTGCAGGAACTTCTGATAAGATTATTTTTTTTCTTAATGAAATGTATTTTTAAAGTTATACAGTTAAAGACAACTATAAAAAAAAAGAAACAATTGTAATGAAAACTATTCTATCTGATGGCATATAGACATTCAGAGATATAAAGACACCTCTGTTTCCATTCCAACAGAATATTAAATTTTTCTTCAACGTATTTATAGGTAAATATTTACTGTTTTTTATATATATATATATATATATATATATATATAAAAATAAATATATATATAAATATATATAAATAAATATATAAATATATATATAAAAATATATATGTATATAAATAAAAAAGAAAGAACAGTAAGATATAAAATCCGGTGTTCTTATAGATATTTTATTTTTACAAAATAGTGCTCAATGTAAATTTACAGAGCATTAATATTATAAATTAATTGATTTAAAATATGGTTTTTCCACTACACAGTTCCAACCATGTTTCAAAATAGAAGCTAAAACCCGAATTTAATTTTGCAATTAAATTAAAAGCATTAGTTCCATTTCATCTTCAAGCGAATTTTGGAGTAACTTTTAAAATTACCGGGTTTTAAAGACACAGCTAAAATCACGTTTCCATGGTTACAGAATATTCTACTTAAAATATATATATATATATATATATATATATATATATATATATATATATATAAATAACAAATTTGGACTAAACATACAACCAGGGCAGCATAGAACATCTTGTCTAACAGTGCTGTAATTTTTAAGCAGTACTAAAAAATAAACAAGACATCCGTAAACATGGAAGGTTTACTGCCATAACACATTGAAACACCATTTCTCATATGATCACCAAAGTTAAGCATCATCAGAACATGGTCAGTACCTAGATGGGTGACCACTTAGGAATACTAAATCCTGTAAGGTTCAATGTGCAGGCAGTGTAATAGGGAACGGATCAAAATTGTTAATTGGAGAGCCAAGTTCCAATTCTAGTTGGGTTTTTTTTTATTCACTTATATATAAATACCCCTGGGAAAGATATGAATCCATGTCTTCTCCCCCAGATGTGGGTTAATTAGTAAGACTAAATCATTATTATATCTTCCCACCATTCTTAGAATCTAAAAATATGCAAAGGGTTCATAAGCTGTTAAAATCAATAAAAAAATCCGTCGACATGGAGAGCAGAATAAGAACACTCTGCTGTTGTAGATTAAATATAGGGTTGAGTTTTCAATCTCTTGAAGGATACCTGGATCAGATATCTAAAGAAGTCTGGAAGGCACAAATATTGATAGGTACAAATAGCGATAACGTGTCATCCCAGAGATTTAGACATTTAAAAATTTTGCACTCCATTCAATTACAAAAGGCTTCGTAGCTGATAATCCTAAACTTGAATTTAAAAATAATAATTCAAATATTTTATTCAGATTTTTTTTTTCCTAACTTCTCATGCCTTTTGGTGGGTGAGGTGGTAATGAATGTAATTTTTTTTTGTGGGGTTGGGAAAACATCATAGGACAGGAAATTGTGGAGAGCAAAATTCACCAAAATCCTGAATGAACACAGCACATCAAAGAAGGAGGGAATTGGTTTAGAATGCTAGAATAAATATTCATTTTTTTGAAAGGTCTTCTCTCAAAACTAGCCTGTCTATATACATATTTTATTTAATTATAACCCAAATCACTGCATTTGCTGGCACATATAATCTGCAGAAATGTAAGACATCTGACTCCATTTCAAAAGGCAAGATTTTAGTAAATCTACAGGCAAACATTTAATGTCATTCATTCATTTTATATATATATATATATATATAATATATAAGGTTGATTTTATTTTTACTTTTAACAGTGTATGGATTGATTTATGTATGAATATTGTGGCAATGTGTTGATAATGTTTGTAAAATAAAACTCTAGATACATACATAAACAATCCATACATTCAGTATTAAAAACAAATTCTGGCTAAAAGTATAGCTGAAAGTGCTCAGACATCAAAGACATCCAGACAATTTCTACATAATTTTTGTCCAGAAAAGAAGAAAATAAGAACACAAGATAAGAACTTAACCACATACATTGTCAGTTTTTTCAATGAGACCTGTATAAAAAAGAATTGCTTCACACATAGACACGATAATTTTAGAATAGATTTTTTATTAATCTGACATTTTTATCAATTTAAATGTTATTTTTAGCAGACACTCATATTTGAGTAGCTGCTTCGTTTATTTATTAAACTTCATTTTTATCTTCATCTACCCGACAATGTTTGAGAAATTGTATTAAAGCGTGCAAATTTTTTTTAATAAGATTTCTCAAACATTCAGGCCAGTAGGTGGCAATAAATAGATCTAATATTTAATGAATAAATGGGGTACCTACTAAAATGTGAATGTCCACTAGAAATAACATTTAAAGTACTAAAAATCTGTCAGATTAATAAAAAAATAATCTATTTGAAGATTCTCTTTGTTTATAAAACCATGCAAATATAAAATACAAACTTCAAGAGATTGCTCAAAGGTACCAAAATTTAGTCTTACCTGACTGACTGCTCTTTGTGGCCAAGTTGGTTAAGGTGTGCTGAGCTTAACTGCAGCTCCTTCTGCCCTGAGGGAAGCAGGTGCATATCCTGTCAAAGAGCATAATTTTTCTTTAATAAGATTTCTTGAACATTCAGGCTGGTAGACTAAAATAAACAAACATAGTGTTTAATAAATAAATACCACCTACTCAAATGAGTGTTCATTAGAAATAATGTTTAAATTGAAATTATATATATATATATATATATATATATATATATATATATTATGTATTACTCTCACCTTTTACTCTTTTTTTTACATTTTAAATGCAACTCAACACTCAGAGGTGACAGGTGTAGCATGAAACAGCCTGTCGACTCTTGAGTGAAGACTTCAATGTTCACTTTTATATTTATATTTACATATGCTCTATCTGATATTGAGCACTTTATCCCATAAATATAGCACACCTTAAAACTATATATATATATATATATATATATATATATAAATCTGTTGGTATATAATCCAAATGGATCCTAGTAATATAAAATATTAAAACTGATCCAGAAAAAGAGCTTGATGTATTTTTACAGAGCAAAATCTAAAATTACCTCATATGAGAAAATGAGCTTATTTCAACTGATGAAAAATTCATCATCTTATTTAAACCCGGTATAGACCGAGTTCATGTCCCACACAAACAGTCTATACCAAGGCTGAATGAGAGCGGCAAATTTTTCATCAATTGAAATAAGCCTATTTCCCATATGAGATAATTTTGGATTTTATTGCATACTAATTATATATATAAACACACACAAGGTATAACAGAAAAATAGTTCAAATCATGTAACACCATGGTAATTGTCAATCCCAGAAAATGTTTAATATCTAAAAAAACACCGAGTTTCTTTTTTGCATGTTTTCAGATAAGACGTTTAGCCATTTTGACACCATTTGTCATAAGAATCGCTGAAAAATCATTTGAGTTATTCCGCTAAACAGGTTAAAAATTTTTGTGTCAGCCTATGTCTTGCCAACTGAGCAATGGTGAGAGAAAAAAAAAAGATCATTCAGGCCTTCAGCAATTATACCAAAATTCAAACTCTGGCTTCCATCTTCAACATCCATTCAAGAAACATCAAGAGAATAATGAATAAGTAAATAAGTTTAAAAAAGAGGAAACAGCAGAGAGGAAAACTGGACCAGGAGGTCACAACAGCAAGAGGAATCACCATTTCAACTTAAAGCTAAATACATTCTTATTGTTCAAAGTAGAGTCCAATAGTGATATAAAAACCATGGAGAATTACAGTGTGATATCTTTAATCATTTTTAAGATACAACGGTTTAAAGCTTAATCTAACAATTGAACAATTTTGCTCTTACCTACTGTATAGCAAGTGTATTGCAATAAAAAATAAATTTCCAACTAGGACACCAAGAAACTGCTGTAATTTACAAGAAGTATTAAATAAAAAACATATATGTAGACATGGACAGTAGAATGAGAACAATCTACCCTAGTAGACTTAAGTGTTTAGTTTTAAATTCCTTGAAGGTTACCTCAATCAATAAACCTCTGAAGAAGGCTGGAGGTTACAAATAATGATAACTCCTCATCCCAGAAATTTAGACAGAATTTGACGTTATTGATCTTTCAATAAATTTTATAAAGTTTTGATTTGTATGCTGTTTAACAAGCTAAGATAAAATAGTTGCTATTATTAAAACTCAAGTATTTCTCAGTTTTGCTCTGTATTTTCAATCATGGTGAATTTTGATTAGACATAAATCTATCTATATTGCAATCTTACTTTGCCTTTGTCAAGCCAATTTCACAGAGTTTTATTACAAACTTATTTCATTATAAATGCAAATTGATATGGTTAATTTTGATTGCACATAAATTTATCTATATTTCTATATAACTTTGGCTATGTTAAACTAAATATGAATTGATATGGTTAATTTTGATTGCACATACATTTATCTATATTTCTATATAACTTTGGCTATGTTAAACTAAATATGAATTGATATGGTTAATTTTGATTGCACATACATTTATCTATATTTCTATATAACTTTGGCTATGTTAAACTAAATATGAATTTTGATATACATTAATTTTGATTGCACATACATTTATTGCTATATTTCTATATAACTTTGGCTATGTTAAACTAAATATGAATTGATATGGTTAATTTTGATTGCACATACATTTATCTATATTTCTATATAACTTTGGCTATAAAATATGAATTGATATGGTTAATTTTGATTGCACATAATTTATCTATATTTCTATATAACTTTGGCTATGTTAAACTAAATATGAATTGATATGGTTAATTTTGATTGCACATAAATTTATCTATATTTCTATATAACTTTGGCTATGTTAAACTAAATATGAATTGATATGGTTAATTCTGATTAGGCATAAATTTATTTGTCTTGTCATCTAACTTTGGCTATGTTAAACTAATATGTCTGGAAGTTTTATTTGAAAATTATTTCATTATAAATGTGAATTGATATATTTGTTAAATCTGTTTTATTTGGAATTCTTTAAATCAAAACAACCATATTTAATGGCAAAGGAACATACAGAGATAGAAGATACTCCTTTCTTGATTTCAACAGGGAATATTAAGAAAAATAAAGTTATTTTTATTTACAGGTAAACATTTAGTGTTATTCAAATATACATTGAGAGTAGAGCAGAAAAAAAAATGGTCAAAATGTGCAACAAGGAAAGCAGGGAAAATGTTTTTAATAATAACTTTACTGTAATTTCACCAAGGAAAATACAAAATAAGTTTTGCTATAGCAGGAAAATTTTTATAAAAACAAGCTGCCACGAAAGATGATCATCATGTGCTGTTTCTACCTGCGGCATATTGAAAACTCACATGACATTTTTTTTTTTTGAAGAGTTTCAGCCACTGTTGGTTTATTTTGTTTAAACTGATACAGCACCCCTCCTCCTCTGTGGGTTGCCGAGTTGTTGGGAGATGGATGATTTTAACGAAATACCATCTTTAATTAATCATACTTTTAGATAATCATGCTGTGCTTTTTCTGCCTGCAGCAAACTTCATTCACTTATGTGAAAATACCAATGCAAAAAGTATGAAACCATCTCCTCCCCTCCAGTTATGGGTTAAATAGGACTTTTTGTCTTAAAAAAAAAAAAAAAAAATTCATTGTTATTCTAAGTTATTGTTCATGCAATATTCATTGAAAGCATGCATGACATTTTTTTTTAAGAGTTTCAGCCACTGCAGGTTTTTTTTCTAAGCCACTACAGCCGAGATTTTAACAAAATATTATCTTTAATTATATTTTTAGATTATCATGCAGTGCTATTCCCACCTGCAGCAAGTTGCATTCACTTACATGAAAATACCATTGGGGAAAAAATATGAATCCATCTCTTCCCCCCAGCTATGGGTTAAATAGAACTGTTCATCATATTCTCAAAATATTGTTAATGCAATATTCACTCACACAAGAAATTATTTTTTTGATTGAAAAATGTTTTGCTTTCAAATAACACACAAAGGGTTGATAAACCATAAAAATCAAATCAATCAATGAAGCAAATTGCAAACTCATAAAATCAAAGAATTTTCAGTCATTGTGAGTTTTATTTTTAATATCTCTTCAAATCGTTATCTTTCCTCACTTCCTCCTCTTACATTCATATTACACACCTTGTTCAGTAACCCACTAACTTGAATGGCTCTTGTGCCTCGTGCTGGGTGATTTTATCAAAATCCTGTCTCTAGACAGGCTACCAACCAAGGCTAAAGCTAAAGAGATCTCTCTCCATTAGGTGTAGACTTGTGGCTTCATGCCCGCACATCCCTTAAGGACTTTGAAATAGTTGTGTCTATCCAATTTCACCAACAAAGTTTGGGTCAACTTGTGATATGGTTTTTCTGGCACTTCTCGATTGTGCTGCATGCAAGGATCATTTCCCCAGACTGATATTAGCAAAATGTCAGCTCCTTGATTAATCAACCAAAATGAGATTTGAACCTGGGTCTAATGGTTGGAATGTTTGGCGAACTTGAACCACTTGGCTACCAGTAAATCATATTTTGTGAAGGAATTTTCTAGATCCTGACCTCTGTTGAAAACCATAGATAAAAAAAAAACCCTCAACAGTTTCATTCTAATAAGGTTATATAAGAAATTGTCAACAAGAATTAAAAAGAAAACACAGCAATTACAAGAATTTGCTGTATAGATTTTAAAATCGTGGTATTGAATTAGAAAAATAGGGGTTTGACATGATAAATAATGACATAAAATAATATTCTCTAATCATTACCAGTTTGAAGGTTAAGTTTAATTTTAAAAACATATCATTGCAATTTAACTCCAACGATCAGTGAAAGCCTTATAGCCCAACCTTATAAAATTTATAATTTTCTGAAGCTTTGCAAATTTTATATGGACAAAATGCATGGCACAAGCACATTTTGAAATCATTCTGCCATCAAATAGGACCTATATTTGCTTCAAATTGAAATTATACAAAACAATTTAGCTACGTTATGATGTTATATAATACACAGTGCAGTAGTTTTAGTGATTTTCAATAAACAATGAAAAGTTAAAACATTTTTTTCTTATAATTTGTTCCCAGCAGTATTATGGTGTTATATACACTTATCTATTTTTTGTTTT
The DNA here is from genome assembly GCA_903632075.3 of Acanthosepion pharaonis. Classification (NCBI taxonomy): domain Eukaryota; kingdom Metazoa; phylum Mollusca; class Cephalopoda; order Sepiida; family Sepiidae; genus Acanthosepion; species Acanthosepion pharaonis. Next base: position 1,693,195 of record CAHIKZ030000280.1, on the reverse strand, counting down.
TATTATGATTTTAAAAAAATCTTATTCACCAAGCAGCCATTTTTTGTTATCTTTTACATTTTTTTTTCTCTACACAATTAAGAAAAAAGTTATTTTTATTTACAGGTAAATATTTAGTGTTATTCAAATATACAGTGAGAGTAGAGCATAAAAAAAAAAAAATTCATCAAATTATACAGAACAATTTAGCTTAAGGGATGTCATGATCTAGAAAATTCCTTCACAAAATATTCTCTACAATAATAATAATAAAATAGAAAAATTATGACAATATACTTGAACAAAAGTTCTATAATTGATAGAAGATTCCATAGATCTTATTAGGAACAATAAATGATTAACATTTTACACTGACATGAATACAGTAAAAAAAAAAAAAAAATGCATATTTTGCTTGTGGTGATTAATAATTTGAATTCTGGTTTGAATATATTTTCCTTTCAATATAAAAAGATATCAACTTTATTTGGATATATTCTTGAAATAGCAACATTTTGAAGTCAGTTTGCAAGCAAAAATATACAGAAATTAGGTACTTTTTCATATGATCTTTAAAACTAAATGATTAAAAAATGATAAAAGCTAATCTAATTTTTGGTGGTGGTACTTATCAAACCCCAGCTTTTGTATAGAGTTCAACGTTGATTTTCTGTACGAAAAGTGAAAAATCAACCTACCCTATTGCTGTAATAAAAGTCATGAGAGAGATCAATCTGTTCTTAAAGGAGATCTTGTTAGGCACAATAAAAAAAAAAATTAAAAAATTGGCAATAATAGTTAAAAAGAAAACAGAACAATTATAAGGATAGACTGAAATAAAAGTTCAGTAGCAGAAAATTCATTCTTACTGTAGATCTTATGAGGCTCAATCAAAGATTAGCAATAATAAATAATGTTGAGAAAATCTCTACCCAAAATAAGTCCAAAGACGGTTCAGGCTGAGGAAAAACACACCTTAAGTTGTGAAAAAATATTCCCTTCCGCAATGTAGCTTGATCATCTGATAACTTGCATTAAGTTACAAGGAAAAAAAGAGACAAGAGGAAATACACTTTCCTTATAACTATTCAGGAATCATGTTGTAACAAAGTCATGAGACCCTGTAACTATAAAATTAGTAAACAGGTAACAGCTTTTAGTTAACAAGAACCAACAACCCAGGTAAGTACATTACTCTTTCCTTCACCTGAACAGTCAATTTCTCCACAATAATAAAATAGAACAATTATAATATACTTGAGCAAAAGTTAGATAATTGATAGAAGATTCCATAGATCTTAGTCAGCACAATAAATGAGTAATGTTTACCACAGATATGAAGTGGAAAGAATATATTGAATCAGTTGATAGGTCTGCTGCTTGGTTTACTGTAGCGTGCAAGACAGTTTTTCACGCTAGAATCTACCTTACACATTTATAAGTCTAATTTTCTTCCCTGCTTTGAATATTGCTGCCACATCTGGTCTGGTGTTCCTGCTATATAGTTAGAGAATCCTGATAAAATCCAAATAAAAATCTGCAATATTATTGGTCCTGACCTAGCATCTTGGTTTCAGTCACTTTCTCACCACCATAATGTTGCTTTCTTGTGACTTTTTTATAATTACTTTCATCGTAATTGTTCTGATGAACTTTCCTCTATGGTACCTAGACTTTATGAATTTAAGCACACTACTAGATTATAGGAGGTACGGTGGAGTAATAGATGACGGCATGGTGGAGTAATAGATGGCGGCATGGTGGAGTAATAGATGGCGGCATGGGGGAGTAATAGATGGCGGCATGGGGGAGTAATAGATGGCGGCACGGGGGAGTAATAGATGGCGGCACGGTGGAGTAATAGATGGCAGCTCGGAGTGAGGAATCAGAGAGCCATGTTTGAATTACATTCAAATCCATTACATTTATTTACATGCTAATACTCTTGGGAAAGGTATGAATTCTCTTCTTCCCCACCAGCTATGGGTAAATAGGAGGAAAGACCGAGTTCTTGGATGGCAACTGGTTTACCACAGAAAGAAATGGCAACCTACTATGGGGTAAAAAAATCTGCCTCATCAGTCATGTATCAAAAGATACATGATCGCCTAAGCATGTATCCCGCATTGCACATAACTGACTGACTAGATTAGAAGCAAGGTTGAAATGGCTAGATGTAACTGTAAGTTCAATCATACTTCCTGCTTGGGTAACTCTCTTCCAGGTTCTTACTTCCCAGACAACTTCGATCTTCGAAAATTTAAGTGCAATGTTCTTTTAATGTTCTCTTACTGTATTTTTTTTTTACTCATACTCACTAACACCTTGCATCTTAGTGGCTTTATTGCCTTGCTTGAGGGGAAATGATAAAAAAAATACCATAAAATACAATAATAAAATTCATAGTTATTTACAAAAATACTAATACACTATGTCAGACAGTACTTAACTTTTGCATAGTACTTAGAGAGATGGTAATCAACAAGCTCTCCAGTAGAGCATGGCTACCCAATAACCTTTGGTTAATGGTTGACCTAGACAAATATTTTTATCCTTTTATACCTATTTGCTTCTGTCAGCTTTTCCTTCTTCCATGTGCCATCTCCCTTCAGGACATGGGACATCAAGTCTCACCAGATCTGCCTCTCCATAGTCATTCTTACTAAGTTTTAAGTTTTGCTATCCCTCAAAACTATAATTCGGCCACCCATTCATACATGCTGGTCATTTAGGTGGCCTGCCATCATCCCTTGTCTGTTTTACCTTTTGATATGTCCTGTAAGTGTCAAATTCTCCAAGCCCTTCTTTCTGATTGTGTGTCCAAGAAGGTTGAGATGTCTTTTTCTGAGTCACTCCTTTTGCACATCACTCTGCAGGTTAGTAAATCCTGCTTGAAGGGGGATGGATTTACCTACAGAGTTAACTAGACTATTTCTTATTTACGGTCATTCTTATCAAGAATTCATAGTGAATTAGTAATTTAAAAGAGTTTTAATTTTTCACTTGCATAGTACCCATAAAAAATGACAGGATTGTTTATATATGGATCAGCACTTATGACTAGGATCAGAGTATCTGATCCCTTAAGTGAAATTGTCATCCCTTCCTGGCACTTGAGTTGATTTAATAAATTTACACTCCAGGATAAGTGTTAAGCACATACATAATTTCTCCCCTACCATCTCTCTTTCTACAAAATATATGTGCATATATATATATATATATATATATATATATATATATATATATATATATACACAAAGCAGATTTGGCCTTCATCATAATAGATAGGGAGTAGTAGATGCGATAGGCAACAATAAACTACATAAGAAATCAGAACTGATCACTGCATTTAAGTATTGCATTAATATTAGGTTGGTGCAAAAATAATGACGTAATAATGTTGTTTTTGACGTTAAAAAATATATCAAAAAACGACATTATTACGTCATTATTTTTGCACCAACCTAATATTTAGGCTTACCTTTTAAAACTTCAACATAATTCTTTTGCCACTACTTAAAGACAATTTGATGTATGTTGGTCCTTATCTTTATTTCATGGGTTATTTTCGCTAGATTTTGCAATCAACTTCAATTTAACAATTTAAATTGGAATTTATTTTCAAGTTATAAAAATTTTTATCATGCAAAAAATTTGTCACAAAAATTCACATAAAAATATCACCGAAGACAATCACAGTAATCAAAAATTTGGGAATTCAAAATTTCAGGATCGCAAGTCTAGATCCAGCCCAGAATGTTCTTAATTTGCTCATGATTCTGCATGAGCACACACTAACTCTTACATGCATGAACGCACACCAACACATACGTACATGCATGAAAGATTACACAAAAACATGTACATACACAAACACACAGGCATGCACAGACATACATATACCCTTACATGCAACATACACATGAAAATTTATGAACGCACAAATATGTACAAACACACCGACACACACGTTTATGTATGAACATACATACACATATGCTCAAAAATATGTATATATACAGATTTTTGCATAGAGGTGAGTGGGGTCATCTGCCAATTGTGCATCTTCTGGAAGCCATATGTCGTTTCAGGGCCTTTTCCAAGATAACTTTGTTGTACAGGCAAACACAGCAGAAGAACATACAATCTTAGTAGAACCAGGTGGCTTCATATAGTATACAACTTATGTGATATAATGAAATGTAGTAAAAGACAGAAAAGTAATGTTCGGGATAAAAAGGGAATTGCCAAAATAAGTTCTGTGTCTACGTGCCAATGCAGCAAAGCCATGCAGTAAAAGACAACTAATGTTTTCTGTAATTATGATTTTCAGAAACTTCTGTAAACCGAGTCCACTCAACATGGGAGAATATACATATAGTGTTTTTGTATGGGTCTGGATGTATTTGATGGTTTCAACACTCAGTTGATATTAAGGGAGAGGGCAATTCAGTTCTTCAATTTTGGCTTTTGTCTCTTCCGTGTCTAAGTTATAGGTCGCTATTTTTCTAGCTTATTGAGATAAACTGAGCTAGGCTGAGGTTAAAAAAAATTCATGCACAAAAAAAATCAATAACAAAAACAATCAAAAGAAAGCCGTTCATACATATATGCATATTTACGTCTTTTGGGTGCGATCAAATCATTGTAATTATTCTTTAAAAGAACACACCTAAGCCATCGTTAGAAAAATGTTTTAGACAGATATTGGTATAGACTTGTTAAGAAAAGATAATACGGGGAAAATATTATGGTGGAATGGATTACCCTCAACCTTGAGTAAGGACATTGTACATCATAAAAGGGTTTAATTTTATGCCTTTTTGGCACATTTTTACCTTGGGAACTTAAAAGGTTAAAGAGCTTATGGCCATATCACATTGAAACACCAGTTCCCATATGGTCACCAATGTTAAGCTTAGACAGTACCAAGATAAGTGACTGCTTTGGAATATCAGGTGCTGTAGTCTTGGATGTATGGGAGGTGTAATGGATAACAGGTCAGAATTGTTAATTGGAGAGCTGAGTTCTAATTCCAGTTGACTACTTTATATTGACTTATGCACAAATACCCTTTGAAAAGATATGGATCCACTTTTTCTACCCCAGCTATGGGTTAATTAGTAAAATTTGTATCACTAAACCATTAATTATTTTAAAAAATTTTAACCATCTAAAAATAGGTTCTGGCTTTTAATAACATACAAAGGGTTGATAAGTCATAGAAAATGAACCAATAATTGGTTAAACACCAATAACAGTAACACACTAATAGTTGTAATTTATGTGCAGATTTGCAATCTAAAATGTAAAAAAAAGAGTAAAAGGTGAGAGTAATACATAAATATATATATATATATATATATATATATATATATATATATAAAAAATGATATGAAATTGAATAAGTCCAACAATTATTTAATATACTTTGTTTATACATTATTTTAATAGATACAATTTATTTAAGCAAATGCTCCGTTTTTTAATTAAACTTTATTAATTACATTTGCTGGCCTGAATGTTCAAGAAATTTCGAAGAAAATATGCATTCTCCAACAGGAATCGACCCTTAGAGAACTGTCATCTGATCTGACGTGCTATCATTGAAGATTTGTTTAAAATCATTAGTTAGAACTTTGCTAAGCAGATGCTTTGTTATAGCTAAGTGGTATAGCACGTCAAATCAAATGACAGTTCCATATCAAATACAGGTTCGATTCCTGTTGGAGAACGCATATTTTCTACAAAATTTCTCAAACTTTCAGGCCGGTAAGTGTAATTAATACTGTTTAATTAAAAAACAGAACTTTCTATTAAAATAACCTAGAAACAGAAAATATAATAAGTGTGTGTATGTGTGCAAAGAGTTAGTCATCATCTTTTATTCAGTCAGCGTATTTTTTTCTGCTGTGGTCATCACACCCCTCCGTTGTAATTGTGGTTCATGGGAACATTGAAGGCAAAATAGTGCAATGGCTTGCCCGTTCCTTTTCCTCTGGGGATGTCGAGGATATCCGGTCCCTCCTCTCAGAAGTTCCTCCACCCACTGATAAAGCAGCTGACCTCTGAGGTGCAGCTCCTCTGCTCAGGCTGGTGACTGCCTGAAAGCAACTTGGCACAGATAGGTTGTAGAGAGGCTTTTTCCATCATCAGTCGGGCCAGGAAACCTTTCTGACTACCTCCACACTGTTTAGCCAGCAGGTCGATGCCGTTGACTGGGGTGTAGCCAACTTGGTGCCTATGCGACTTCTTGGAACCGTGTTTAAGAGTTGGATGTATGTCGTGGGCCATTATAGCTCTGCATCACAATTCGCCTAAGTAAAGATTGGTCAACCACTTTGCTACTACTGTCAATACACTCCAAAAGTGTTATTACATAAGTATAAACAAGATTTAAAAAAAAAAAATACTTGCAACTACCATCATACATGCTATGTCAAATTGACCCACTTCTGTGAGAGTCTCACAAAGAAGTGAATCTGTGGTGTGGTGACTAAAAAAAGAACAAGGTATTGTACTCACCGAGGGTAGGGAGGGAGGGGGGAAGTATGTGCTGTGGCGGCGTCTGCGTCTAAAATAATAATTTTTCTCCCGGGCCGAACCAAGGCCAAAGGATTGACGATTTTTATAGACGCTCTGGTCTCGTTGTATGACGTTGAACGAGACCTTGAGAGTTTAAAAGGTGCTACTTTCAGTTGCAAATTCAGTTCTTTTTCTCTACAGATCCTTTGTAGAGCTCACTTATTACGCAGAGGAGAGTACCAAGTGTTACTAGTCATTTGACTTTTGTTACCGTTACAAGGAAGATTTCGCTTGTAAGCAACGTCAAACTTTTCGTTACAAGCCTTGAAACCGTCTTTCCTTTCCCTCCTCCCTTACTCGTTGGTGAGATAATCCCGACAGTGGTTATCTCCCCCTTTTTTGATATGAAACAAACCTTGAGAAATGAAAAAGTAAAATAAATGAAACGAAATATGAAAAATAAAGCGAGCATATATATTTGTCGATATTTGATTGTGTCTCATAACCATATTTTCTTTTTCATTCTTGCTTCTTTTTTTTTCTTTCAGTGTTTTCTGTCTTTGACATTTTTTTCACTTGTTCCTTCCCTTTTCTTTGCTGCTTTTCTTTTGCGTTTCTTCCCACCCCTTCCCTAGCATTACCTTCCTTATCCATTTCCCATTCAAACCCTGCAGCCATGGATCAACAGACACACTACAACAACCAGAGCTCAAAACAACTTGCACAAGAATATAAATGTAAATAAAAGACATGATTTTATCCCATTTGGTCTTTCATATTTTGTCACTTTCTTTCCTTCTATTTCTCACTTCATAGTTTTTATACCCATTCGAACTCCTCAGTTCACTGCAACATCTAAAAGGATCCTCCATAGAGTAATGGTTAAAAAGCTCAAAAGAGTAATGTAATGAACTTCGATTTCTAATTTTGTAGCTTTTATCATCTGGGCTATGTGTCCTTCAAGATATCAGTAAGTGAAAGTTTGGGACTTCTAAAACTAATGTCTCTGGTTTATATGCTCCCAAAGTTTACCGGTGGATAAAAGTGTTGGTCGAGTGATTCAAAAAGTGACTTGACCCAAAGAGTTGTGAGTTCAAAATCTCGCTACAGCAGAGGGAAGAAAATCTTTGAGAGTTGAGTTACTAAAGGCAATTAACTGAAACTGAGATATCCCCCCCCCAAAAAAAAGATATGGCACGGCACGTGGAATTACAAAAATCTACTTCCATTGACTGAAAGGGTTCTGTTACACTTGTGATTCCTGTGAAATTGAAATTCAGTTTAGTTTCGGCATACGCACGGTTTTCGTCTGCTTATCGCCTACTCCCCGATTCCCATTCCTTTGTGACTTTATATTTTGCCCCAATGGCTTCTCAGAAAATTCCTAGTGCAAGTGCTAAGTGCCATGCTATAACACTGGACGATAAACGTACTATGATAAAACGCCTTGAAAAAGGTGAAAAGGTTATATCGATTCCTCGATCTTTTTGGAATGATTTTGGCACATATCAAATCTTATTCCCCAGTGAGGAAGAATACTGTTATCAATAAGAAAAGAGGAGAAATCTTTGGATTGATAGGTTGAATAATCATCGTGCTGCTATTAGTCGAGAAATCATTCTAGCGAAAGCGTTGTCTTTGAGAACCTGAACAAAAATACCCAGATGAGAAAGACAGAGTTTAAAGCGAGCCAAGGCTGGTTTATGAGATTTAAAGAACGAAGTTATAACTATTAAGAAGCAAGGTGAAAGAGCATCAGCTGATGAACAAGCAGCAGTCGATTTTCCTAAGATCATCGAAGAAAACGGGTTTCTTCCTGAACAGATTTTTAACGTTGACGAAACTGGATTATATTAGAAAAAATTGCCAGGCCGTTCTTTCATTTCCAAAGAAAAATCAATTCTAGGCTTCAAGGTCTCAAAAGAACTTGTGACTTATGTTAGGAAGTAATTGTGCTGGAGATTTTAAATTAAAACTATTGCTGGTGTATCATGCATACAACCCCCGTGTCCTGTAGGACAATCAAGGCATCTCTTCCTGTTATATGGATGGCTAATCCAAAAGCATGAGTGACTTGTTATTTTTGAAGATCGATTCTTTAATCATTTTATCACAGCAACAGAAACATTTTGCAAGAAGAAGGGGATTCCTTTTAAGATATTATTAATAATAGATAATGCTCCTCCCCACCCGCAAAACATTGTAGATTTTCACCCCAACGTTACCGTCGTGTACCTCCCTCCGAACATTATGTATCTTATATAACTAATGGATCAGGAAGTCATTACAATCTTTAAGCGTTAATATATGAAGTGTGCGTTGCGGCTAACAATAGCTGCAACTGATCTTGTTGAGTCATCCACACATCTTGACTTTTGGAAGAAGTATGACATATATAAAGCTGTACAGAAACATAGCAGCGGCATAGAATGATGTTCAGAACATGGCTGTAAATGGTGAGTGGAAAAAAACTATGCCCGAAATTTGTGAATAATTTTAAGGGGTTTGATAATGTTGAAATCAATAAAATGTTGGTGATCGTGAGCAAAGAGCTGAAAATGGATTCGGCGGAGGATTTCATAGATTTATTTTTAAAAAAACGAGCAGCCACTAACGAATAGTATTTTATAAAGCTGAACGAGTAGAAAAAAAAGACGCCAAACGTGAGCCACATCATGTTTCCCGAAAGAAAATGCAGAAAGTATTTGCTTTTATTGAAAAAGGACTTCAAATCTTCGAGGATATGGTCCCAAATGGTCAAAAGTTATGCACGTATAGTGGGTTATCAGTTATAGTCAAGTGTATGAGTGTTGAAACATATTAGTTTGATAGCCCACCATAAGAGGGGTATAAAACAAGAAAATCAAATTGTAAAGTGAAACAGCAAATTTATATACATATAAATCAATTATGGTCTTTACAAATAAAATTAATGTATCTTGGTTGATACAAGGTCGTCAAAATGTTCGTAGTAGTCCTTGCAAGAATGAGTTTATGTGTATGTAGGCAGGAACGTATGTTTGGATGTATGTATCTATGAGCGTTATCGAAGGGTAGGAATGTCTTTGAAGTAATCGCTCAGTCTTAAAATGTTCCGTTCATTTCTCAAGTATAAAAGCGGTGAGAGAGAAAGTTATCGATAATAACGATCGCTTGACGTTTTTCAAGAGACGTGTTAATACGATCGTCTCCTCTCTGGTGACAGGCAAACTTGCCCGTCTTTTATTTTACCTAAACCTTATGAGTGAAATTGGATAGACGGAGTTGTTGGGGACCGTCGATGGCTGTGCTAGCACAAAGTCACAAGTCATCGTGACCGAGGGTTTGAGTGGGCTGGCCTTGTTCAGATTGTTGATCACGCTAGATAACGTGCTTCTCCGCCTCAGTAACTGTAAAGTCTGCTGAGCATAATTGCGGTATAAACCACAGGTGGGCTCTGTGGGTGTTGAACAAAATGTGCCTGAGCGAGCGTCTGCAATAGATGTTAGCTAGCCGCCCTAGTAAACAGATATCCTTTAATAGACAGCCATTAATATATATATATATTCTTGCCAATTTCATTTAAATTATATTTGTTTCCATCACTTTCGTTATTTGATATCCAACACAACACAATATCCTAAAGGATGAATCACGTCATACAAAACCTTTCCCCCCACTATGATCTAGTATTTGCCCCACACCCCCGTGTTTGTGTGTGTGTGTTAAAATCCCCAGAATAATTCTGAAGACAAGACAATTTGAATAAAAAAAAGACCATTGGAAAATATATTTCTTAGTCATTACCGACGCGTTTCGTCAATCCGACTTTATCAAGGCAAGTTCCCTTTTTAATATTTTGAATGTAATGTAACTAAAAAACATTTCGTTTTTAAACTTGCCTTGATAAATTCGGATTGACGAAACGCGTCGGCAACGACTAAGAAATATATTTTCCAATTGTCTTCTTTTTATCTATATATATGGAATATTAGTGTTTAAGCCTTTTTATTATATCCTTACTCTGTCCCGGACATTGAGTTCTACCTGGATTCTATCCTCTTGGATGTATTTTTTATACAAATATATATGTACAGTGTAACCCGGATATAAGAGAGTTGTCGGAACCGGAGAAGAAGTCTCTTATATCCGGGTTTGGTCTATTTTATATATATTAACACAGGCTCTAATTTGGGACCAGAGAAAATCTCTCTTATATCCGGGTCACACTGTATATATATTTTTATATATTTTAAATATATGATTGCATATGTATGTGTATATTTACCCCTAATATTATCTATATATATATATATATATATATATATATATATATATATATATATGTCTATAACCATGGAGCCAAATCAGTGATAATTAAATTCTAAATAGACTGACAGTAGAAGAAATCAGGCGGTAAAGACTTGTCTACAGCTGGTTGTCTGCTTCAAGGTTTAATTAAAGAAACACCGTTTTTATCAAGAAAATCGAAGTTAGCATTTTCAGAAGACGATTATTTTTAGTAGACCAGTCCCAATGACTTTCTTGGTCAAAATTTTGATTCTTGGATAATTGCAATAAAACTACATACCCTACGTCACATATTGAACAGGTGTTTTCTTTTCCGCTAAAAAAAAGGCCCCTCTGCTTCGAAGGCAAAGATCGTTAAACTAAGAATGTAAGCCACCTGGAGACAACCGAAACTATTTTCTTTGACAGTGGACCTAAATGTTTATCCAGCACTATTACACTTTCAGACTCCCCCCCACACACACACACCCACGTTGCTTCCTGTCATTCAGCAGTGGACTGTCGAGGTACGACAGTCTGGAAACAGTTCTGTTTGTTAAGTATAATATTTAAATTTGAATTAAAATGTAAATCTCAAAAAAAAAAAAAAAAAAAAAAATCAATGTAAAACCCTAAGCAAAAGGGGATGCAAAAGTGTAATAACACCGTTTAAACTATTAAAAAATGTCTTCCAAAAGCTAAGCAAATTATTAAGAAACAGGAAAATCGCGTTAGAAACAAGAAAAAAAAAAGAAAAGTACTGAAATGTCATGTAATACTCGATACTCGTATATGGCAGTGAATGTTGGATCCTTTCCTCAGAGATGGAGAAGAGACTAGAGGCAACAGAAATATTATTCTACAGAATTATGCCAAGAATACCATGGCCTGAACATGTGAGTAAACGACAGAGAGTTGAAATTTGGGTGCTATTACACTTTCACCCCCACCCGCCTTGTTGTAATATTTCACCCTGTTTACTACACGTGACTATCCTTTTGCACGACTTACATTCATCACTTCACAGTTCATTTCAAACTAAGTATTATGGCTGGTGTTCAGCGCGTTCCCATTCAGCAGATTTGTGAAGACATCACCATTTTGAATATTGGAGCATTGTTTTACAACAATATTGATAATTGCATTGACTGGTGCCGTAACTATTGTTTGCTAGCAGTCAGTATGGACTGCATTGCTTGCAACAGCCGTTATAGGAAACCAACCAATTCGCGATCAGTGGACAACAGGATTTGGAAATGTGCACGTAAAGCTTGGGTGTGCGAAAGTGTAATAGGTATAGTTTATTTGGTGGAGATAACGGTTAACCCTAGACTTGAACAGGTTAAGATTATGGTGATCGGGAAAGCATTTTCTCGGGTGTCGGTTTCAGAAAGCAGTGGTCCGTCGGAAGAAGTTGCTCAGGTGGAATTTACATCTAACTAATGGAATACGAAAGGAAAGAGGGTGACTCGCTACAATGTGCGTGGCATGGCAAGTCTTAGTCGTGAAGACTAGAACTGGTGGAACATTTAGAATCATAAACAGACAGATGACATTTCTAGGATACATAACGAGGAAAGAAGATTTAGAAGAAAAAGGACACATTGAAGGCAAGAGGGAGAGAGGAAAACATCGAGTGATCTATCTGACGGTCTTGAGAAGGAAAGTAAAAACAAAACAAACGTTGCTAAAAGCTACAAAATGTAGGCAATTGTGGTGAGCCATAGTCACCCCCAGTCACGGCACTTCGAAGAGGCGCTATTACTTTTATGCATCCTCCACCCTGTTATAATATTTCGCCCTGTTTACTACACGTGGCTATCCTTTTTTTTGGCACCGCTTACATTCATCACTTCATGTACTTTACTGTTCATTTCAAACCAAGTATTATGGCTGGTGCTCAACGCGTTTCCAATCGACAAGTTTTTTGAAAACATCACCATTTTGAAGATTGGAGCACTGTTTTACAACAATATTGTTAATTTACATTGACTGATGCCGTGACTATGGTTTGCTAGCAGTCAATATGGACTGCATTGCTTGCAACAGCCGTTGTAAGAAACAAACCTAATCGGGATCAATGGACAACAGGACTTGGTGGGGTCTGCATGTAAAGTTTGGGGTGTAATAGCGCCTTTTATTAGTTACAACTTGACATCTTCTTCGAAGGCTTGATTTCAAATTGATACGTGTAACGTAAAAGTGAAATCGTGTATAAAAATTGAATTTATTAAATAATTAAACGCATTATTATTTTTATTAAATTGTTTCAAACGTTGTCTTCCTTCTGTTTTTGTCCAACTATCTTCGACAATTCCGATCATTATCAAAAAATTAATGTTACCAGGGTGATCGACAAGAAGATATTCGCCACACAATGCAACATTGACTACAGCGACCAATTGCGTACGTATGTACGCAACGACACATGGATGCGCATATATGCCCAGTCCCACACTGTTCATGTTTATGTGAGCTCCAATGAGTGAGCGTGCGTGTATGTATGTATGTCTGCGTACGTCAATGAGTGAACGTGCGTGTATGTATGTTTGTGTAAGTATGGGTTTCCGACAACAATTTTTCTTCCCACTTCCATAAAAACACCAATATACGCAACCATATGTAAATACAAAATTTAAAAATTAATCATTTTGTCTGACGATCGCAAATAACGTGAAACCCAGAGTCACAAACTCACATCAATCCAACTCTCTCTCTTATATATATATATATAATGTGTGTGTGGTTGCCTCAATTTGAACTCCTATTGGTGAAGACTGCACACTTGGAAAGCGGCAAATGAAAAACATTTACGTGATATCTTCCATCATAAGATAAATAAAATTTCTATATGATATATTGTCATATAGAAACATTATTTATTATAGGTACCTCCACGAGATCGCTAAAAACAAAAAAACAAAAAGAGTATAGCATGAAGAAAAAGACGCCAAACTTGACGAAAACAAAATTTTATCGTCTAAATATTTGTTATTATTAAGAGGAAAGATCAAAGTATTTTGGCGGTATTTTTTTTACATAAAAATAAAATACTATAATTTTATGTACATTTATTACATTTTACTGTGTTATTTGTATTTCCATTCATTTTATTATTAATTTTGATATTTCATTTTTGGAAAAATGTCATAACTGAGATTAATATAAAAATAAGATCATATACATTTCATAAGATGATACTGATACTTGTAAGTACCCTTCACAGTTGAAATTGAAAAATAAAATAAACTTCTCCACACGTGTTTCTCAAAAGTAATAGGCCTTAACAGTGGAGAACAATGCCTAATTCAAATAACGCAACTTAATTGTATTCTGGTTGGTCTTCCGTACTTTATAATTACAGCCCGATTATAAACACAAAATTACATTTCTTAATTACTGTGTATCTTCTGATTAGTCAAAATTATACAATTTACAACGCACTAAAAAAGATCTCATAAGGACACTTAGGAAATCCGATGCGGCTTTTAACTAATTTTATATTTTAACAGCTTAAATGTAAAAATCTATTATAATTTAAAAAAAAATAACATAATTGTATTAAAAATTCACTTTTCATCGAAAAAATATTTTGCTTTCAGAAAATATTGTTCATATTCATAAAAACAAGTAAAAGCAAATAAAAGCATTTGAAATTAAATAATATCTTTGTTTTATTGAGTTTTCTATGTTACAATTCAGAGCTGATTTTCAGGTGGGGATGGGTCCAATTAAAAACAGAAAAAAAAAACATGATTTGCATTTTTCAAAGCCTTGTGCTTTTAACTATTGTAATCACTAAACCTGACGCGATCGAATTTCTAGCGTTTTCATAAAATTAGTTATGGGAGGCGGGTTAATAAATATTTAAAAAAAAAATTTCTACCAAGACTTTAACAAAAAAAAAACAAAAACATTTTTAATAAATTCGATCATCTGTGAATAGTCTCTGAAAATGTTATTTACATCCGACAATTATTTTTTATTTTTGCAAGATTTTCCAAATTAATGTGCGTCACGCACACACACAAAAAAACGTACTAAAAATTGTCTATGCTATTTTACTAGTTCCGGTGATACAAAGAGAAACACGGCTTTTTTTAATCAAAATTTAGAATGTTCTAAAGGAAAATTTTTTAAAAATAATTAAAATAAACTTTGATCTTTCCTCTTAATAATAACAAACGTTTAGACGATAAAATTTTGTTTTCGTCAAATTTGGCGTCTTTTTCATCATGCTATGCTCTTTTTATAGCGATCTCATGGAGGTATCTAATTAAATACATGCAAACGTCGTACGGGTACTATTATACAACCAACTAAAACGCATTATATATATATATATATATATATAGAGAGAGAGAGAGAGAGAGAGAGAGAGAGTGTGTGTGTGAGAGAGAGAGTGATGGGTAAATTGCCGCCATTTTATATTTTTAATTCTTTTATAATTTAATGCACATTGTTTGTTTTTGATTTTGTCAACTGTACAGTATAGTAGGGTCAGTTGGGCACTGTCGGTGAGAAAAAAAGAGCAGCATGACGCAATTAGCTCCGTCAGAAATTTGGAAACGGTATGCTGTCAGACAATTTCGGCGACCACATCACTACTTACATCTGACCACCTAACTTCCCATGTCATTATGTGGGGTCCAGTTGAGCGAAAGACCAACAAAACTTGTAACACCGAAGATGAACAGAACGCATTACGGCAGCATTCACCAACTTAAGCAAGAAGACCCTCCAGAAGACCTGCAGGAGATTCCGAAGTCGTTTGGAGGCCGTGGTTGAAGCCAACGACGATTTTATTGAATAAACTTTGGAGTATTTCAAGATATTTTTGTGAAATTTTGGCCCAAAGAGTGAGTTCAATACTGTCGGAAAAAAAACTTTCGACACAGTAAAGTAGGGAAAACCCAGAAGAGAGCAGCGACAGCCTGGTAAGGGTTGCAAAAGGAATCCTCCTCTTGCGACCTGCTCCAACTAGGTCGAGTAACAGAGCAGAAAAAAAAATAATCCTTCAGCACGACAAATAACCAGTCACGTGTCGGCTGATAGAAAAAATAGGTCAATCAGAATACAGAGGAGGGTTTTTATAAGGAGGCTAACTGCTTCCCACAATCCTCCTCCGACCAAGACCATAAATATCAGTTGGTCATTTGGTTCCAGTTTAGCTGGACACAATTCCCCCCCGGCTCAAGCAACCCGTCCGTAAGTAACCCTTCTCTCTTCCTCTTTCCTTTTCTTCACACATTCCCGACAGCAAAAACACAAAAAAAGACGTGTAGAAAAGAAAGAGAAGAGAAAAACAAAAGAACAAAAACAAAAAAAAAAACGGGTAACAATGTCTCTCCCCTGACAGGCGAGTTGAGTTCTTATTTCTAAATGGCTAACTGATTGCCAATTAGGCGGGAAGCAGACTTGGTCTACCCCTGCGTCGTCTTTGGGGCGCACACTCAGGGCAGTACCACTTCTGCCTTTCAGGCGGCTCCTCGTCAATGCCAACACAACGAAAATGGAACCATTCATCACAAGAATCACACCCGATCATGTCCAGATTTCCCTGAGGAGAGTTGCACACAGGACACAACCAGACATGCTCCTCATCGTTGGCAGCAGAACATGATGGAACCTCGTCCCTCTCTGCAATCAAAGCACTCCCAGGGGGTGACACAGGACCACTAGTTGGTAACTCAGAAGAACGGTTAGCTGTCAGGGAAAGTTCCAGTGGGTAGAGGTGTTTCAAAGAGTGTACCTCTTCGAGACCACCCCCCTTTCGGACACGAGCAGACCTGACCACACCATCATCACCGGGTATGAGATCTGTAATTGTCCCCAAGACCCAAAATGGTCGCGGTTTCAGAGGACTCTTAATCAGGACCACATCATCTTTCTGAAGCCGGTTCTCTGTCCGCAACCGTGTGCGTCCCGGGACCCTTCTTCCCAGCTCCAGAAGGTATTCCTTGTACCAGGACTCATGGAACCTTAATAAATACTGGTTCCTGATGTCCATTGCTTCCACGAGCCTTTTTCTACTGGCTGGTACTGCAGAAGCGATGTCATTTTTGTTCAATCGCAACAACAGCCCCGGACTCTTGTTGGGCCTAAGTAACATGTTGGGTGTGATAGCAGCAGCATTGTTATCAGCAGACAACTGATAGGTCAGAGGTCGGTTGTTGACCGATCTCTGAATATCAGAGACCACTGTCAAGAGGGTAAAATAATCCAGTTTACCTCTGCCAAGAATCTTAAAAAGGCAATCCTTCACCGTTTTAATGCAACGCTCCCATGTTCCCCCCATACCAAGGTGAAAACAGAGGGATGGTTTTTAGTTTTAACCCGCAAGAACCATACTTGCTTTTATACTCCTGGAAGACAGAGAGGCGACTAAAAAGTCTTCCGCTTCCCAGAAAGGTTTTAGCATTGTCACTGTAGATTACTTCCGGAACTCCACTTTGGTTGGTGAAGCGAACCAGGGCTTGAAAGAAGGATAGCACACTCATGTCTGGAACCAACTCAATATGTATTGCTCTGATATTCAAGCACGTGAACAAGAGCAAGTACATCTTCTTGTCCTGCTTACCATCATTCACCCAGAAATGGCCGGTGAAATCAACGCCTGTATGCTGGTAAGGGACCTCAAATTCGACTCGATGAGTTGGTAAGCTGGCCGCAGCACTCGGCAGTACTGGTCGCGAATTGTATCGTTTGCATCTGGCACATGACTTTAGAACCTTGTTGACGGCCTGTCTTCCTTGAGGGACCCAGTAGCCGCTCCGCCTCAACTCAGCCAAAGTAGATCCAGTTCAAGGTGACAACACTTTATATGACAATCCAAAATAATAAGTCTGGTCACAGGGTGGTGTTTCCCTATCAGGATAGGGTTCTTGATTTCATAGGTAAAATATGAAGATCGGTCGATTCTTCCTCTTGATCTGATTAACCCATCCGAGTCCAAAAAAGATCCAGGGCACGAACTCTGACGGGTTCAGATCTTCCTGCTGGCTTCATTAAATACTCAACCTCTGAAGGGAATTCATGTCGTTGGAGAACTCTCATCAGGTAAATGGCTGCCTTAGATCTGTAATCCCACTCCCGTCCTAGCCGAATGGCTATGAACTTGAACACCAGTGAGGTAACTCTCAGTAACCCAGAAAATGTTGAGAACCTGTGAAAGGGTATGACGGAGAGGTATTCTTGGTTCAGAACCATAGAACAGTGCACTGAAGTACGGGCCATCTGCTGGCACGTCTCGCTTAAACAAAGGCAAGTCTTGTGTCGGCCACTGGATGATTCCCTCACACAACCAAGAAGGACCAGAACACCAAAATTGGAAGTTGGAACGAAACTTCCTCAACGTCATTCCCCTCGTGATCAGATCGGCCGGATTATGTGCAGAATCCACATATTTGAAGAGAGTCTTCAGGCCGTAACGGGATTCTAACCCAAGGTTCATTTGCAGGACGTCCTTGAGTCGGTTTCTAGCAAAAATGTTTTTGATGGCCATGGATTGAGACAAGAGCCAAGACAACACTACTTGGGCATCAGTAGCCACACATAAGTTACTTGGAACAAACCCTTCACAGTTGTCCAGGATTGTTGGTAGGCACTTGAAAGCGAGATAAACAGCCATTAACTCCAAAACAGGTAGAGTTTTGTCTTTCATCGGAGCGACCTTAGCCTTAGCAAACACCAAGGACGATCGATGATTTTGCACAATGTAAGCGGCAAATCCATATGCCTCCGTGGAAGCGTCGCAAAAGAGGTACATATCTCCAGGCTGTCTCGCATCGAGAACCTTTCGATAAAAAATGGAAGTCACTCAGTCCAGACAGGTCCCCAGCAAGCTCCCTCCAATCACTTAAAACCGCAGTAGGGAGAGGATCATCCCAACCCAAACCATTCTTCCACATAGACCTAATAAGTATTCGGCTGCGAACCGTAACTGGGAGACAAAGAGATAAGGGGTCAAAATTTTTGCTGACTCAGAAAGCACTCCCCTCTTTGTTGACGCATCGGGATCGCACCTGACGTGGCCCACGTGCATCTCTTCTGAAAGAGGGTTGTATCGGTAACCCAGTACCTTCTCCCATTCTTCATCATGTGCACTCAGTGTACCATCTTCTTTCATCCTGGCTCGGAGAGCCTCATCGTTGGAGTTGCAGGACTGAATAACAAAGCCGCCTTCCTGCAAACGTTCCCCGTGCCAAACGGGCCAGGGAGTACAATTTCGCCAGCTTCACTGGATCTGCTTCCGATGTTACAAGGTTGTCCACATAAAATCTGTCCTCAATCATCCTGCGGCAAGCGTCCAGTGGGTATCTTGCTGCATGTAGTTTTCAGGATACACCCCAGTACAAAGGGGCTTGAGGTGAACCCGAATATCAAGGTGGTATATCGAAAACAGCGAAGACGATCCCCATCCTTAAGGAAGAAACAAAACCGGTTTTGTCAGTCTCCAACTTGAGATGAATCATCAAGAATGCCTTTCGAATGTCTGCTAGCAGAACGTAATTGTTAGTTCTGAAAGACAATAATAACTTCAACATATCTCCAGTTAGATTGACCCCAGAGTAAGCTGCCTCGTTCAGGGACAATCCACCACCAGTCTTCAGACTGCAATTGAACACAGGTCTGATTTTGGTAGTAGCTGTTGGGTCAGACCTGAAAACCGGTCGATGTGGAATCCACACATATTTATCAAATTCGTGTTGGGGAACAAAAATCTCTTCAATTATTCCATCCTGTTCTTGCTGACGGAACACCTCTAAGTATTCCAGATAAATATTCTTTTTAGTCAGGGTTGAAGCCACCCGGTCCAAGATGCGCAAAGAAACGGCGTGATTGGATGGGACCCGAGCCAACTTATCAGAATGCCAGGGAAGCTCCACGTAATACTTCCCATCCTTGAGCTCCACAGTATCCTTAAAACGTCTCATCTGTTCTTGATCATAATCAGAGAAGGTATCCTCATCAGATATTCCTAGGGACTCCATGTCAAACATCCGTTCCAATCCTCTTTGTACTGCACTGTCAGGAAAAAACTCCGCCAAAGGGTCAAGGTAGGTTGGTTGGTTTTCAAGAACGAAGCACAAATGTGAGGAATTCACTTCGGGGGTATCCCCCATTACAGTATTAAAGGAGAGGTGGGCCACTTCACAAGGGATCTTGTCTCCTGACAAAAAGGAGTCCACAGTTCCAAAGGGAACCAGGCCTGACGGAACAGAAAATGCCCAACCCCTCAGACAGGGGACCAACTTCAATGTAATCAATCGATGAATAAGGTCCAATCCAATAATGCCCTTGATAAGCACAAGGTCTGACCCGGCCTCAAATTGGCCAGCCAAATTATAGTCAGCTGCCCTAAAAGCACCCAACAGGGTCTCCAAGTGAGCCAGTCGTACAGACAAGTCCATTGCATCAGTGACCAAAACAGAGGAAGCCAAAGCCTCACCAGAACCAAGGTCAACTCCCAGAACCACCTCCGTGAAATTCCGGTCACACTCACCAAGGAGGGTGAAAAGTCTAAGCCGACAACTGACTCCAACAGTCTCAACTGAACCCAAGTCCCTCAGTACATCAGCAGACAAGTACGAACGCCCACTACCAGTGTCCAAAAGGCAATTAACTGACACCATTTTTTCTCCATTGAAAAAAGTGACCAATAGGATGGGGGGCAAGCTACGGGAATAACCAGCAGAAGTCAGGTTGTTGGAATCCACATGAAAGGAAGAAGTAACAGTGGCCCTCCGTGCGGTTTTTTGAGAAGAACCCTGGCCAGTGGTGAATGTAGAAGCAGCAGACGCGCTTCCCTTAACCCGTAATCGTTTGACTGCCTCACTTGTAAGTTCCAATATGGCAGACAATGATGGTATTCGTTTACCTGTTAGTCCTATCATTTCCCCCTTCAATTCTTTGGGAAATTTCTGAAAAAGAATCTTGGCCATTAGGCGAGCTCCACCAGAATCGTCCACCGAAAAGTCGCAAGAAAAAGAATTCCCTAGCTCCTCCAAGAGAGAGGCAGTCCTGGAGATAAATTCACCCAGACCAGAGCAGCAGATGTCCTTTTTAGGAACATAGTCTAGAATGTCTTGAAATATCTGGTCGATTATCTCATCAATGTCCAAATACTCCCTCTTTAACACCGAAAGAGCACGCTGATAGTTGGCATCCGTGCAACTCAAATGGTTAATCAGTCTTAAAGCTCTGTCGGAGAGGGAACATTTCAGAAAGTTTAATCTTTCAGAGTCATTGGCCATGCCAACCACACAGTTTTCGAATCTCGTCAAAAATTCCGGAAACTCATGTGGTCGTCAGCCATCTCAAGTCCGCTAAAGGTGGGCCCCCGTTATTTGTATTTGCGGAGGTTTGACAACAAAGGAAGCCGAACTTCTTCCAGGTGTTGACGGAACCCCAAACGACTGGGAAACAGGATCCAAGCAGGAACTGGGAGAAAATGAACCATCCAGATCGCCCAGTTCTCGGTGGTACTCCATTAGTCGAGGCGCCCATTCAGCTTCGGTCTCAAGCAAGTCCGTCTCGGGAAGGAGCCCAGCTCTAATTTTGTGATACAAGTCTCCATTTCGAAGATGTATTGCAGAATATCCTTTCGGAAGACAGAGAAAACATGAGGCGTTACTCTGTCTCCACGACACAACTTCAGTCGTTCCTCGACTTTGATTTTAAGAACAGTCAACCTATGAAGGATCTGTTCTTTAGTAACATCCATTTTTTTTTTTTTTTTAAAGAAATGCCGTTAACAAAAAAAAGAAAAAACAAATTTCTGTAGAAGGTCCTTTTGCAATTTGTCGGAAAAAAAAAAACTTTCGACACAGTAAAGTAGGGAAAACCCAGAAGAGAGCAGCGACAGCCTGGTAAGGGTTGCAAAAGGAATCCTCCTCTTGCGACCTGCTCCAACTAGGTCGAGTAACAGAGCAGAAAAAAAGAAATAATCCTTCAGCACGACAAATAACCAGTCACGTGTCGGCTGATAGAGAAAATAGGTCAATCAGAATACAGAGGAGGGTTTTTATAAGGAGGCTAACTGCTTCCCACAATCCTCCTCCGACCAAGACCATAAATATCAGTTGGTCATTTGGTTCCAGTTTAGCTGGACACAATTCCCCCGAGGCTCAAGCAACCCGTCCGTAAGTAACCCCTTCTCTCTTCCTCTTTCCTTTTCTTCACAATACCTGGTTAAGGCAGAGGAGAACTTGGAGAGGGGAATTAACAGGAGATAACTGATATCCATTAAACACGGCACGTGGAACTAGAACAGTCTACCCCAGTAAGCGAAATAAAGGGTTCAGTTCGATATTCCAACCACCTGAAGAAGGCGACAGAGATGAGGACAATAGTTCGAATAATGTAAACAGTGTACATAATACCTCATCTCAGAAATATAGACAGATACTGGAAAAATACAATAAAAAAAAATTGGCGCTAATACATTCGCCCCGCACAAGTAAAACACAACCAAGTAAATTTATAAAATAAAAAAGAAGTTTTTTTTTTTTTAAGTTTAACTTAATAAAATTAATTTAAAATAACAGTTGGACTGTTGCAATTATCAATAATTAAATTTAATTTACAAGCACTAGCAATGCTTAAAAAAGCTTCTGTAAATGTGTTTCTGCTGTCAAAAGTTTCTAAAATAAAAGTCGGAAAGATAATGAAATGTATTATTTAAAATTAAAATCCACAAATTGTGGAGCAAATTTATTCGTACTTGATTTTTTTAAACTAGGAACTGAAGACAAAACAAACATCGTGTGGTTGACAGTGTTATATGTGCTAAAGTGTAATAGCACCCAAAATATTTAGCCAATATACCTTATTTCTTTTTAATCAAACTCGTTTCGATGAATTCTTGCTGCCTAATATTATATATATATATATATATATATATATATATATATATATATATATATATATAGAGAGAGAGAGAGAGTTTTGGAAATCACCTAATATTCATTCATAGTTTTATGTAATTTTACAGAGAAAAATTAAAATGGCTTTACTTTTTTTTCAGAAAAAAATGTTTCACGTTTAGCTTTTCAGAATGTTTATAAATGTTTATGTTGCCATATGTTGATGCTTATGTCTTGAACAAATGAAACAATATCAAGAGGTACAACTGGTTTTATGTTGCTTATGTTTAAGGAACATAGGATAGAATCTATTTTGAGGGACGTGCCTCTGGTTTATGCAAGGAGTTGCGAATCGGTTTGAACTTGCTGAAAAAATGTTTCTATATTAATACACTTTTGTTCTGTAGTTTTGTAGTTGGATTGGTAGAAATGAGAAGATAATTAAAATTTGTCAGATTTTCACTTCCGCATTATTCTATACATTATAGGATATCCGTTGTGGTTTTTTTTTATTTTTTTATTTTGCGAGTCGGGTGTGGGCGGATCGGCTACTCTCGTAGGTGCTTGCCGGTGAAGTGGGCGTCGATGTTGCCATCGATTTGTTTCTGTCCCCCAAATTGAGGGATGGACGTGAATTGGTGTTGACGGGTACTTTCTTCGGCGCACCTGCGAGGTACCCCCTCCCGGTTATGTATATATATATATATATATAAAATATGTTTCGTTAGTGCTAGCTGATGGTTTGCGGATAAATCATATGTTAATAGTTATTTTATACAAACCAACCGTTTGTTCGTAGCCATTAGGACTTTTTTTTTTTGTTTTAAATTTATGTTTTCGTGCTATGAGCTGACAGGGTTTACCAATAAAAGAAAAAAAATAAGTAGATAAATTCCCTTTCTTGAACAACGAAGAACAAACAAACTTACCAGAGCCCATACATTGTTGTCCTGGTAATGAAATAGGCGCTAAACTCTGGCTACAAGATTAATATAATGCTATTTGTCGAGCAGAACTAAAACGACATTGGTTGGGGGTAACGTGACCAAACGTATAGAAATACGGTACCACCTTTTGGTATATTTGACCATATACCAACATCAAAATGGAGGGGAAGTTTTTAAAAAGTATGTTGCTGGGGTAATCAGAGTCCGATCAGCCTTGATTGGGTCGCTTGGGGAAAGAGAATACGATGTTGTGAGACGCGAAATTCTCAAGGAACCCAGGGATATCACATCGCTGACGAATCCCTCCTGCTCAATGAAGAGATATATTTTGCGAAATAGAAGTCTGCCAATAACAGTGACGTCCGGGAACAAAACAGATGACAACCAAGGAACAGTCTTGGTGACGATTACAAAGACGGATGGACAGTTCGGAAAGATGGCAATCGGGGCATGTTGGGGAAGCTACCCAGCATGTGTCTTCCGCGAGGAAGAACCCATGCAATCAGACAGACAAACCTCCAGATAAATACCCCTGAGGAGTCCCGAGAGGGGAGGGAAAGTGATCCCGATAGGATGGAGGGAAAGACGTTCCGAGTGGATGGAGGGAAAGACGTTCCGAGTGCATGGAGGGAAAGACGTTCCGAGTGGATGGAGGGAAAGACGTTCCGAGTGGATGGAGGGAAAGACGTTCCGAGTGGATGGGGGGGGGAGGGATCCCAATAATGACCTCCATAAACGAAGAACGGAACATTAGCAAAAAATGTATTTGTGGCAAAATATGTAAGAATCAAGATGGCTTAAAGATATATCAAGCCCACATGAAATGTTCGGTCGAACCACAACAGATGCAATGCACAGCAGTTACTTCTGGTGAGACGCAGGAGGGGCCATGCCAGGAATCACACCACCTGTCAACACAACACCAAGCACGGTAATTCGAACTCGCATCAAGTGGCTATTGGCAAATGACAACAACGGATGGAAAAGCTTCGACGATGATGTCAGCGAAATTCTCAGAACATCAAAAGGGGATGATGGCAGGTGGTTAAGAACCATGTCGACTAAAATAGTCAGTTACGCCACTGAACGATTCGGTCTCATCGAAGCAAAAAAAGGGTTCAACAACAAAGACAAGAACCGCAGAGAAATTACAGATCCAGTCATTAAGTCAAGATCTTAGGAAACTTAAAAACGTTACAAATTAGTGTAACTCGATGAACGTCAGCCACTCTCAGAACTCCGGGACATTCTAAGCAAGAAAAAAAAATTAAAAACTTTACATAGCGCGGAGGGTCCCAGGAAAAGGGGAAAAGACAGATCAGGGACGAGGAGGGCCTTTATATCAAACCCGTTTGGCTTTACAAATAAGTTATTAGGGGACAAACGGAGCAGACAGCTCAAAGACTCCGTATTAGAGATTAATACATATACGCAACGAATGCTGGGTGACCCAAACAAGGAAAAGGATCTTGGCCCTATCAGATCTCTAATTCGCTCTGAAGCCCCAATGACAGAATTCAATATGAAGGAACCAATCTGGAGCAAAGTTCAGGAAGTGATAAGATCAGCCATGTCGGCTTCTGCTCCATGTCCGAACGGAATTCCATATAGGATTTATAAACAATGCCCAGATCATCTTCGCCAATTATGGAGGCTACTAAATTTAATATGGCACAAAGGCAGAGCAGTTGATCAGTGAAAAAGACTCGGAAGGAATATGGATCCCAAAAGAAAACCCCAGAAACATCGAGCAGTTTAGAACTATTAAACACAGATGGCAAGATATTCATCAGCTTTCTGCCCCGACTATTAGCTATATTCTTGTTAAAGAACGAATACATCGACGCATCCGTTCAAAAGTGGTGAAATATTAGGCCTGCCAGGATGCATAAGGAGTGGTGATACAGCTCTTGAAAAATGCTAAAGTGAGCAAAGAAGGCTTGGTAGTTCCATGGTTAAATCTTAGAAATGCGTATCACTCAACCCCACACAAGTTAGTAGACGAGGCACTGTAAAAACACCACGTATCTAACAAAATCAGGGACCTAATCATGGACTACTGTCAACTTCAAGATGAGAATCAGGATAGGGATAAACATGTCGAAATGCCATACATTTGAAAGGGGGATAACAGGTTGCACTATTTCAAACACCCTATCACATTAGCCATGAACATGATTATAAAATCAGCTGAAAAAGAATGCATAGGCCTGATTACACAAACTAGAGTGAGACAGCCACCTATCAGAGCATATATGGGCGACATGACAATTACGACATCATCGAATTATTGGAGGGAATTACTACTAAAAAGACTAGAAATCTAATTTTGTGGGCTAGGATGAGATTTAAGCCGCCAAACTCAATAGTTTTGAAGTAAGGCAGGTTAACTGAAAAGATACACTTCACAGTATCCGGAGATACCGTTAACCGAGAAATCAGTTAAAATTTTTGGGAAAAAGTTTGATTGTACGCTAAGAGATACGACAGCAATCCAGAAGACAATTAAAGACCTCCAAACCCGGCTAAGGTCGATAAATCTGGATCACCCGGTCGAATAAAAGCACGGATATACCAACATGCAATTCTGTCGAGAGTCCTGTAGCCACTGGCGATTTTCAATGTCAATAGTAGAATGCATGGAGAGGAATATCAGTGGGTATGAGAGGTGGTGGCTAGGATTCAGGTGTTTTAGTAACGCAGCCCTATACGGAAAATCTAATGCGTTACAACTCCCATTCAGCGGTTTAGTAGAAGAATATATAGTTACTAGAACAAGAACACAAGTGCAATATAAAGATTCGATAGACCCAAAAGTAAGGTAGGCATTGCGGTCCAATCAGGTAGAAAATGGAGTGGTACAAATGAACTAAAAGTGGCAGAAGAGAGATTGCGACAAAAAACTCTCGTATGAGCAGTTGGCAAAGAGAAGACAGGTCTGGGTTATGTTCCCAGCCTACAAATAGAGACAATTAAAGGAAAGGAGCAAAATCATCTTATACAAGAAGAAATTCGCGCAGGAGTAGAAGAAAGAATGACTAAGATGGTTGGGTCAAGTCAGCAAGGGTCCTGGACAAGGTGCGAGGAAATGATAAATTGGAGAATAAAGTTATAATCAACTAAAGTTCTTGGTGCAGGCGGTATACGATGTATTGCCAAGACCCACAAATCTCCATACCTGGAATAAAACGTAGTCCCCAGCTTGCCTATTATGTGCAGGTAGAGGGTCACTGCAACATATACTAAGCGGGTGTTCGAAAGCTTTGACTGACGGATGTTATCGGTGGCGCCACGAACAGATATTAAAAGACAATTGCAGGCAAAAATTAATACCGTAATCTGCTCCAACAGCCTAAAACCGAACAGCCGCAGAATAAATTTCATTAAAGCCGGAGAGAAGAAACAATCACAGAAACAAAGAGACACCAAATATGCTTTCATCAATCTGAAGAGGGTGAATCTGGGGAGACAACTGAAATTTCTCGATCACATAGATAATGTGATTATATCTTGTCTGTACTAACTCAAAAAAAAAAAAAAGAAAATTCTTTTGGGATTGACTGTGGCTTGGAAGGACAACGTAGAAGAAACAAATGAACGGGAAAGAAACAAAATACTAAGAGTTAGTGGAAGAGTACAGAAAGAAAGGCCGGGAAACAAACTCTACACCGATTGAATTAGGGTGTAGAAGATTCGCTGTAAGATTCTTAATTAGTACTCTGACAAGTTTCGGTCTGACAGGGAATAAGAAAAATAAAGCAATCAAAAATGTATCAGAGACTGCTGAGAAAACCGCGAAGTGGTTATAAATAATGAGTGGGAATACGTGGGTTAGAAAATAACGATGGAGACACTTCAATTGTTTTTTTTTTTTTTTTTAATTATTTAGTCATTTATTTATTATCCTTCTTCCATTCTCCCAGCTGTATAAATAGTGATATTTGTTTCGTTTAGTTAGCCGTTAAACTTAAGTTTCAACAAACTAAATTGTAGATAAAAAAAAAAAAATCATTTTGTTTAAGCTAGCCATTATGTCTTTTTGTTTTGTTTTTGCAGGGCGAATGGCGTATCAGCTTCTCTCATAGGTGCTTGCCGGTGAAGTGGGTGCCGATGTTGCTATCGATTTGTGTCTGTCCCCCAACGAATTGAAGGATGGACGCGAACTAGTGGTGGTATTGGCGGGTACTTTATTCAGCGAATCTGCGAAGAACTCCCTCCCGTTTTTTGCTATATATATGTGTGTGTGTGTGTGTGTTTATCATGTCCCCTCCCACCTGTATACACAGTGATAATTATTTCGGTTTAGCGAGACGTTAGACTTAAGTTTTATTAAACTTGTAGAGAAGTAGTCAGAGCGCTATTACCCTTTCGCGCCCCCACCCTAAAATTACAACATGACCAGATAAATTTATGAAATAAAAAGGAACTTATTCTTAAAACTGTTTTTTTTTTTTTTTTTAAGTTTAACTTCATAAAATTAATTTAAAATAACAGTTGGACTATGGCAATTGTTAATAATTAAATTTAATTTACAGTCATTAGCAATGGTTTTAAAAAGCTTCTGTAAATGAGTTTCTGCTGTCAAAGTTTTTCTAAAAAGAAAGTCAAAAAGATAAAGAAATGAAATGTATGATTTAAAATTAATATCCACAAATTATGAAACAAATATTAAGAAAAAAAAGGAAAATCTTTTCGTATTTGTTTTTTTTGTAAACTAGAAAAAGAACTGAAGACAAAAAACATCGTGTGGTCGACAGTGTCTTAGGTGGTACGAATGTATAATTTCTTTTCTGCTAGTTGATGGTTTGCGGATAAATAATTTGTAAATAGTTATTTCATGTGAACCAGCCGTTTGTTCGTAGCCATTAGGATTTTTTTTTTTATAATTCTTGTAATTTTGTGTGTGTGTGTTCGATATAAATGCTAACAGGGTTTATCAAGAGAAGAAAAAAAAAGAATTCCCTTTCGTGAATTAGGAAGAAATAAAAAAAAAAAAAAACTTACCACAGCTCGTGCATTGGTTTCCTGGTAATGAAATTGGCGCCAAACCTGGGCAGGAGCATAAATGACAAATATAATGCTAGCGGTTGAGCAGAACTCAAACGCCATTGGCTGGAGGTAACGTGACCAAAGCGTAACGTATAAAAATACGGAACCGCCTAACGGCCAAATATCCTAACATCAAAATGGACGCAAAGTTTGTAAAAAAAAAAAAAAAAAAAAAAATAATAATAATAATAATAAAACAACAACGGGAAATCAGAATCCGATCAGCCCTGATTGGGTCGTTTGGGGGAGAGACTACGATGTTGAGAGACCCGAAATTCTCCAGGAACCCAGGGATATCACATCGCTGACAACTCCCTCCTGTTCATTGAAGAGATGTATTTTGCGAAATATAAGTCTGCCAATAACAGTGACGCAAGAGAAGAGAACGGATGATAACCAAGGAACAGTCATGGTGACGATTGGAAAGACAATGGACAGCTCGGAAAGATGGCAATCGGGACATGTTGGGGAAACTACCCAGAATGTGACTCCTTCCTCTTCATCGAAGAGATGTCTTTTATGAAATATGTTGGTTAAGGAGTATTTTTCTGGTGTATAAATCCTTAATTTGTTGTCGATGAACTGTCAATGTTTGTTTCTCCCTGTTTGACCAATGTAATGTTTGTGGCAACCTTTGCATGTTATGATGTATATTAAATTCTCTGAGTTACACGAGAAATCATTTTGAATTATGAATATACGTCCATCTTTAAGTAAAATCCTTATATGTAGCTGCTTACTCCACAGAGGGCAGTCGATTGCATCTCTTCACCTGAGGCTCTTTAATTGTGATCTGCAGTTTTACACTCTTCAGTAACATTTTTAGTGAATTTGCTTGTCGTTTACATTTATGATTGGCTATTTTTTAATAGGGTTTTCATTTTTTTTGTCTTTTAGTAGGATTGGTAGATTTAGTTGTGTGTGTAAATTTCTGCGTTCTTGGGGTTGAAAGTTGTGATATATATTTTTAATTTGTTTAAACGTTATATTTATGGATACTCATATTCGAGTAGATGCTTTGTTTTCTAATTAAACAGTATTTTTATCCAACTACATCTACCTGTCTTGAATATTCGAGAAATTTTGTCAAAAAAAAAAAAATATGTGTCCTCCAGTAGGATTCGAACATGCATTCCTTCGGGGAACAGTCATTTGATCTGACGTGCCTAGCCACTCGATGACGTACGACTTATAATCCAAAAAAGCCCGTATAGTGCTTTTTAAACACACCCTCTCTGCCACTATTTACATTATTCGGACTATTGTCCTCATCTTTGTCGCCATATTTATTACAACGTTTCGGTCGTTGAACGCCCCGGCCTTCTTCAGGTGGTTGGAATGTCGAACTGAACCCTTTATTTACAACGGCCGAAACGTTGTAATAAATATGGCGACAAAGTTGAGGACAATAGTCTGAATATTCTAAATAGTGTACATAATACGTCATCTCAGAAATATAGACAGATACTCTCTGCCAATTTCTGAAACATCCATATCTCCCGTTTCGTATCCTAACGCAAGGAAAGGTAATTAGGAAATGAATTAATTCCGTCATATTTTTTTTTATTTTTAACTTATTTTGTTTAAACGTTATTTTTGATGGATACTCATATTTGAGTAGAAGCCCTGTTTTTTTAAGCAGTATTTTTTTTATCCAACTATTGGGACAGGAATTTGCTGGTCAACTTTAATGCTTCCAAAACAAAACTGCTCTCTATTAATCACCACAGAGATCCTTCCCTGCCCTCCATTAGAATGTCTGACGCTCAACTTCTCGAGAGCACCTCTCTGCGGCTGCTCGGTCTCATGTTGCCTGCTGACCTGAGATGGAACAAATACATTGAGTCAATTGCTTCGTCCACCGCAAGGAAAGTTGGCTCCCTGTGCCGCGCCAGGAAATTTTTCTCCCCGGAATCGATCTTCCAGATCAACAAATCAACAATTCGCCCTTGCATGGAGTATTGCTGCCATATATGGTCTGGAGCCCCTTCTGTTTGCCTCAGGGTTCATGATAGACTCCAGAGGCGGATATGCAATATAACTGGCCCTGCTCTGGCATCTCGTTTACAGTCACTTTCTCACAGACACGCCGTCGCCTCTCTCTGTCTGTTCTACAAATACTTTCATGGCAATTGCTCAGAGGAGCTGCATTCGCTGGTTCCCAGACTTCATGAGTTCAAGCGCCCTACGAGGCCGGCATCCAGCTCTCATCCTTTCACTGTCGAAACTCCTAAATGTAGCCGTCTCTTCTACTTCAATAGCTTCATGTCTCGCACCTCTCGCCTGTGGAACTCCCTTCCCTATTCCAGTTTCCCTGAGAGCTATAATCTCCAGCTATTCAAGTGTAATGTCAATCGACATCTCCAGTTGCCTTGATCTATCCACTATCCTTCTCCTCATCCTTTCTTCTATCACTCCTATCTGATCTTGCTCTAAATTTTCTGTAACCCCTTGCGTCCTGCTGGCTTCCCGCCTTGCTTGGGGTGAAACGCTTAAAAAAAACAAGAAAAAAAAGAAAATTTACCAACATTTGAGAAAACTTGCCAGGAAAATGAGTGTCCTCCAGCAGGATTTGAAACTGCATCACCTATGGGGAGCCGTCATTGGATCTGACGTACCTAACTGCTCAGCCATGTAGGACTTACGGTCAAACAAAGCCTGAATAGTGTTTTTGAACAAACACTCTCTGCCGGTTCTCCAAATATCCATATCTGCTCTGTTTCATATACTAACATAAACAAAGACAATTTATTTTAGGAGATTTTTTTTCTTATTGAAGAAACACTCAGTGAAACTGGTGTTCATTTAATTAATTTGTTGATTTTTTTTGGCAAGCTGAGCAATAGTCAATTTAGCAGAATGTAAATGAGCATGGTATATGGATATTTCCTTTAGCTTAAAGCCTTTTGATTGTGATCTGAACCATTCAAAAACGTCTTTTGTAAGATATTTCAGCAATTCTCTGCATCTTGATACCATTAACTTTTAGGGTAAGTCTAACTTTACTGTTTCTAATACTTGCTCAAATTGTTCTGGACATGACAATAAGCTACATCCGGCAACAAGGACTCTGATGTGGAGGTTTTGAGGAGAGTAGACTCACCTCTTAATTGCTGATGTTCCCATCTCCATCGTGGACAGGGGTGGTAGTACCGGTAAGGGTCCCAACTATGAACAAATAGTAAAACCCCCAAAGGGGTTAAGACACTATGAAAGTATAAAAACACATTTTTATAGCAAAAATACCAATAATAGATTTTCATAGTAAGATTACCAGCAATACATTTGTGTAATATATATATATATATATATATATATATATATATATATATATATATATATATATATGTATCTATGAATAAATTTACACTTAAGGTGTCCTATATTTATGAGATAAAGTTCTAAATATCAGAGATAGAGCGTGTGTAAATATAAAAGTAAACATTGAAGTTAACACTTAGAGGCGACAGGCTGTTTCATGCTAGACGCAATCGTCAGGCCAATCGTGGCCTGACGATTGCGTCTAGCATGAAACAGACTGTCGCCTCTAAGTGTTGACTTCAATGATCATATATATATATATATAGTAATACATTTTTTAAAAAGAATTACCAGAAATACATTTTTATCAAATAAATTACTAATGTTCCCAAGAAAAAAAATTAAATTTCGGCATTAAATGATCCATAAGGAACTGATATGCAGATAAACAAATAAACTTACTCAAAACATTATTTCACTTATTATTGCTGTCATATCTGGGCAAAAGTTGCCAAGTCCTCACTTGATTGTCCTGATAGAGTTCAAAAGAATCTACGCGGCCTTCTGTGTGAATTAATTACAGCTCATTTCCCACAGACGAAACGTTGCAAACCACTCGCTGCTCTATCGCTATTTCCATGGCATATGTTTCGACGAGCTACATTCCTTAGCCCCGCCACCCCTGACCTTTACAACTGGGACCCGCCATGCCACATGCACAAGGCTGAATCATCCTCATTCCCTTAGTATTCCATTGGTAAGAAGTAAGGTCCACTCGAACAGCGTCTTCCCAAGAACTGCTGCCTTGTGTAACAAACACCTGACAGGCTGTATTCCCAGTCACGACAATTCTGACCTCTTCAATATTACGGTTAAAAGTTATCTTTCCTGCATAACTCCATGAACTTCACTTCTTATCTTTTCTGACCCTCATACCATACTACACAGTAATCCCCTACATTAATTGGCTCTTGAGCCTTGTATTGTGTGAACATTAGAATAAAAAAAAACTGTTGTAGAATCTAAGTAGTGATGGTTGGCTATTTCTATGAAGACAACAATCTCTGTCCTTGCTCCGAGGTTCAGCCAATGCAGCTTTGCATCTCCAACAGGCGGGATGGGGCAAGCCTCTCGCTTTTCTACCACGGAAAGTGCTCGGACGAACTAGATTCCTTGAAAGAGGCATACCTTTACAGCAAGAACACGCCATGCTACGGATATTATAGCAAACCACCCATATTCCCCCCGTATTCCATTGGTGAGAAGTAAGTTCTACTCCAGCAGCTTCTTGGAAACCGAAACCCAATACGTTGTTTCCTTGATCACTACAATCTTAACCTGCTCAAGGCTAGGGTTAACCGTTATCTTTCACTCCTATATACAAAAATGATCTCCAACGATAACCCTCTACCTCGAGCGCCCCCGGGCCTTGTAAAGGGTGAACCTCACTGTAAAACAAAAACAAACAAAAAAAAGCAAAAACAAAGCAAAATAGTCACATTCCACAAACCCTCTTTCATCGTTATGTGCACTAGAAATGTCACCTGTATCTTTCCGATTTTAATTACACCTGTTTTGTGGGTGACGAATTATTCTCCACCCTTCAACCTCTCTCCTACGGGCGAGATGTGGCAAACCTCTCGCTGCTTTACCGCTACTTCCACGGAAAGTGCACGGACGAACTATATTCCCTAGACCGGCCGAGGCAAACCTAATCATGCCACTTACATAGTAGCAAATCACCCACATTTCCCCCGTATTCCATCGGCGAGGAGTAAGTTCTACTCGAGCAGCTTCTTCCGGCGAACCACTGCCCTGTGGAACCGATCACTACAATCTTAACCTGTTCAAGGCTCGGGTTAATCGTTATCTTCCACTTCTATATACACAAATGGACTCCTAACGTAACCCTCTACCTTGAGTGGATCTAGGCTTTGTAAAGGGTGAACCTTACTGTAAAAAAAAAATCCTTAAAGATTACTGTTTTGAAATCATTTTTCCTTATTTTCTTCGTCCAAGTAAGCTGTTTCAGTTTGTAATGTTTATTTAAAGGTGATAGCTTGCTTGCTTTCAGCTCTTCAGTCAATTTTCTTCATCCTTTTCATTTAGAAAAGCGGCTTTTTCAAATATTTCCTTGCTAGTCAATCCATTTTTCTTGATCATTACATTACCCTTTTAATTTTAAAGCAAATCTCTTGGGATATCATGAAAGTCAATTCTTTTCTTGTTATTATCTCGGTGATGTTTTCAATTCTTTTTATGGTCGTTCTGTGATTTCAGTTAATTTTTTTTATTTTGTAATATCCAGCGTTGCGTTCACATCAGTCAATAACTTAACATTATTTTGTTTATCATTCTTACAACACACGAAAATCTTTAGAGATCTAAAAGTAAAAAAAAAAAAAAAAATATCAATAACTACATTATTATTCATATTTATTTACAATATAATTACAATACAACGAACCACCTCACATTAAAATCTCGCATTATTTCGCAAATATGTTATTGTAAATATTTCCGATAGAAATATATAATTTAAGATTAAATTCACAATGTGTGTTTATCATACGAATATAAGAAGTTCCTGAAAGTTTTACCAATCTCGGTTGGTTCATATTTAATTTCGTTATGAAAACATTGACTTGCTTAATATCTGACAAAATATTGAGATAGCTGTTTATTTACAGTCTTACAACTCTATCATGTTGAAGTACCAATTCTCGTTTGATCACTTAAATTAAGGAATGTTGAATCTTGTTGAATACCTATATGGTTGACCGCTAGAAAATGCCAGATACTGTAAGGTGGTTTAATAGATAACGGCTCCGAATTGGAGATCGGAGAGCTAAGTTCAAATACCAGTCGTTGTCGTTATATTCACTTACGTGCAAATAACCTTGGGAAAGGTACCAATCCACCTCTTCTCCTTCCAGCTGTGGGTGTAAATAGTAGGATTTGTATCAGAAAATAATTTCTGATTCTTACAATTCAAAAGTATGTTTCAGCTTAAAAAAAAGGCTGATAAGTCGTAAACCAAATCAATCAAACTGTTCATTTAGCGTCGAAGAAGGAACACGTAAATATGATTTATTATTTAAAAGTTTTAGATAAATACAATGGGAAATAGTTTTTGTCCAGATGTACTTATGTTTCTAATTTAGAATGTTTGGTTATAATATGGATGCTGAACAACTTTTAAGTGTTAATAAAAGGGCAGGGCTGATACGTACTACCTTGAATCCCCCAACCAGAGAGACCCAATCCTGAATGCGGGGGTGAGGGGTCATGCAGTACTTTGTGATCCTTGCTATCTTATCAACATTTGCTTTTTTTTCTACTTACATCTATATATGTTATAAATTACAATTGACTATAAAAGGATGAAGAATTTTACCGGATTTTGACATCATTCTGGGGTCAAATTTTTTTTGAGTCCAAATCCGTGAATTTCTTCTTTTTTTTTCTAATGCTTATTTTTGAAAAAAACACCATATAAAATTCACTATTGTTTATCCATAATGTTAAAGGTGTTAAAATTGATCTTAAGATTGATCTTAAAAATTGCGTAAAACATTGTTGAATTATGATGGAATGATCTATTATAACCTGTCTTTAATTTGTATTTAGATACATTGTATTTATTTCAATTTTACTGTTGAATTGTTCACCTATATTCCATAGGATCCATTATTGTACATAATTAGGTTACAATAAAATTTGTATTTTATATGACTACTATCGTTGTACAGCATAAGGCCCCGTATCGTAGTTTCGGTGGGGGCCAACAAGACCCTTGCTAATAAAAAGATCAATGAATTTAAATCATTTCTAAAGGATTTTAAGAGTTTACGTAGATTTTGGAGGTATCGTCCATATTTATCGCAGGCGTATTCCTAGTTATACCAAAATCGGGCTGACCGATGTCTGTCCCAATGGAATTATTTTCCAGTTCACCTTTCAAAATATCCAATATTGAAAAAAAATCCTTGAATAATATTGTTTAATAATTTTGCAATACAACTAGTCTATTCACACCACAATCTAAAATCTCCGACTATCAACTGATCACTGACAGCAATCAGCATACTCTTGGTGCAGCAGTGCACAATGTAGCCGATAGAATAGTAATTCCTATTGGTTACTATTCCAAAACATATTCAACTTTCGACAGACAGTTGAAAGCAACCAATTTAGGAGTACTTCCTTTTCATTTTCTCATTGAAGGTCGCCATTTTACGTGATTTTACTGCAAGACCAGAAGCTACTCTGCGGCGTTTCCAACAGTTTAAAAGCAATCAAAAATGACCACCAACAACGACAACTGTTAATTTATTATTAAATACATTTCTGACATAGAACATCTTAAAGGTAATTAGAATATAGGAGTCAATTGTATGTCGCAATAGACTTTTGCAACAGAAGTTGGACTTGCCAAAAATCATTCTGATATTATATGATGCACCCGCATCTCCTCCTAGACCTCTTTTACCGAAGGTTAATCGATTTTTGATCGCCTTCATTATCTTATTCTCTTACTTGATCATGTATAAGGTTAATTAAATCCAGATACGATTCGTCAAGTAAAACTCTAATAGTTTCTCACACAGTAGGCATCTTGCCAACAGTCAAAATTTAATAAATATACAGGATCCCTCTTTGAAAATATTGAATTTCCATCCCTGTGTTTTCAAACTGACCATATAGATATTATCAAACCACTCCTTTCAGTCCGTAATGCTTAAAATCCATATTTAAACCCCTATAAATATCTTAATATATATAGACCGTTTAACTCGTTGAACTTAAACTCTTTATTGAAATTAATGCACAGTCAGTACCTGAAGCTTTTGTAAATACATGGATTACAAGAGTTGGCGTTTTCTTCCATGTCGTGACAGATTGGGGAAGTCAGTTTGAAAGTGAGTTGTTTTTTAAACTATCATAAATTGAGAACAACTTCTTATCATTCACAGTGTAATGGTTTAATACACAGAGAACAATTAAAACAACAATTATAGCACGTCAATTATTATGTCTCTCAGCATGATCCGTTATACGCCCCAGTATCCGCAGTATGCCTAATAAATAAGGCTTCACGTCTTTTTTGTCTTGGAACTGGTTCCTCAGTATTAATTCCCCGGTTGTTTGTCAGTACATCTGATACAATGAAAGACGATTCATTAAACAATTATTTTAGTAAGAATTTTTGTAAAACTATGTCTTCAATTTGATTTCAATAACACACCTAAAGTAAATTCTAAGACATTCAGAAAAAAAAACTCTTTCTGAATAATAATGTACATAACTGAGAATATGGACATGTAGGAAATAAGCCTTATTTCCAACACAAATTACATATCCACATACATACCATATTAAAACACACCCAAACTTTATTTTCTACCCAGTAATAGGTAATATTACAAAAATACTTTACAATACAACACGCACTGTTTAAATCAAAGGTTTAAGTTCCACACCATGTCATGGGGAATCAATTTGAATGTGAATTTTATTTATAAGAATAAAGACTATAGGTTTTCATAGATTTAGATACAACAGCTTGTTATCCACACGGTAACAGGTTTAATATAGAGAACACACGGAACAATTAAAACAGCAGTTATAGGTTTCGACCTGACTCGTTAAACATCCCAGTTTTCGCAGTACGCCTATTGCGGGTTGTAGCTGAGTGAAAATCTATGAGAAAGCAATTTATGTAAAGGTAAACATTATGCGTGCTTATTATGCATTATCCCACAACATGTAGATCAAATAAAGAATATAAGGACAATTTGCATCGCAAGAAATTACTAAAAAACACAGTGGTTAAAGATCCAACAATAAAGAGATTTTTACACATACAATAGATATACATGCAAGGATAACAGAATGTTTGTTGATTGAGACAAAGTTATGAAGAATGCTCATGCAGAAATTTGGTCAGTAAAAGTTAATGGTTTTGATTTGTTAGTGAAATTGAAATAATCTCAAATGTGTTCGTTCAAAAACTAGCGTGTATGCGTGTGTTACTTGTTAGAATTCAAGTTGTGAAGAGTTGTTTGTCTTTGTCTGATAGGCTAAATTGATGAATTGTACAATTACTGTTTGTGTAGTGAAAGCGTTCACATTTTTGTCAATTGAAATTTGATTACCACGCGGACAATGGTCGATTGAGTGCTTTGTTGAGTTTGTTGAGAATTTTGAAGTGATGCTGAGTTAGTGAATTGACACGCGTGGAGTTTAGTAGCATCTCACGAAACTCGATGACTGGCTGACTTGAATTGAGTCGTGCGGTTGTTTTTATAGACGTTGGTGTTTAAAACTTCGGCTCCAGGGAGCTCGGCGGGAAAAAAGATCTGTTTCGACTTTGCTACAGTTTAGTGTTTCTTAACCAATAGAAGATTGAATTTACAGAAACGAAGTGGTGATTGGTTAAGGCTTTTTTTTTTTTAGGGAAAAAAACATCTTTCCGAAAGGGGTGGAAGGCTACTGTGGAAGATTCCACACGCCTAATTAATAATGCTTTTTATCTTTTTTGTGTTGTAACTCATTTCACTATATTAAGTCATCATCTGTTGATCAGTTCATCTGATACAATTAAAGACTCTTCATTAAGCAATCATTTTAGTAAGAAATTGTGTAAAACTGTCTTCAATTTGATCTCAACACCTTGCCGTAAGTAAATTTTCACCAATGAATATAACGTTCCAAGTGAACTTATGTCTTGTGATAAAGTGTAGGATAAGTATAGGATTGTATTAGGAAACCTTTAGAAGCATCTTACATAAGTTCCTACAAAGTTCTTCAGCGTTCAACAGTTATTCTATAATGATGTACATAATTGAATATGTCGATAGATTGAAATCTTATACTGAATCATTCTGAAAGAAAAGTAATTTTAAGGATAAAATTAAAACTATTTCAAACTGTTTAGTTTATGTATAGATAAGAGTAATACTTGTGTTCAAAGAAAAACATGATCATGCGTGCATTTCTAAATTAGATGATAAATTGAGTATTACCATTTCCAGTAATGTTGATGTAAATGATCTCAGTATAATCTTAAAATAATCTCAAGTAATCCAAAATAGTCATCTTTCTACTGTTAGAAATTATATAGAAATCAATCCACAATATGGCCGGTAAAAATGTAGCAATTTTCAAAATTCACTGATTGAAAAGCTCGCATCTAAAAATGTTAGTGACAAATAAAAAAGTCACACAAAGCAAGTATCAACACAGACACACATACATACATACATACATACATACATACATACATACATACATACATACATATGTCTGTGTGTGTGTGCGTAAAACCCTCACTGAAATTATAGAAAAAGGCAATAAATCTAAAACACAAAATTGACTCATTTTTTGCATAACATCGGCTTCAGTTTGAATTTACACATTTACATATATTAGCCAATCACCGACGTTATTGAAAACGCGCTGAAGCCTTTGAAAGATTAAACGACTAACTTTATCATCTGCTACGAAATTTGTAGGACACTCTAGAAAATGATCAACAATATTTTCCCTAAAAAAATTCCAATACGAACATTTCAGATTGTTTGATTGAAGACGTAGTTTTACACAAATTCTTACTAAAATGATTGTTTAATGATCTGCGGACAGTGCAGGGGATTTGGAAAGAGACAGATGAATCTAATAGTGATTAGGAAGGTACGGCAATTCGGAAAACTTACTCCTATCGTTCTGATAATAAAATAACTCCAGTCTTTGTTGGTGATGGCCTCAGACTCAACACAGAGGACTACATCAAGTGCTTTGAGGAGGCAGTGCTTCCCTATTTCAAGAGAGTGGCTACTAGAATACCCTATGCCTGAAAACAGGACTCTACTTCATGCCATACATATAGGAGAACCCAGTTTTTGCGACCACATCACTCCTTATATGTTGTCACCTAACTCCCCAGACTGCATCCCCCTTGATTATTATGTGTGGGATGCACTTGAACGAGAGACCAACAAAACTCCTTGTAACACCAAAGATGAAGTGAAGGCATTCACCAACTTCAACAAGGAGACCGTGCAGAAGAGTTGCAAGAGATTCTGAAGTCGCCTGGAGGCTGTGGTTGAAGCCAATGGCGATTTTATTGAATACATTTAGTCTTTAGTATTTCAAGATATTTTTGTGTAATTATAGGAAGTATCTCTGTTAAAATGAGATGTCATTGTTATTTAGACGACAATTTATTCATCAATCTCTCTCGCTGTCTCTGTCTGTCTGTCTGTCTGTCTGTCTGTCTCTCTCTCTCTCTCTATATATATATATATATATATATATATATCGCGATGGCAAGCGTTTAAGTTAACGGTTCAGAATATAAATATTTTTTGTTAGCTGGGAACAATATTTAAAGGAAAAAAGCTCATCGAAATTAACAGTGTCTAAAGTCATTATATATATATATATATATATATATATATATATATATATATATATATATATATATATATATATATATATATATGTTGGGGCGCACCACCTTCTGACTGATAATGGACTTATCCCTCTACGGTATAAGTCAGTGCTAGAGAGAGTAGGCATGTAGTGTGAAGGATCAGGTTACAATTACATACCGTTGGACTGTAGACTTTTGCTATTGTTACTTACTAACCGACGTTCCTTATTACTAATCACTCTGTTGTTAATTACCTCTTACAAATATACCAGTATTTATCCCTACAACTGTGTTTGTCTTTATTCGAATACACACACGCGGGGAACATTCCCAACAACTCAACAATATATATTAACAATTGGAAAATGTTCATCACTAAAAAAGAGAAAGAAAATGAGTGCATTTTTAAAAAAGTGGTTTAACATTGTTTTGTACCCGAGATTTTAGCTTCGAGCAACGTCAGCTTTGGAAAAATATAAGATTTCATCATTTTAAATTGACCCAAATGCATAGAAACGCAAGTCCTTTTTTCGCCTTCGATATGATGAAGCCTAATCGGCAAATGCATAGTCGGGTGCTTTTAACGGTTTTCCAGTTGTCAATAATTTATAACTCTGTCGGGATCACATATAACACACACACAAACGCGCGCACACACGCACACATATGCATGCATGAGTTCGTAATTATGTACGTTTATATGTTCATAGCCCCATATTGAAAGTGTTTGAACATAAAAATATTTAACTTTCAAATATAGTCTTTTTATTTCTTTATTAATTTAACTAAAATCCATGCTTAGTATTAATCTAAAATAAAATCTAACTGATAACGACGTGCGGAACTTATTTCTCTTACTCATATATAAAAGAAAAAATACAATAGGAAATAAGTATATGGTTTTCGTCGACGTGTTTCGTCCACTGCGTAGTTTTTTTTAAGGCAAAACAATTCGAAATTCGTTTTCCTCAACTTCTCTACCGTGCACCATTAGCCCAGGAGTAAGAGACTGAGTTTTGATCCTGGCTTGAAGCAGTCGGATGTCTAGCCACACTGATAAGCTATGATACAGCGAAGCAGGCTGTCTGTGGATGACTATTTACGGTCTCGTTCGTCGATTGAGCACTATGGAGAAAAGGGAATTTCTAACGCCTGCTGCTGCTTTAATGCATCGCTCCTCGTTGGAATTGAGCGCAGGATATATAAACGCCGGTATGGCGTTTATATCACACACACACACACACACACACACACACACACACACACACATAAATACATATATATATATATATATATATATAAAATATATATATATATATATATATATATATATATATCGGTAAGCTATATTTATCCTCACTTCCAGGAATAAAATGTATGTAAATATAAAAAGAAGACAGTAAGGTCCACATCGATCAGCGACCGTCTGTTTCATGCTTGAACGCAATCTTTATGGCCTAAAGTTTTCGTTTAATATGAAACAGACTGCTGTCCTTTAGTGTTGACACCAGTGTGCGCTTTTATTTTATCTCTCTCTTTCTCTTTTTTCTATCTATCTATCTATCTATCTATCTATCTATCTATCTATCTATCTAAGTAAAAGTTTGTCAGTTAGCTGATTAATGTTCCCTTCAGTATCCCGACTGTAAAGTTTCGTTGACGGACCTGACCATCCACTCTTCAGGGGATATCATCAATTGACTGCTTATATTTTTCAATTTTTCTTCTTTATGCACTGATCATTGGTGTAAGTTTTTCCGTTTTGCTTGTTTTCGTGTGTGTAGATGTATGTTTGTCTGCGTGAATGTGCGTATGTGTATGGTGTCGTGATCCTTTGTTCTTTTCTGCTTTTTTTTAAATTTTACACTCATTCCTTATCTTTATCGCCTTTTCGTTTTTTTCTCTTTTCTTTGAATTGTAGTCATTTTTGGTCCCAATTATTAGGATCTCTAAACATGCCACGGCTTTTAATTTTTGATTTTTGAGCATATCCCATATATTTATATAGCATTACTAGGCTATTATTTCGTTTTATTATTTGTTCTGGTGGTATCTTAAATATTAATTGTAGGATATAAGGTTTATAATTAAATATTCATTTATTATTGTTTGAATTTATGTGCATATGTCTGCATTTATATCCTTTTGCAAACGCGCACATTCATGCATGTACGTGTATAAGTATACATGTATGCACACATATACACATATAAACGCGTGTACACAGGCACATGTACACTTATGTCTGTGCTTTGTAATTAATAAATTAGTGCTTAAATTGTAAAGTTATTTTTCTATTTTAGCGTATTAAATATGGTTGGTTGATTGGATAGTTGTTTGATTGACTGAGTTTATAGAATGCTTTTTGGTTGTTATGTACATATATAATATATACTACTCCTGCACACTTACGTCGCACGCTGCGCATATATATATATATATATATATATATATATATATATATATATATATATATATATATATAATATAATTAAACAATGTATATGTATTAAATTAAATATTTGCTTATATC
The DNA here is from genome assembly GCA_903632075.3 of Acanthosepion pharaonis. Lineage (NCBI taxonomy): Eukaryota > Metazoa > Mollusca > Cephalopoda > Sepiida > Sepiidae > Acanthosepion > Acanthosepion pharaonis. Next base: position 1,650,325 of record CAHIKZ030000280.1, on the reverse strand, counting down.
ATATATATATATATATATATATATATATATATATATATATATATATATATATATATTTTATTTGGTGTATTACTTAAAAAAAGAAATGACACTTTGATTCCCGTGCTGCTGGCGAGTAATGATCCAGGCAAGCGTTTGTACCCGGGTAATTTGGGACATAAACCCGTTATTTATCTTTTATTTTCCAATGCGTCCTTCAGCTGTGCCAGTTGCTCACTGGTGTATCGCACAATATAAGTAAAATTTTAAAACGCATCTGTATTACTGAAAGTCATTCCGGTAAATTGCTTCGAAGAAAATTTTCAGCAATGTACCATCGTCTCACAAGCGGAGAACTTTGAAGGAGACAGCAGCAAATATTTACCAAATCAGCCAACTTTAATTTCGAAAAGACATTCCAAGAATTTAATTTTCGCAACTTGTATTGTAAGTAAATAACACATCGTATGTAAATGCTAAAAACCTCGGTTCAAAAATGTTGTAGTGCGTAAAAAAACGCAACCTTTTCGTTCATTACAAACAACGTTTATTAAAAATAACACACAAAGTTATGATGAAATGAAAAGTAAAAAAATATTTCTTCGTCTTATGGAATACAGTGCTTTATTGTATTTCCAATAACATTGCATTAATTCCTGGAAGATATTGTGTATGGCCGTAACTAAATCCGGTCTTTGTGAAAAGCCAATCCTCGTTCGTTCAACTCTTTTTCGTATTGAGCATAGTCGCATTCAGTTTGGTACTTGAGGAGGGAACGTCTGATCTATGGAAGAAAAAATAAATTAATGTGAAAATAAATTAATGTAAAATAAATTAAATAAAAAATATTAAAAATAAATTAATGTAAAAATAAATTAATGTAAAAATAAATTAATGAAAAATAAATTAAATTAAAAATATTAAAACTTAATTAATGTAAAAATAAATTAATGTATAATAAATTAGAAATATTAAAAATAAATTAATGTAAAAATAAATTAATTTAAAAATAAATTAATGTAAAATAAATTAAATTAAAATATTAAAAATAAATTAATGTTAAAATAAATTAATGTAAAAATAAATTAATGTAAAAATAAACTAATGTAATTATTCTAGCAATGAGAGAACAAAAAATAGTCAGTAAATCGTACATCTTTCATAAACGACGAGACGAGAAAAGTCACCATCGACACGAAAAAAAAAATTACTCAGGTAAGCACATCAATAAGGTAATTTATGTTATTGCAAAAAAACAAAAAACAAAAACTAATAAAACGCTACCTTTACAAGACCCTGATAAGGCCAAAAATGGAGCACTGTTTTCATATTTGGGCGGGAGCTGCCCAGTATTCACTCTCCAGTCTCGATAGAGTTCAAAAGCATCTCCAAGTTCTTGTGGGCGACGAATTATTTTCCAATTATCAACCTCTCTCACACAGGCGGGATGTGGCAAGACTTTCGCTGCTCTAAAGTGCTTGGAAGAATTACATTCCTTGGTTCCGCCTTCATGGCAACAACACGCTATGCCACTTACATTGTAGCAAACCACCCATATTCTCTATTTATTCCATCGGTGAGAAGTTCCACTCGAACAGCTTCTTCCCACGAACCACTGCCCTGTGGAACTGACCCCAAGAGGATCTACCCGATCACTACAATCTTAACCTGTTGAAGTCTAGGGTTAACAATTATCTTCCCATCCTATCGAAATACAAATTGCCTCCTAACCTAAACCTCTACCTCGAGTGGATACCGGGCCTTGTACAGAGGGAACCTTACCGTAAAAAAAAAAAATTGCAACTGATAATTAACCCTGTTTTTTCGGAAAACACGCACACACACATCTGTTCACTTTGGCTGGTATAAAAATTATACTTGCTGTTTTGGATCAAAGTCAATAATTGTTAGGATATCTTTCTTTCTCCTTCCCAAATATTCCCCGCACTTAGCCTGTCATGTGACACTTTATTGCCCTATCAGCAGAGCTCTGTTTTTGCACAGAGAGAGAGAGAGAGAGAGAGAGAGATATTTCGTAGACCCCGGAGGGAGAATATGCGTCCTGATTCCTGAGTAAACAAACTCTTTTACAGCATAATGTACCTTACATGTCAGTAACGACAGCCTTTTGTAATATCCGCTCATTTTCCTTTTCAGGGTTGGAGAGAAAGCATCTAACACATTGTTAGCATGTTCTATAGAAACTTAATTTACGTTCTATTTTTATCTAAACTGTCGTTACTTTTCGATTATAAGTGTTTGGGTAAAAATACAATTTTAAAAAGCATTCTGATAGTGAAGAATTAATTTGAATAATTAATGTTGTTGCTGAAAAAATGCGATAAGGGTTTGCCAATTTTCACTAATAAGTAAAAAAAAAATTCAAACAATTTAACATTGCTACAACTTCGTCATTGTAAATAAAAAAATTCTTGAGCTATGTCGTATTCGACAAGATAATTTCGTTATCGGCCAGTTATGAAGTGGTAATTTGAAACAATTTGTTAATTACAATACCATTGGAAATTATATCAATTAAAATTAAGAAGGATGCTGAGGATACCATGGACCGAACATGTGAGCAACGACGAAGTTTTAGTGAAAATGGAGACAAAAAGAAAACTTATAGTTAACACCAGGCAGAGGCAGTTGAAATTTTTAGGGCACATAATAAGGAAAGAGCGCTTGGAAAATCTGATACTCACAGGACAGATTGAAGGCAAGTGGGACAGAGGAAAACAATGCGTAACTTACTTGACGAGCTTGGGTAAATGGATGGCAGAACAGGGTTTATGAGAAATAACAGAAAATCAAAATTTATTAAGGGCTAAAAAGAACAGGAAGTAGTGGCGAGACATGATCACCTACGCCCTGAATGGACACGTGAATGGACATGGGACATAAAGAAGAAGATGCCGATGAGAGTAGAATGGCATGTCCGTCGTCCTACACACAAACACGCACACACACACACTTTTGGATTATAAATGTTTGCGTAGTTATCTATTTCGGTGGTTAGATACCACCAGAACCACCCAGAATATATTTAGTAACCAACAAAAGAAATAATAATATTAAAGTAGTTGTATTTGTAATAAAAAGAAAAATGTTCTTTTATTTCGTGTGATAAGAATTAATTATTATAAAGTTATATAAAATGTTTGCTAATAAGCGACCATTAAGAATACAATTTTAAAAAACTATTTTGATAGTGAAGAATTAATTTAAAGAATTAATGTTGTTGCTGAAAAAAACGCGATAACGGTTTGCCAATTTTCACTAATAAGTAAACAAAATTCAAACAATTCAACATTGCAACAACTTCGTCATTGTAAATAAAGTAATTCTTGAGCTATGTCGAATTCGACAAGATAATTTCATTATCGGCCAGTTATGAAGTGGTAATTCGAAACAAGTATTTATAATGTTAATTACAATTCCCATTGAAAAATTTATCAATTAAAATTTAGAATTATAAAACTAATCGAAGTGCATTTAATTTCAGCTGCCAATAAAATTTTCATTATTTCTGGTCTAATATCTCCATCACGTTCAGAAAATGAAAGATGACGCATCCAGAGTAATCAACCGTACTAGTTCTATAAAACAGTAGCTATTATCAGCAATGTGTATATTATACTTCACTCCAGCCGCCCAAGTCATCGAAGAATCATCATACGATCAGGACTTTTTCTAAATGTTGTTGTCTATAAAGTTTAAATATCTGGGAAGTGTTTTGATAGAGGACGACAAGTGCGACACTGAGATCTGTAGACGTACAGGGATGGCTAAGGACGCATTTCAAAAGCTGTGCAAAATATTGCGAAACAGGAGGATCCCTTTGGCAGCAAAGAAAAGAATATTAAACTGTTACGTGACACCTGTCCGCTTTTTTTGGCAGCGAATGCTGGACGAGTTCCTCAAAGATGAAGAAGAGACTCGAGGTGACGGAGATGTCGTTCTACAGAAGGATGCTAAGGATATCATGGACCGAGTGTGTGAGCAACGATGAGGTCTTAGAGAGGACGCAAAGAAGGAGGAGGCTTATACTTGACATCTGGAAGAGGCAGGGGAAATATCTAGGACACATAATGAGGAAGGAGAGCCTAGAGAATCTGATACTCACGGGTCGAATAGAGGGAGAGAGAGAGACAAGGAAAAAGAAGCATATTATGCTTCACTTTAGCCGCCCAAGTGATCGAAATATCATCATACGATCAGGACTTTTCCGAAATGTCGTTATCTATAAATTTTAGACGAACCTTTTCCTTCATTCCATGAAACGAGAAACTGGAAAATTATATTAGAAACAAAGAAAAAGAGTACTGCATTGTTATGTAGCAGTGCAGGTCCTTCGATATGGCAATGAATGATAATCAATCTCTTCACAAATGGAGAAGTTTCTTTTATTGATTCGTTTTCTATGGCTTATCCCTTTGTAGGTTATTTAAAGCCAGGAAATATTTTTTAGATTGTAAAACTTTGTTTTAAAAATATTAATACTTTAGTAATACAGTTCTTACTAATTAACCCATAGCTGGGGAGAAAAGAGATGAATTCATATCTTTCCTCAGGGTACCTCCGCGTAAGTGAATATAACGAACCAATCGGGGATTGAAACTCAGCACTCCGATTAACAATTACGAGCCATTATCCATTATACCACCTGCACACCCAAGCTTACAGGACTTGGCGTTCCCAAGCGGTCACCCATCTAGGTACTTACCAGTCTCAACGTTGCTTAACATCGGTGATCGTACAGAAACTGGTGTTTCAACCTGATATGACCGTAAGCTGAGAAAGGATTTGGGGGCAACAAAAATGTGGTCCTCGACAATTATACTGAGAATACCATGGATTGAACAAGTGAGCAACAGCAAAGTTTTTGAGAAAATGGAAACAAAAAGAAAAGAGGGCTTGGAAAATTGGACGCTAACAGGAAATATTGAAGATAAGAGGGATGGAGGAATGCATCAGCGCATAGCCTACCTAACGATCTTGTGTAAATGGTTGGCAGAACAGGAGTTAAGGGTTATAGCGAAAAGATAAAACTTAACAAAAGGCTTCAACGGGCAAGAAATTGTGGAGAGCCATGGTCGTTCACGCCCGGAAGCACATAGAAGAAGATCGTTTTATGTTATTATCGCAACGTTTCAGGCAATATATTATTGGACGCACCTTCGTATATAATGCTTTTAATTGGTACCCTGTGTATATTCTGTACCTCTTTATTTACGAACACACATCTGCTTGCACATGTACACGCACACACGTATTTATTATATAATTTATATATAATATAAGTTTTCAAATGGAAATAAATAAATAAATTTCTTATTTTCTATACTGTAAATTTTTCTAGTTTTTTTTTTTAATATGCCTTATTTAATGTTATTATCCAGTTATTGTTTTTGTTTGTTAAACTCTCCTAATTTGATTACACTAAGCGATTTCTTATGTAAGTCGGAATAGCAGGGTAGCATCGAATAAAAGTCCAAGTTAGAAAATCCATTCAAAATGAATTTGTTTTTAGAACAAAAAAATATGGTGGGAGAGGAAGTGAATAAACAGACAGGTTGGGAAAAATTGGAAAATCAAATAAACAGGAGTGGGCATGAAGTCTGGAATAACAGTGGGTAGGTTGGAAAAAATAATCGAAATCTATTCCGGACGCGAGAGTACAAGGCGAAATGGTCGTCCTCTCCAATGGGTTTATAATGTATTTGAGAGTTCATTAGTGAGAATAATTATATTTGCTGAATTCTAATACTGAATGCATCATCATCATCATCATCATCATCATCATCATCATCATCATCTATGTGCCATATCCCTTCAGGATATGGGCCATCAAGGCTCTCTACAAGTTCTTATCCTTTGTAGATCTTCACAATATTTATCTTTTCACTATCCCTTCCACTTGGTGTTTGGTTTGGTTTATTTTGTTTTACGGTATATCAACCTCAATGGGTTATTTAATGCCAACAACATTTTTAGGATAGATTCGTATGAATAGAATATGTATTTTTCGGTTTAGATTGGTTTGGTTTATTTTGTTTAACGGCATATCAACCTCAATGGGTTATTTAATGCCGACAACATTTTTAGGATAGATTCGTATGAATAGAATATGTATTCTTTGGTTTAGATTGGTTTGGTTTATTTTGTTTAACGGCATATCAACCTCAATGGGTTATTTAATGCCGACAAAATTTTTTATTGCTGGTAATATTTTGTTTTGTCAAAAATTTCTTTCAAAATTGTATTGCTGGCAATAATTTTTTCAAAAAAGTATTGCTGGTAATAGTTAATTATTTTCCCATATCTGAGACCCTAACAGGTGTTACCACCCCGGGTCAGGGTGAACCTGGGAACACCAGCAATTAAGAGGTGGATCTACGCTCCCCAAAACCTCCTGATCAGAGGCCTTGCTGCTGGACGTAGTTTAACGTCTTACCTAGGACGCCGATGTAGTTTAACGTCTTACCCAGGACGACGCTTAGTGTTCGGATATCAATTTACTCCTCAGATAGTTTACTCGCTGTCTCTGTCTCTCTTGCTTTCAGTATAATACATGAATGTTAAATTCACTAAGCCCAATTTCATCATTATGCGTCGCGTAAATTCTAGTTCCCGCTTTAAGATTCTATGTATAAGTGGCCCTTTTTGTTTTATTTTTTTCTGAAGTTTTCTGAAGTTGCTCACGTTGCTTACATAGTTCCATCCATATTAATCTCAGCATCCTTCTGTAAAACGACATTTCTATTGTCCCCAATATTCTCTTTCTCTGAGAGGAAATCGTTCAGCATTCAATGTCATTATCTGTCTATATTTCTGAGATGAGGTATTATGTACATTATTTACATTATTCAGACTATTGTCCTCATCTTTGTCGCTATATTTATGTCGTCAAGGACACATGGCACAGTGGATAAAGGCCTTGGTTAGATCCAGTGACCCAAAGAGTGTGAGTTCAATACCCGGTTTAGGCAGTGGAGAACTTTCAGAGGGAAAATTAACAGGAGATAACAGATAATTGGTTAATAAATGCAAATGTGGAAAACTCGAAGTTGGAGCCGACTTTGTGAAACAAAAATGACCAATCAGCAACGTTATATCAGACGTGATTAAGGCTTTGAAATTTCAGACGACCACGTTTGTTGTCTGCTACGAAATTTGAAATCTCACCCTAGAAAACGATAATATTTTACCACATAAAATAGATATTTAAAAATTGGGAAAAATATTTATTAACGGATAAACTTTGAGCTTCCTAGAGGCTATAAATAAGATTGCGTAAATTCAGAATGTCGAAGAGTTTGGTAGGTGGTGAAATGTCTGGCGGAACGGATGGTGTTGATCTTTTTGGGTGTTTCCTTGAAATATTCCGCCTGTCTTGCTTTTTGTTCCTCTTCCCCTGAAATAGTATTGCCATTCTGGTCTTTGTCGGGGCAACTGAGTTTACTGTTTTTCCCAAAGAGAGTCCTTGTGATTTCATACAGCCTTTTCATCTTTCCTTGGCCCGCAGCAGTCTCTGCTTCCTATGCCAGTTCCTCAATGAAATTTCTCTTGTCTTTTCCCGCATTTCTCATCACTTCCCGGTTCTTCTTTCAGTATTGTGTTTGCAATTCCTACTTCTCTTCTAGGTCTTGTGTCTGGCTGATCTGGTCTTTCGCCCACAAACTTCAGACATTTACCAACAGATGTCTCAGGAACATCCTCAATATCAGGCGGCCAGTTGTTGTCTCCAATGACTAACTGTGGAACAGGGCCAGACAAGCCGCAATCGAGATTAACATCAAGAAATGGAAATGGGGGTGGATCGTCCACACACTCTGCAAGCGTGCTTCTAGTGTCACCAGTCATGCCCTTGAATGGAATCCACAAAAGAAGCGAAAAGTAGGTCGACCAAAACAAACTTGGCGCAGAAGTGTTGACACAAAGGTGAAGGCAGCCGGCACTTGGAGAGGTGTTGCTGCGGCCCTATGTTCCCCAAGGAATCAAGAGTCATTATATATATATATATATATATATATATATATATATATATATATATATATATATATAAACCTAGTGAGCCAGACAAACCTACCCAGGTTTCACCTAAGCGGATCGTCATGGAAAGCGAGCTTTCCCCTGACGATCCGCTTAGGTGAAACCTGGGTAGGTTTGTCTGGCTCACTAGGTTTATTTAGGTCTGCTCTACGGTTGTATCGAGCTCTTTTGTTAGTTTACTCGTGTCGGGGTTTTTTCTTTGGGCTTCAAACCTGTATCTGTGCGATTTTTTTCGACAGACTTTAATGTTTCTAGCTCTTTCTTTTTTTTAGACCTTTTTTTCCCTCGAGATTGATTTGATTATTGGCAAATCAAAAATTCGAAGGTTTTTCGAAACGATTATAGTTACATATAATTCAGAATGTTAGTTTGGAATTTTTTGGTAACTCTTTGACCCGTGGTGGTTGTTGACAGACAGCTTTCGTACAATTAATTACTCAACATTTGACATATTTATCGAGTAACTTCTTCCAATAGTCCCGCAATTTTTAAAGTAATTTAAGCAGCACGAAAAAAAAAAAAAAAAAAAGCGAACGGAGTTATGTCAACAAAAATATTAGCAAGAACAATATCACAGCCGCTATTAGCTATCTGTCATACTGCCGGAAAATTACACTCATTCATAAAGCAATGTAAATACGTGACTCTCTCGTTAAATAGATACAATCTGTTTCTCTTATCATAATAACGGAAATAATTATATTGTGTTGTACTGCAAAAGCAAAGTATTTTGTGAGAATTTGTTTCGCAAGGATTTGTAGTTCGTTTCTTTCAATTTGAAAGACAACAATACTCAGTAATAAAATTTATTGGAATTTGTAGAGCTGTGTTTGAAGATTATTTCTTTCTTTGTTTTCTGCACGCTTTTTCCTCTACATATATTACGAAGGTCGACTGAAAAGTTCACAGACTGACTAAAAGACATGCAAGTATACCAAAATGCAACAGCTGGTCGATCAGCTTCCATTTCGATGTGCCATGTCCCTTGAGGACGTTAGATATCATGGCTCTCTACAATTTTCTGCTGTTTGTAGTTCTTAATAACTCATCTTTTTGCTATTTCTCCCAAACCCTGCTCGACTATCCATCTGCTCAAGCTCGCCGGGTAGATTTTACGTTGCTTTTCCCTGTACCTCTTGCCTTCAATCTGTCCTATTAGTATTCCACGTTCTTTTCTTTATTATGTGTCCGAGAAATTTAAATCGTTTCTTCCTGATGTTATGTATAAGTATGCTTTTTATTGACATTATCTCTAGAATTTTGTCGTTGCTCACATGTTTGGTTCATGATATTCTCAGTATCCTTCGGTGGAACCAAATTTCTGAAGCTTCAAGTAGATGATTGTTCAGCATTCGCTACCATAACGGATGACCGATACTACAGTTCTCTTCGTTTATGAAACTATTTTTCTGTTTCTTAATACTTTGCTCAGCTTTTGGAAGCCATCTTCCACTATCCCAATGCGCCTTCGGATTTCAGTATCACACATTCCGTCCTCTGTTAATACGCTTCTCAGATATCTAAACTGTTGTACCTGTTTGATCTCAGTATCTACTTACATTTATATCTTGGTCAGCCTATGAACTTTTCAGCGGGCACTTGTAATTCATATAGTTGTATTCAACAGGTACAGACCTGTCGGATATTAACGAGAGGAAAGAAATTGAGTAGACAGAGAAATTTACAATAACAAATGAATTTCTTTTTATTCACAGGCGTTCTTAAATAGTTATGTTCGATCATATGATTGTGTCTTCGTGAGAGTAAAATTCTTTGCTGATTTTCAATACTACTTGTATCGACAATGAACGATAACTGATAAGATTTAGTAATGTGGTAGGTTCACAGTAATACAAAGCTGGAAATCAACATTATTGATCTATTTGGTTTAGCTAATGAGTAACTCAGATAGGTGATTTTTCCTTAGATTCGATCGAGATAATAACGTAGGTTGATTGATAATTAACGTCTTCTACCGCGTGCCGTCGCAAATAGTGGTGTTTTTTTTGTTTTTTTTTTAAATAAATTTTCACCCAAGAGCTACTAGGGTAGAGGGTTACTTAATTCTGCTTCACCTTTAGGGTGTCCTCTGTGTAAATATCTTTATTGGTCGTATGGGATATATTCTATTTACCTTTTGAATTTTTCTGTGGAGAGTTTTGTTTTATCATTTTTATTCCTTTTCTCGTACCTCTCTATTGCCGTATGCGTCGCACATGTTTTCTTGTTTTATGCAATGTTCATCATTCTTTCACACAATACAAGGCTCAAGAGCTACTCAAGGTAGAGAG
>CAHIKZ030000280.1:1615000-1635000 GCA_903632075.3 Acanthosepion pharaonis | reverse complement strand
CGGCTAATTCCCAGAAGTTAATAGACATGTATATTTTCAATAATGGTTTTATCCTCAAGTCAGTGAACCTATAATCATTATATCGAGTAAAAAAAATGGCGATTGAGCTGAAGGCATTAGTAAGCATAAATATTAAGTTTGAGAAAAGAAAGGTAACATGAAGTAATCTATACGGATAATCGATTATGTGATAGAATCGCTTTTTGATGATAGACTTTTCAAACAAAATTACATCCCTGTGCATGTAAACACGTTCATACAGAAATTATTATTAATAATAAGTAGTAGAATTCGTGTAAATTACATGGATTTACTAATATTTTTTTAATGCTGCATTGTACTTTTCAACCCGTGACCATTCTCAAATAGTTATAAGAAAATTGAAACAGTCTCTCTTAAAAATACTGAAATGTCCTCAACAGGGTTGGAGCTGTCCAGTCCTCACTTGCCTACATCTACGCAGCCTTGTGGCTGATGAATTATTTTCCACCCTACAGTCGCTTTCCCACAGACGAAACGTCGCGAAACTCTCGCTGCTCTATCGCTATTTCCATGGCATGTGTTATGCCGAGCTACATTCGTTAATCACATGACCTTTACAACTGGGACCCACCATGCCACATACACAAGGGTGAATCACCGCCATTCCATTCATATAGTGAGAAGTAAGTTTGATAAGGACAGTTTCTTTCCAAGAACTGCTCCTTTGTGGAACCGACACTCGACAGGCTGTATCATTAAAATCGTGACTTCTTCATGTCTAGTGGGAGATTTGAAGAATTTCACATAATAATTCATCCAGTCTGGAGCAAGAATCCTCAACAGAATGCAGAACGCACCGGACGGCCATTTCGTCCTTTTTTCGGACTCATCGGCACTGCACACCTACTAGTTAGTTTCCTGTTCGTCACCGAGGCTCGTTAGCCCAGTGGTATGGCGCTTGCGTTGTATCGTAACGGCCCTAGTTCGAATCTCGTTAGTGGATACACACTGCTGATGACTCCCCAAAAAAGACGAAACGTCCGTCCAGTGCTTTCAGCATTCTATTGAGAATTTTTGTTCCAGATTCAATGAATAATAATAATAATTATTATTATTATTATTATAATATATATATATATATATATATATATATGAAGAAATATAGTTTTAAGGTGTGCTATGTTTATGGGATAAAGTGCTCAATATCAGAGATAGAGCGAGTGCAAATATAAAAGTGAACATTGAAGTCAACACTCAGAGGCGACAGTCTGTTTCATGCTAGACGCAATCGTCAGGCCATACATATATATATATTATGAAATGGGTTGTCCGACAATATTTTAACATTTTCAGCTTATACCTTATATATAGATATAATTTGTATAAGTAAATGATTTTTTTTTATTAAACGGTATTAATTAATGGTGATGATTGAATAAGGTGTGCTATGTTTATGGGATAAAGTGCTCAATATCAGAGATAGAGCGAGTGCAAATATAAAAGTGAACATTGAAGTCAACACTCAGAGGCGACAGTCTGTTTCATGCTAGACGCAATCGTCAGGCCATACATATATATATATTATGAAATGGGTTGTCCGACAATATTTTAACATTTTCAGCTTATACCTTATATATAGATATAATTTGTATAAGTAAATGATTTTTTTTTATTAAACGGTATTAATTAATGGTGATGATTGAATAAGGTCATGGTGAGTTCTGCAACAATAAAATATCCGTAGAAATTTTCCTATTGCACCGTTAAATATTTGAGCTTAATCAACTTTAAAAATAATCTTCAAATAACTCTAATAAATATGAACGCTGGTCGTTATTTTAAGAAGTAAGGGGATACAAATGAAAAGGTCTGAAATTGAAACTTTCCTCATGAAACAAAAAAAAAAAAAGGGACGAAGATGAGACTTTGCATCTTTGTCTTTGGTAGCGGTATCTTTCGAGCGTAAAACGACATTCTTTGGCAGACAAGTAGTGCAAGCTCATATAGTGAACTGAAATTTGGAAGATGAAAGAAAGCCAAAAAAAAAAAAAAAATAGAAAAGAAAATATACGATAACTTAGAAAACTGTGCTGCCGATAAGATTTGGAATACTCGGAATCGTACCGAATACAATAGAATAGAGAGGAGTTCAGTCATATGATGGAGTTAATCAATTTCTGAAGAATTTATGAATTTCACTTTTTAATCCGGCTTTTTTTTTTTTTTTTTACTTCAAACGTTATTTCTAGTGGATGCCTGTATTTGAGTAGACGCTCCGTTTATTTCAAACCGTATTTATTTCGTCTTAATTATTGAAATTATTACGGAGTCTCTAAAAAGGTAGCCTGTGATTGGTTGTTTTTCATCCAATCACAGGGCACCCAGTTAGTTCCTTAATAAAGGAAATATGGCCTCGGGAAAAACTGAGATGTCTCAAACTCTGGTTTTCATGCGGTCTGCGAGAATTTTGACAAAACTGTCGGAGATATGAGGGGAATCTTATCACCTTATCTCCATCTGTTGCTACAACCTGTGGTAGATATGCGAGCATATGAAATGAAATTCTTCTTCTTTTATGTGCCATGCCCTTTCAGTACGTAGGTGATCATGACCCTTCACATCTTCCTGCCCCTTGTAATTTTTAATCAGTTTTATCCTTTTGTTATTTCTCCCAAACACTGTTCCACCATCAATGTCATCAAATATGTTACACGCTGCTTTCCTCTGTTCCTCTCTCCCTCTTCGAGCCTTTGAGTATTAGATTTTCTAAGCCCTCTTTCCTCATTACGCGCCCCAGAAACCTAAAATGGCTTTTCCTGATGTTAATTATAAGTTTCCTTTTTGTTTCTATTCTCTCCAAAACCTCGTTGTTGCTCATATCTTCGGTCCATGGTATCCTCAGCATATTTGCCGCTTTAAGTCTCTTCTTCATCTTTGAGGAGATTGTCTATTCGCTGTCATACAAGATGATGTTGGCGATCAAAGCTCACTATAATTTTCTGTCCTATGTAGGTCTTAAGTAATTTTGTCTTTTTGTTATCTCTCCTAAACCTTATTTTGCCATCCATTCACTCAAGCTTGCTAGGTAGGATATGCGTTGTTTTCCTCTGCCCATCTTGCTTTCAAAATACACTTTGTGTATCAAATTTTCTAAACCCTCTGTCCTCATTATATGCCCAAAAGACCTCTTTATGTTTTTATTTTCTCAAGAACTTTTCGTTGCTCATATGTTTCGCCCCATGGTATCCTCAGAATTTTTTCTGTAGAACTATATTTCTTTTTCTTCAAGTCTCTTAATCTTTGAGGAGATTGTCCAGCATTGGGTGCCAAAGAGGAGGACAGATTTAAAAATCCCTGTTCTAAAATTATCGGCCGCCTCATACATATGAAGTAGGATGGAGAGCTCACCAGACAAAATATAGGGATCAAAAAGAACGACAGTAATCCGAATAATTTTCGGAATTATTTTTAATACTGCTCACCTCAAATCGTTTAAATTGCTAAATAATTTCGGGTTTATCTAAACGAGATCTAATCAGTAAAGGTTTTCCCGGGTTCAGTTAAAGTGGTTTTTCTGCAGTCGATCTCTCCCCCCACCGCTTTATTCATCCCGTGATTCATTCCCGAGATAAACTGGCGTTGTTGATAAATACATCATAATTTGCGATTATGTCATCACAAAATAATCGGGCGTAATGTTATCAATTTATTGAAAATACGGATTCTTCCGCTATTTCTCAGAATTTAATAGAAATGCATCTTTTTAATAAGACAGAGACGCTGGGCAGCCTCATTTTAGATTCAGTATCCTCTGGGCTTTAATCATTTGTGAAATGCTCCAAATAATATAGATTAATATTTTACTACATGCTTTTTAAACGATGGCGTTTTTAAATTAAGAATATGAATTTAAAAAAAAAAAATAGGTGGAAAATTAAAGAAGTGTCTCGTCTACAAATATATTTTAATTTAATATTTTATACGCTTTATTTGGATGAAAATATAATTGCAGAGATGCATCGAAATTTAATGTAAAATAATTTCCATTCGTATGGTTACTAGTAGACAGTATTGAAAGTCAAAGGAAGGCACTGATACCAAAATATTTGAGATATTATTTTTCATTATTGAAGTTCTTTTAAAGCTCGTTTGTATGAAAAAATTGCAGAGATGTATCGAAATTTAATGTAAAATAATTTCCTTTCGTTCCATGGTTGTAGCAAGGAAGCAACGAGTCTTATAGACCATGGTAATAGAAAGAAGATTTATAAACAGACTCATGGAAAGACAGCTGACATTCCTTGGACATATTATGAGGAAGGAGGGTTTGGGAAACTCTCACAGGGCATATTGACGGCAAGAGCGATAAGGGGAGGCACGAGCTACTAATCTGACGAGCCTATGTGAATGGATGGTGTTGCAGGGAGCGCGAGTGCTTAGCAAAAGGAGATAGGAAATTGTGGAGAGTTATGTTCGCCTATATCTATGAAGGGACACAGCACACAAGAAGAAGAAGAAGAAGAAGAAGAAGAAGATTTAAGACAATATTTTCATGATCATTCAAGATTTATTTTCTTTTCCTGTGATTACTACTCGGGGACTATCACAAAATATGATTTTCAAGCTAAAGAGAAAAGAAAGGTTTTCTATGTATCGTATCCATTCAAGACGTTGAAGGTCATGGATCTCCAAAGTTACCTAAGGAAAGCTATTCTACGCCAAATTAAGATAATATTTAAAAGTTATTTTTTAAGATAAAATTTCGGGAAAAGAAGCGCAGGATACACATGCCTTCACATGTTTCCTTCTATGGTACACAAGTGATACTGCAAAATATGAGTGTCTATAACTTTCAGAAGAATCAAGGACATGCCTAACCGTGTCGGGGCTCTACAATCTTTTCTTCGTCTAGTTGCACTTATAAAAAAAATGTTTCAACTGAGCTATTCTTTAGTGTTTGTCAGGATGTCCATGCTTTGAATATTTCTGCTACATCTGGTCTGGCGTTCTTGCTATATATCTAGAGGACCTTGATAAAATCCAAAAGTAGAATCTGCAATATCTTTAGTCATGACCTGACATTTCGGCTTCAGTCACTTTCTCACAGCCGTAATCTGGCTTCCCTATGAGTTTTCTATAAATACTCTCATGGTAATTGTTCGGATGTCAACCTTTTTTTACCCATTGACCACTTTTACTTTTAATGTTTTTTGATGACCCTCTCATAAACATTCGATGAAAAAATGGTTATTTTATTTTTTACTAATAGATAAATTTAGGTACTGTATTATAGAAATAGTAAATGTATATGCTTTGAAGTAAAACTAATTTAATGAAAATAAACTTGGATTTAATAACTAGATTTTATGGAATATTTATGTACACGATTAAAATAACTCAGAACAAATCGTTTTAAAATATGTAACTAATATATATATATATATATATATATATATATATATATATATATATGTGTGTGTGTGTATGTATGTATGTATGTATGTATGTAAGTATATTTCTAGTATATTTATTTAAACGTTATTTTTTTAAATGGATATTCATATTTGTGTAAATGGTCAATTCTCATTTATTTATTAAACAATATATTTATTTATCTACATCTACCGGGCTAAATACTGGGTACAACTTGCCAGAAAAAATGTGCCCTTCAGTAGGATTCGAATCTGCGTCCCCTAGGGGAAACCATCATTAGATCTAATGTGCCATGACATCTCGGGCACGAAGAAACCCCGTGCCCGAGGTATAGCATGTCAAATAAATAAATAAATAAATGTATTGTTTAATAAATATGAGTATCTCTTAAGAAATAACGTTTAAACAAATAAATTAGAAATATGTCGGATTCATAATGAAAAATCCATTCCTATATATATATATATATATATATAAAAGTGAACATAGAAGTCCACACTTAGAGGTGACAGTCTGTTTCATGCTATATGCAATCCTCGTGGAATGAGGATTGCATATAGCATGAAACAGATTGTCTTCTAAGTGTGGACTTCTATATATATTACACACGCTCTATCGCTGATATTGAGCACTTTATCCATAAATATAGCACATCTTAAGACTATATTTCTTCATATGTATGTATGTATCTATGAATATATATATATATATATATATATATATATATATATATATATATATATATATATATATATATATATGAATAAAGACAAAAGAAAAAAAATTTAACTAACTATATATATATATATATATATATATATATATATATATATATATATTTAAACACATTTTTATTTTTATACATTCTTTTTATAGATACAAATATTTAAGTAAATGATCTGTTTATAATAAACAGTATTAAACAACATTTACCGGAGTGAATGTCCAAGAAATTTTCCGATTTCTATGAAAATTTCTTGGACATTCAGGCCAATAAATGTTGTTTAATACTGTCTTAAAATGATTAAATTAATTATTTTTCTGTTAAAATAATTGTCTGACTTTGTTCATTTCATAATGTGTGACGTCATGTATATATATATATATATATATATATATATATATATATATATATATATATATATATATATATATATATATATATATATATATATATAAATATAAAAATAAAGACAAAAAAAAAATAATATATATATATATATATATATATATATATATATATATATATATATACATAAATATGTATGTATGTATGTATGTATGTATGTATTGAGATAATGGATTTTATTTAACAATCCGACAGTTTTTTATCATTTAAACGTTATGTTTATTTTTAGTAGATATTTATATTTGAATATATTATAACTTTAAACGTTATTTTTAGTGAATACTTATATTTGAAGATACGCTCCATTTATTTATTAAACAGTATTATTTATGTATTTTCCACCACATGCCTGAATATTTCAGAAATCTTATGTAAGATAATATGCGCTCTCCGATATATATATATATATATATATGTGTGTGTGTGTGTGTGTGTGTGTGTGTGTGTAGAGACAGAAATGGAAGAATGAGAGAGAGGGAGAGAGGGAGGGAGGGAGTTAGGGGGGGAGTGATTGCAATGCTATGGATAACCCTAAGTGACAGAAATTGGTCAATATGGATCAGCGAATAAAACAAGATAAGAGATACCATAGAAGCGATATCGAAAAAATAAAATGTGAACAGGTCACAAAGCAAGAAGGAAAGATAACAAATGGAGTACAAGGTTGCTTGCTTCGTGCCCAATGGATGGCAGGCAAAGTTTGGAATGATCAGAGAGGACATGAAAGAGTGAAGCTTGGCATTAAATATATGCGCTACGTATACACACACACACACACACACACACATATATACACACACGCACGTATATGTGTGTGTATGTATCAAAAGTAGAAGTACACATTGAGAGTCCACTAATTGCCAGATGTCTTTCTCAACGTCTTCTATGTGGATAGCGCTGTCTCTGCCATATATTAACCACCATTACCTCTATCATCTCCCCATTTTCTCTCTGATATTTATTTACTATATCTACTATTTATTAGACACTGTCCGTCTGTCTGTGTATCTATCGTGTATATTTAGGCAGCAAGTATTGATTTATTAATTTAAGCATTACATTCAACCAGCAGTATCTGCTTCTTCCGTTCTTATTGCCTATTTACATGTTTTTAATATACAGTTGCCCATTCGAGCCTTGTCAAAATTTGGGATAAACTCTTCAAAATTCATGTTTTTTTTGTTCTATTTTGAATAATAGTAGTGTGTATAAAATATCTGATAACTTCTTTTCTATTGAAATCGAGATCTGCGAAACTGCTTTGCACGTGTCTTCACTTATGCTATATGCGTATATTTAATTTAAATTTGGTTTGTAGCGTACTAAAATATGTTTACAATATCCTAGCCAACAAAATCTTGTCTCCCCTAGTAACAGCGGTCTTGATAAGTCCTCTGACAGTCGAAAGTCATCTACTGTGTGCCATGTCACTTCAGGAGGTTGGCAATTGTGTCCTGTCATTTGTTTTTTGTTTTATTGTTATCTCTCCTAAAGCCTGTTCAGGCATCCATTTATTCAAATTCGCTAGGTAGGTTATATGTTGTTTTCATCAGTACCTCTTGAACAAAAACAAAACACAAACATGCATTTTGAACAGTTTATCCGCGAATTCGATTTGAATGTACAACAATTTATTATATAAATGTATGTTTCCAACGCATATAACACTGCAGTCTAGCGATTTAAATCAGGTGAACCCTTGAAAATTTTCGGCTAGTCACTAATGGGTCTAGTCAGTGATGCCGGAATATGCAACGTCGATCCAGCGTTGTCTATCATGTTTAATATCTCGATATTAACTATGATGTTGGTCCAGAGGCCCAGCATTTTGGAAGAGGTGGGGCATGGTATTACTCTCTTTACTCATGACCGCCAGGACCATCATAAAATCGATGTGATGGATAGTACCTCGGAATTCTTAATTGTAGAGCCGAGTTTCAACTCCAGTTGGGTTCGTTATATTCACTTACCCGCAAATACTCTTGAGAAAGGTATGAATCCAATTCTTCTCCCCCATATATGGGTTAATTAGTAAGGCTTGTATCACTAAACCATTATTATCTTTGAAAATAAATTTGCTTACAAAATATTTAGATCTCGGTATTAAATGACCCATAGATGTTGCTATGATGCTAAGCAAAAAGTACCAACCAAAAATCTAGAAGTCAAGTATCTATTCTTCTTATCCTCTTACCACCCCCTCTTTTATTCATATCAGGCATCACATTCATCATTATCATTTTAACAGTAACACTAACTGTAAAACAGGGACTGGTAAGGTGACAAATCTTGTTTTTGGGCT
The DNA here is from genome assembly GCA_903632075.3 of Acanthosepion pharaonis. Lineage (NCBI taxonomy): Eukaryota > Metazoa > Mollusca > Cephalopoda > Sepiida > Sepiidae > Acanthosepion > Acanthosepion pharaonis. The sequence goes on along the minus strand of CAHIKZ030000280.1, from coordinate 1,626,154 downwards.
AGAAAAAAAGATGATGAGGAGAGCCATAATCCCCCACTTCTCGAGGGGATAAAGCATATAGAAGAAGAAGCATCGTTAAATGCTGAAAAATGGATTGTGATTTATTTTTTTTTTTTTGTTAGAATGTTATGAAATGCATTTCGTCACTTGACATTTCTTGCGTGTCGACATTTTTCTCCTCCCGTCATATCACGAAGAGACGTTTTTTATTCAGGCTCATGAAAGTATCTTAGAAGTTTAGCTACCGGCTTTCTGTGGCGGTGGTGAAAAAAAAACGTCGGTTTAGTTGGGGTGGTGGGGGTTTGGGGGCACATCTTCTTCCTTTGAGATGGCGTACGCATTTGACGAGTATAGCTAACATGCCCCGGCTATTAGCAAATCCCACGAAACACGCAAGAATTGTTTGACACTTTAGCTGCTTCACATACTACAAGTGCCCCTTTTAGTTTCTGGGCATTCTGCCTGTCCTCTACTTGTAACTTTCTATCGGCGCAAAGTCGTAATTCTTATCCCTTGAGTTCTTTCTTGCAAGCTTGTTTGTGATTATCCCCAAATAAAAAGTTCGATTATGAACATTCTATGTTCCTCTATCTGAAATTGTGTTCCGATGTATTAAAAAAAAAATGACGCAAAACGCAGCTTACTCATTACGTGACAAAAATGACAGCAATATTTAAGTAATGCTGCATTGTACTAAATTGCATTGGTTACATGTTCTACATGAGTAATCTAGGATCTTTATCAAGAGATACTTTCTTTCAATGTGCCGTGTCCTTTCAGGGTGTAGGCGAACATGGCTCTCCACTTCCCTCTATTGCTTGCAGCTCTCAACAAGTTCCTTCTCTCTGCCACCTCCCCCAGACCACGTTCCGTCATCCATTTGCTTAAGCCCACTTAGTATGTCATGCTTTGTTTTCCCTTGTCTCTCTTTCCCTCTGTTCGACCCGTGAGTATCAGATTCTCCAGGCCCTCCTTCCTCATTATGTCTCCCAGGAACTTCAGCTGCCTCTTCCTGATGTTAAGTATATAAGCCTCCTCTTTGTTTGCATCCTCTCCAAGACCTCGTTGTTGCTCACGCGCACGGTCCATGATATCCTTAGCATCCTTCTGCCGAACCACATCTTCGTCGCCTCGAGTCTCTTCTCCATCTTTGGGGTAATCATCTAACATTTGCTGCCGTAAAGGACATATGACATATATCAGTATTCTTTTCTTCGTTACCAAAGAAATCCTGTCTCGTAATACTCTGCCCAGCTTTTGGAATGCGTCCTTGGCCATCCTGATACGTCTACGGATCTCAGTGTCGCATTTACCGTCTTCTGTGAGAACGCTTAACATGTATTTAAAACTGTCGAGTCTGCTTGATTCTAGTGTTCCCGACCTGCAAATCGCATTTCGGGCTTATCCTTTTACTAATGACCACGCATTCTATTTTCTTGTAGTTTATGCTTAGTCCCTTCTTCACACTCTCCGTCGCTACCTTCTGTAGGAGATTTTGTAATTTCTGTCATTTTCAGATTAAAATTCGACTGTGAATTATGTATCAGATTGCGGTCTATGTGACGTATCCTTTCAGGATGTGGACGATCATGGCTTTCCACAGTTTTATGCCCTTTATAGTTCTCGGCCATGTTTTTGCCTTTAGGATTCATGTAACAAGAGTGGTGCTTGAACTTTGTATTAGGTGAATCTTAGCATTCATCAGAGCGCGCTGTTATCTGCCGTATGCTTTACTACGTATCTCTTAATCCAAGTTCGTTTATAGTTTCTTAATCTCAATAATGATCGATAGAAAACGTGACAGAGAAACCCAAATAATTATTGGAACAACGAAAGGTGCCTTTCACATGCTAAACAAAGTATTAAGAGTCAGGAAATGCTGGAATTACCTTATACGGAACATGCGAACAACAAGGAAATTTTATAAAAAATAGAAACTAAAAATGAAACTTTATCTAAAAATTATACGTATAATAATCCTATGTTTCTACAGTATCCAACAGAATATGTCTAATTGTCTATAGTTAGAATGATTTCGAATAACTTATGAGATTGCTTATTTACCTTTACCCAATGACGGGTGTCATGCACGAATCTGGCGATTTTTCGTAAACTTCGCTTCGTATTGTACATGCACATTAGTCAAAGTTAAAATGGAGGTTGATAATGCTTTTTTTTAAAAAGAAAAAAGAAAAAAGGACATACATAAATACTATTAGAAAATGAATTGTCAACATTTTAACTCAAACGGAAGTGCTGACTTCGACATCCACAGCTCATATAACAAAAACAAACCTTAATTTCGTCCGACTGCGCATCCGCTTCCGGAATATCACGCTAAAATATCAGTAATTTGAGTAAATACGAGTAAAAAGTGAATAATAATGACTAACAATTCTTCATCTGAGAAAAATAATTTGATAAAATTAAATTATAGTAAAAAATTATTAATAATAATAGCGGACATTTTTTTCATCTAATAAAACATGATGAAAGTAAATTCTGATTAAAAATTAATAATATTGATTGAAAATGCTTCATTTAAAACAAAATTAAGATAAAAGTACATACGATTCAAAACTTAATAAGGGTAGTTGATAATATTCCATCGAATAATTATAGAATACAGATACTGCTAATAATACATATTGAATGTTGAAATTTGCTAAAAGATTATGTGCGTAAAAACAACTTCTGAAAGTGGTGTTTAGTCATTAAGCATTGCTGAACCGACAAGCTGTATTTCGTTCGCTCGTGTTGATGATTACGGCAACGCGGCTGAATGGCAGAATAGAAACAAACTCTTTGGGACAGTAAATAAGAAAAATCCGGGATCGGTTACCCATATAGTGGTTTCAAATTTGTTGGCGCTAAAATATAACGGTGTTATTTTTCTCTCTCAGTGTCAGTTCCCGCCCAAATTTGCTATCAAATGAACAGATCCGTAACCATTAGTGTAAATGAGGCTTTGGTGCATCACCCTCAAGTTCCAATCTAGATAGAGTTTAAATGATTCTATAAGTCCTTGTGGGTGATTATTTTCCACTCTACAACCCCTTTCCCACAGACGAAAAGCCGCACACCTCTCGCTACTCTCTCGCGATTTCTATGGCAAATATTCTGATGAGCTCAGTCAGTCAATTATGTGCCATGCATGATACACGCTTAGGCGATCATATATATTTTGATACATGACTGACGAGGCAGATTTTTTTCCCCGCAGTAGGTTGCCATTTCTTTCTGCGGTAGGCCAGTTGCCATCCAAGGCTATAGAACCCGGTCTGTCCTGCTGTTTACCCATAGCTGGGGGAGAAGAAGAGGATTCATATCTTTTCCAAGGGTATTAGCACGTAAGTGAATGTAATGGATTTGACTGGAACTTAGCTCTCCTATTCCTCAATCCGAGCCACTATCCATTACCCCACCATTTATATTCCTTATTACCTACAGTGCTGACTTTCAAAGTTAAGACCTACCAGGCTATACGCACTGGGACGAATCATCCCCATTTCCTTCGTATTCCATTTGTAAGAAAGAAGTTCCTCTCTGACAACTATTTTCTGAAGCGACCTATCGAGAGGACGCTTCCCTGACCACTTCACTCTTAACCTCCTCAAGTCTAGGGTTAACCCGTTATCTTTCCTACATATCCTCATCATCTGCACTTCTTACGTCCTCCTCTTACCGCTCATACAACTGCCTCTTTCAGTAACCCTTTATTTTGAGTGGGTGAGCAATTAGTAAAAAAACAGTCCCACTCGTGCACTTACGGCTTACCTGACTGGAGCTAGAAATAAGATAATGCCGATTTGCAAAAGCAACGACGTGTTCATGGCAAGAATTATTTTAAAAGTTGCCCCCAGAGATTTACGCCTCAAGAATCGTGAAGAACGATCTTATCAAACGGGAGACGACAAATATATATTCGGCTCCCATCAACATCGAGTTAGGGTGGCATTCTTTCTATATGAAATCAAAAAAAAAGAAAAGAAAAAAAAGCCAGTCAAAACTCCCCCCACAATTTGACTGATAAGATGGGGATCAGGGACGATTTTAGCAACTGAAGACAATATCCTTGAACATAAATAGAAAGTAAAAAGGCGTTGCAAGGGTTAATTAAAGAACGTTAGATATAATGTATCACATATTCTACAATTCCAGTTAGATTGACAGGGTGTCCCAAAAAATGTATTAATTTTTGACTTTCCATAAATTCTCCATTTTCTTTCTTTTTTCAGATCCATGCGTTTCATTTATTTTAATATTTAATTTAAACCGTTAATCTTTTAAACACTGATATTTCTTAATTTTAATCATTAAATTTGTTTGTAAGTAAACTCATTGCATTTATTGTCATTTAAAGAGCGTGAACATTTATTGGGGCATCATGTATTCTTCCGCTTGTAGAACAACGTCTTTTTGTTTTTGTATGAAAGGTACTAATGGCAACAATCGAACACGGGAAATAACCTTTCTCTCTTTGTCGTTTGTTTGTCTTCCTATTCGATCGTTTTTTTTTCAATTGACCATATGTTCTGAGAATAAAGGAAGCCATTTGAGTGCTAAGAAAACTCCCAATATTCAATAGCTATCCAAAATCAACATTAACTTAAGGTTATATTAATAAAGCAAAATGGAAGAAACATAACGACGATAAGAGATCAATATGACAGATTCAGACTGGATGATAGTACAAATGGTGCTGAAAAGCTCTTGACATCTGACCAAATAACCAACATTTAGAATTTTTTGAAAGAACAATGAACTATCTTAGCATCCCTTGTATTTCATCATCATCGTCGTCGTCATCGTCGTCGTCATCATCATCATCATCATCATCATTCTTCTTATTATTTATCATCATTATTGGTATTATTACTGCTGTTATTATTCGCAAAATAATTAGCGATACATTAGATTTTTCTTTTTCCTCTTTTTATATTTTTTCGTCGTTTGCTCCTTAATCTTGTTATTATTATTTTTATTATTTTCATTTTCTTCTTTTTTTACAATTAAGTTCATCGTAATAATTAAAAGATGCTATTTTCTATGCCAAACTTCAAATATTTTGGATACTGATATTATTATTATTATTATAAGATACTGAGAAATTCTTAACCGGATACAGTATCCACAGTCTGACGTGTGCGTGTGTGTGTGTGTGTGTGTGTGTGTGTGTGTGTGTGTGTGTGTGTGTGTGTGTGTGTGTGTGTGTGTGTGTGTGTGTGTGTGTGTGTGTGTATGTGTGTGTGTGTATTAGTAAAATCACACATTTCCATAAATTTGGGTCTTGAAACATGATTACAAACATTTTTGCAATATTTATACTTATTGAACCCTCTCACGTATAAGAACTAGAAAACTATACTAAAATAAAAAATATACCCCATTTAGGGAAACACAAATCTATCTATCTATCTATCTATCTATCTATCTATCTATCTATCTATCTATCTAAGTCTATTCATTATCTATCTATCTCAGTCTAATTATTATCTATCTCAGTCTATTCATTATCTATCTATCTATCTATCTATCTATCTATCTATCTATCTATCTATCTATCTATCTATCTACGTCTATGTGTCTGTGCATGTCTGCGTCTCCTTATTTTCATGGCGTCCTTTATGTCACACTAAGAAAATCTCAATATGGTAGTAGTAAAATCCACATAGGCTAAATACGATATGTGAATAAATCACACGCACACAGACACACACACACACATATAGTGTGACACCGACAAACCTAGCATAGAGAGGTTTCGAGAGCAATATTAGAAAGTACTACTCTTCAGTAGCCATTGACGCTGGAGAATACTATCGTCGAACTCCTGTTGTGGTGATCCTTCGCGCCGGCCACGAAAATTAAGACATTGTTGAATGGTTTAAATATCCTAAAACCATGATCCATGACCTTGCAAAGGCATGGCCAGAACACAAGACTCATATGAAGCACTCTGGCGCCACCAGAATGCTTGGGTTCGTCGTCGACATTCCTACGGTTGTCAAGGAAAATCATGAGCGAAATCGCCAAGAATATGGACGCCAACAAGCGAACAGATAGGCGTATGGTCAAGGAAGACGTAAATTATAAAACTTATCTGCTCAAGAGGCGCCACTTACTCACCGTACCACTGGTCGCCCGATTTTTGGCCCCCCTCTTTGCCAAAATGCAATCCGCTTGACTAATTTGTGTGAGTCGTTTTAGAGATGGAGGGGAACAACTGGCCCTACAACATCAAGGAACTTTTCAAAGCAGTCATTAGGTACGCCATGGCTAGCATGGACTGCTCCAGCTTCCGCTCCCTCCTGGAGAAAGTTGTAGTCACCGATAATGGCCACATTGAGTGATTTTCGTACCTTATATACGTACTAAACTGTGTATAAAGTTTCATAGAGATATATTAATTTGTTATATATAAAACGCTGTTTATATTATCCATTAATTTTTCCGCGCCACACACACACTATATATATATGTGTGTGTGTGTGTGTGTAACACTGATATCTCATTTTATGAGATATATTTACCAAAATTACTCAAAAATATCTTGAAATACTAAAGAGTAAAAATAAAAACGCCATTTGTTTCAACCACGGAGTCCAGACGACTTCGGAATCTCCTGCAAAATCTTCTGGACGGTCTCCTTGATTAAGTAGCTGAATGCTGCCATAGTCTTTGCTTACAGTTCATTTTTGGTGTTACAAGGAGTTTTGTTGGTCCCTCGCTCAACTGCACCCCACATGATAATCAAGGAAGTTGCAGTCTGGGGAGTTAGGAAGCTAAATGTAAGGGGTGATGTGGTCTGATAGCCATGACTAACTTCTCCCCCTTCTGTGGGATGGTGCAGAGTCCTGTTGCCAGGCACAGGGTCTTCAATCAGTCAACCTTCTGACACAGGACAGCACTACCTCTTTGACTATGAACGCTATTGACTTGGAGGGATCGTTTTCCATCATGGCCTGGATCAGACTAATACATTCAGGAGTTCTTTTCTTATCAGAACGATCAGGGTGGGTTTTCCTAGCTACCGTATCTTCGTAATCACCATTAGACTCATCCAACTCTTTCGGAATCTTCTGCACTGTCCTCATATTGACAACCAAACATTCTGAAATATTCGTATTGGAGCTTGCGGCGCGAATGCCAAGCAGCACTGCATGCCGTTTCCAAATTCCTGGTGCTGTGTATTGCGTCACGGTGCTCTTTTTCTCACAGACGGTGCTCAACAAACCCTACTATACTGTGCAGTCGAAATTAAAAACGTAAAATGGAGACAATTTACCTATCGCACTCTGTATATATATATCTATAAGTCTCAAAATGTATGTGTATGTATGTATGTATGTATGTGCGTGTGATCGGATGTTGTTTATGCGTTTCCACAGTTTTCAATCGATTCCGATTAATTTTTTTTTGTTTGATAGATAAATCTTCAGTGCCGATTTTGAGTTCAAATTGGCTGAAAAAATTAAACCTTGAAGGTGAAAAATCGAAAAAACTGATTTTTTACACTTTGCGCAAAAATGAAAGGCAAAATTTAATGTCTGTAAAAAAAAAAACAGCGTACAATCAATTTAGAGAGTTGAAATCTAACGCAAAAGATTATTAAAATTATAGAAAAAAATATATTATAAATAAAAATTATCGTATATTATTATTATGACGCTCCATGGAGGAGGTTCCTTCCTTTTCAGGGTCGCCCCCACCATTCAAATTGTTGCCCCCCACCACTTATTTGGGGATGTGCCTCAGTTGCATCCAATTGTTGTTACTAATATTGATTTTCGGGTGGGCTGACTTTAAACTTAAACTGCTCCAAAGAAATGGCAAAAATTCCCACTAATGAAACACCCGGTCGAATACGTGTTTTACTACTATATATATATATATATATATATATATATATATATATATATATATATATATATATATATATATGGCATTGTTGAAAGAAAGCCTGTTGAACTCTTCCGGTTTTTTGATTCTCTGCCACATACAATCTTTAAAAAAATAAATACCATATCAGTCGCCATCTTCTGTTTTCCTGTATTCTCTTCTTTTATTGTTCATTGTCATTTTCCTCACTAGTCTTTTCATTCGCTTTCGCTTCCAGTAAACCCTTTGCTTCTTTGTGGCATTATCACCTTGCTTGGGTTGAAATGATTAAAAAAAAACAAACCTTTTTCAAAGTCTGCCGATGGAAAAAAACAGAAGCCATTCATTTTCATTTTGCTTTCATAAATTGTCAGTTGCTAGTGGGAAAAAGCGACCAATACTTTTGATTTGCTTCCAAACCTGCTTTTTCAGTTAGCACTCGTTCATTTGACTTGAGGCCAACGCTTTACTTTGGAACTGCCTGCAGGGAAAGAGGACTTCATAGTTTGTTTCACTTTTAGACCGACTTAATTACTCACGGAAGAAAAACTTCCAGATATTTGTAACTGCTTCTACGGATTTCTTGGTGTTTCGATCTTGGAATGGGTCACTTTCCGGTGCGACCAATCAGGATATTCCACACGTTCGTTGTTTACAATTGCTTTAACCATCCGATTTATACTACCTCTTAGCTGAAGCGACAATCTTAGAAATAATATATATATATATATATATATATATATATATATATATATATATATATATATATATATGTGTGTGTGTGTGTGTGTGTGTGTGTATTTAGGCAGCAAATTCTCTTTTAGGCATGTCTGATTGAGTAAGTTACAATCGTTATGTCTGCTTATTTTCATTTATAATCCTTTCATATTCACGAATATTTTTCCGTATATTAAAATTAAATGAAGCAAGAAATGCACTGTAATAGTGAGAATCACTGTTATTTACCAGGTACTTTCCATCTTTTTCTGAGCTCATCATCAAGGGTGCAGTTGGTAAGGCGAAACTATGTGCAGCATAGGTAATTTAGAACATTATTACCGTATTGATAGCTGATTCTATTTAGTGTCAGCTTCAATTTTCTAATGAAGATTGCTTCGAGGATCTGTAGTTTTACTTTGTTATTTTCTTGGTGTAGGATAGTTATATTATCAATCAGTATTTTGTGCGTATATATATATATATATATATATATATATATATATATATATATATTATTATTATTATTACTTAAACGTGACTTTTTAGTAGATACTATTTCTTTTACAGTATTTTCATTTATTTTCGCCTACCGGCCTGAATATTCAAGAAAATTTATTAAATAATCACATGCACACTCCCGCTTGCGCCCCCTCCTCTGCTGGAATCCTGCCAGGGAGCGCATATTTGAGATTGGCCAGCATTCACTGCCATACAGGAGGACCGATATTCCATAACAGTTCATTACTCTTGGCGGCGTAGTTGTTATTCGTATGCCATTATTTAAGACAGGAACACCTTTTCTACTGTTCTCTGGTAGCTTGAATGTGCGCCTAGTGTAACGGCTTTCGGTACGAAAATGGAATCAGAGAGCGGAGTTCAAGTTCCATTCCACTCTGTTACGTTCACTTTCACGCTAATGACATTTAGAAAGGCATGAATGTGTTATTTATGTTTGCCCATCTATGGGTCAAAATACACAATAGACTGGATACATTAGACGTTACTGACAACTCGCCTACCTAATTTGAATTCAGAACTGTTCAGAATGCAACGGGGAACCACTTTACTATATTTCCAAAGAATTCGTAACATTGCAAAGATAATATAGAAAAGAAGTCTATGGTGAGCTATGATTGTCTATATTCTAAAGAGACAGTGTAGTAAAAATGATCCTGTTTAGCTTGAAAATAAGCGAAGTAAATCATTGTTCTTATTAAGACTTCAACAGTCGTCATTAGTTTTAGTCATTAGTAAAAAATACTTAGTAACGCTAGCCACTAAACAACCATTTATCTGTCTGTCGGTCTTTCTCATCGGTTTAAGCTCAGAACTTTATTATGTCGTTCATTACGCGTTTCGCCATCGTCAGATTTATTAGATACGAAAGAAATATATGTGTGTTTGTGTGTGTGTGATTCAATATTAAATCGGTAATACTTCTTCAGCTAAAATGACGTCCCTCGGTCGGTATGAAAGAGCAAAATTATCTGAGTGTTGTATAAAAGACTTGATTTTAATTGATTTTTTTTTTTTTAACTTTCTCGTTTTGTCGAAATTATATCTCTACCTATAAAATACAAGATGTGTGTATGTGTAACGAATGCACGGCCGCAATTTTCGACGGATTTGCACCAAAATTTACATGCACATGCTCCAAGTTAGCAGAAAAGGCCAAGACCGACTTTGCATTTCTCAACTCCCATCGATAGTGGAAATAATCGATTTTTCATAATTCTACGGCTGTTTTTATGTGGTTGCGGCCATTTTCTACTGGCCAGAGTGAAAGCCTATAGCTGGCTGCCACGAATAGGCAGGAAGATTCTACTGGCCAGCGTGAGAGCCAACAGTTGACTGACACGAATGTTAACTAGCATGCTAGCATGCAAAAAAATCGATAGCGGCATTCGTCACAAGTGGGAAAAATTTAGATCTGCATGGCACTTTACTCCAATTGGTTCATTCGCTTGCTTAAACTCAACGTTGATTCTGATTCCGCAGAACTGGGTTGGGTGTGAAAAAGTATTTGTTGTTAACATTCTTTTTTTCATTCGGTTTTTCCTGTTACGAGTCCTTTTTTTTTTTAAAGCTGATCGTTTTGTGTTCATTTTGTTTAGTTCTTTTTTCGTAACAGATTTAATGTTTAGTATAGAGCTTAGAAAAAATTCGCAGTGTGAGATAGGCAAGAAGTAAGGCATGTAGCAACATCGGCACGGCAAAGGGTACTCCTTTAAATGCAAGGAAGGGCAAAATATTTTTAAGTCAAGTGATAGCGATTGCTGTATGAGTCGTACGATTTTTTGAATCAAGCACGGGCAACGCCGGACCATGCTGCTAGTATATATATATATATATATATATATATATATATATATATATATATATATATATATGTGTGTGTGTGTGTGTGTGTGTGTGTGTGTGTGTGTGTGTGTGTGTTCAACCAGGTTTTTGAATTTCAAACAAATCGTTCTCCAATTTTTACAAAATCGGTTGAACGTAAAAGATTCATATATTTTCTGATTAACTATAGGTCTGTCTTTGTGTTTTCCGTGT
>CAHIKZ030000280.1:1605000-1610000 GCA_903632075.3 Acanthosepion pharaonis | reverse complement strand
CAAAGACAGATCTATAGTTAATCAGAAAATATATGAATCTTTTACTTTCAACCGATTTTGGAAAAATTGGAAAACGATTTGTTTGAAATTCAAAAACCTGGGTGAATGTATATATATATATATATATATATATATATATATATATATATATATATATATATATATATATATACATACATGTGCAAAATATATAGATATATATACATAGGTGCATACACATACATATATATTTTTTTGAATAAAAAATTCCGAGAGTATAGAATCCAGGTAGAACTCAATGTCCAGGACAAGTAAGGATATATATATATATATATATATATATATATATATATATATATATATATATATATATATATATGTATATATATATATATAATTTCGACAAAACAAGAAAGTTGAAAAAAAAAAAAACATAAATTAAGATAACGTCCTTTGTACAAAACTAACATAATTTTACTCTTTCATACCGACCGTGGAACGTCATTTTAGCTGAAGAACTATTACCGATTTAATATTGAATCACACACACACAAACACACATATATTTCTTTCGTATCTAATAAATCTGACGATGGCGAAACGCGTAATGAACGACATAATAAAGTTCTGAGCTTAAACCGATGAGAAAGACCGACAGACAGATAAATGGTTATTTAGTGGCTAGCGTTACTAATGACTAAAACTAATGACGACTGTTGAAGTCCTAATAAGAACAATGATTTACTGCGCTTATTTTCAAGCTAAATAGGATCATTTTTAATACACTATCTCTTCAGAACTTAGACAATCATAGCTCACCATAGATTTCTTTTTTAGGTAGTTTATCGTCTTACCAAGGACGCGGATGTAGTTTATCGTCATACACAGGACGGGCTATATTCTAGGAGAAAGTCAACTATGAATTCCAAACCCTGTACATGACACCGAGAAACCACTGAAGACGTCATGTCAATTCACAGAAAATAAATAAAATGGATTTGTGGAGGGCCATTATTACCGACGCCCTAAAAGAACATGAATTTCTATTTGCCATAGACGTGGGCGATCTTGACTCACTACAATTTCCTGTCTTTTATAGCTCCTTATAATTTTAAAAAAAAATTCTCCTAAACCCTGTTTTGCCATCCATTTACACAAGCGCGTTAGGTAGATTATGCACTGCTTTCCTCTTCCCTTCTTACCTTCAATATGTCCCGTGAGTGTCACATTTTCCAAGCCCTCATTCCTCATTATGTGCCCTAGAAATTTCAACTGTCTCTTCTTGATATTAAGTGCAAGTGTCCTTTTTGTTTCCATTTTATCTAAAATTTCGTCGTTGCTCACATGTTCAGTCCATATTATTCTCAGCATCCTTCTGTAGGACGACATTTCTCTTGCTTCAAGTTTAAAAAAAAATACCTTAGCCACCAATATGACCATTTTAAGCTCAATGGATACATTTTGAAGCATATGTGTATCGACCAAGGAGGGATCTATACCACCAAAAATGTTTCGGACAAAACGTTACAAAACGAAAAGAAATACTCGATTGGTTGTAAATTTTATTCCATACAATAGGAATAACATAATAATCTGGCTGTGTAAAAAGATACGTCTTTCGTTAACAACAGAGCCTCGGTTTCAAATGTCTACATTTCTGGACAAAGAAAAGTATTACTTAACTGACCGGCTTGCGGGGAGCGCTTCCCGTTGGGGTATCTGACCAGATACATAGGTGAATGAAAAAAAAAGTCTTCATTTTTGAAAGCATAGACTTTTAAAAGCGTACCGTAGTTGCTGCTACTACAACGTATATTTTCTATATCGAATATTGCTGCTATTGTGGCTTAAACTCACTATGAATATTTATAGGAATGTGTAAGGACTACCGTTTGCACAACGAATTCTTGCGATTTCCATGATCTGCCTTTCATTAAAAATAATGAGATTCGGTATATTAATGTACATGAAGTTCAAGACGTATTTGTAGAACTTTGAAATCACATAAATCATAAGAATAAATCTATTTAAAATATTATAAAACATTTCCCTTACTCCGTTTCACATTAGTTTTACTCCTGTGGATCAATGAGTTTGTAGATAAAGTTATTAGCTGAATTTTGATAAGAACATTTCAATGTATAACGCTTGATCTCAGTGATTACTGGAGTAAGTCCATTAACAAAGAAGGATATATGATCCATCTTTTTCTTGTCTTTTGCAACTCTTAGTGATTTTTTGTTATTTCTCTTAAACCCTTTTCTGTCATCCATTTACACAAGCGCGTTAGTTATGTTTATGCACTGCTTTTCTCTTCCCTTCTGACCCTCAATATGTCCCGTGAGTGTCACATTTTCCAAGCCCTCATTCCTCATTATGTACCCTAGGAATTTCGGCTATCTCTTTCTGATGTAAAATATAGGCGCCCATTTTGTTTTAATTTTCTCTAAAACTTCGTTATAAGTTTTTTTTTTATTGAATCGTTTTTTAAGGTTTATCAACCCTTTTCATGTTAGTTAAAGCAACAAAATATTTTTAGATTGTAAGATTTCTTTTGAGATGATAATGCTTTTAGTGATTCCAGTCTTACTAATTAATCGTCTGGGGAGAAGAAGCTGTCATTCATAACTTTCTCAAGGTTATTTGCGCGTAAGGAAATATAACGAACCCAACTGGAATTGGAACTTGGCACTCCGATTAACAATTCTGAGGCATTATAAATTACACCACCCGCGCATCCGAGCTTACTGCACTTGGTATTCCCAAGCGATCACCCATCTAGGCACTGTCCAGTTCAACGTTGCTTAACTTTAGTGATTTACGACAACCGGTGTTACAACGTGATGTAACCGTACGTTAATATTTGTTTTGAAAATACCTTCTCTCTAATAACGTATTGATACACTCACACGCACATATACAAGTACAAACACACCCCCACACATAAGTATATATGATAAAATAGTTTTAAGGTGTTATGTATTTATGGGTAAAAGTGCTCAATATCATGGATAGAGCATATGTGGATACTGAGGTCCAAGTCCTGAAGTCCAAATATAAAACAAACTGCCGCCGCTTATTATTAACTTCAGTATCCACTTTTATATACGATGTGACGACTGAAATTGTATTTAAAAAAATCTCCATTAATCCTGTTATTTTATTGTTCTCTTCCTGTTCTTTTCATACTCTGTAAACCTTTACGTCTTAGTGGCTATATCGCCTTGCTTGGAGGCGATACAATTAAAAAAGAAGTTTATAACTTACACGAACTTATTGAGTAAATTTTAATATGGCATTTTCCTTGTATAATATTCGATTTATGTGAATAATGAAGCATTAGATTAAGTGCATTGACAAGTTAGGAGATTATGTTGAAAATATATATTTTTTGTATCATTCTTTATTACTATTAGGCTATGCATAGAACTAAACTGGCGAAAATTTAAATCAGAATAATGACTTTATGAAGATTTTATATTCGAGGCTACATAAAACAGGTCCTGGAAATAACACTGTCATTAAATTTATTTACATTTACTCTCATCAAAACATTGAAAGTCTGTGAATATATGCATACTCAGATGTATCAACATAGATGGTGTTGCTGTAGAAAAATGATTGTTTTGACTGTTCCCTATCTTAAATAAAGTTATTTCTGTTTTGTTTTCTGTTAATTTTTTTTCTGCAGTGGGAGGAAAAAGAAGTATTTTCACGCTTGTAAAATACATTTTATACTTACGTTGGTATGTGGGAACGTTAGCGCCCCTATACAAACGAGTCGTTAGAATATTCGTGTTTTCGCCTTGAAATCCGGGTTCAAATCTAATCATGGTTGATTTGTCAGTTAGGTGACTTCTTGATAATGTCAACCTGGTTAGATGATACCAGCTTTTGGAAAAGCCTGGAAGACTTGTAGCAAGGCAAAAGAAAAACAATGTAGGTAATGGTAGGAAAACTTAAACTCTACTTATATACCAACAACATTCTCGTCTGCTGTCGTGGGACAACATAATGAAACATGAGTCCTTACTTTCGGACCGATTATCTTACATTAATCATTCTTGCGTAAAAAAAAATAATATTATTACCAGTTGTAAATACTTTATTTACAGGCTAGAAACATGAGAAATTAATTATATCAAACTTGATTAATTCAGTACCGTAATCCTGTGTGTATATGGCACAGTTTATTTAAATCTAAATCCGTATCCAAAAAATTTTCCCGCATTTTATACTTTAACTTAGAACTCCCATTATTCACATTTTTTTCAGGACTCAAAACGGACAATACCGGAGTTTGAAGGTTTCAACGAGGACAATGAGCGCAGAAAAAAAATTAAATGCTAGACTATATTTAATTCAACAAGCATCTAATGTTATGTTTTATGAATATGTCCTGAAGATGGTTTACTAGACCGAAACGTCCGACGTTGACATTATATTAACATTAAAACAGCATAATTACATATTAGGATTTTTGTTTGTTTTTTCCCTATATTTGTGTTCATATATATATATATATATATATATATATATATAAAAAAAAACAAGTATATGTATTAATCAAAATTAATATGGAATTTTCCTTGTATAATATTCGATTTATGTGAATAATGAAGCATTAGATTAAGTGCATTGACAAGTTAGGAGATTATGTTGAAAATATATATTTTTTGTATCATTCTTTATTATTATTAGGCTATGCATAGAACTGAACTGGCGAAAATTTAAATCAGAATAATGACTTTTTGAAGATTTTTTCAGTGACCAAACACCAGAAGACTAATTTGAAGAAGTGAAAGGGGCCGATAACTTTTCAGTACCTCTACATAGGATTGTTTTTGTTGAAGTTGTTGTTTTTGTTCATCTTCTTCTTCTTCTTGCTTTTCTTCTTCATCTTATGTTATTTGTTTGATTTTTCCCTATATTTGTCTTCATATATATATATATATATATATATATATATATATATATATATAAAAGTTTCAAATTGAAAATTATAATGTTTTATTTTATGA
>CAHIKZ030000280.1:1592500-1600000 GCA_903632075.3 Acanthosepion pharaonis | reverse complement strand
ATAAATACAGAAATCAGACATCCCTTTCAAAATATTTCTGGCACTTAAAAGAATCCAATAAAACACCTACAGTAAAATGGAAATTAATAAGAAAAGCTAGAATATGTAGTCATTAAATGACCCATATCCTTTGTGCATACATGAGAATATATATTACTAAGTTTATAAAAGATAAAAATTTACTGAATCAGAGAAATGAAATAGCTATTTTTTGCCGTCATTGTCAAAAATTTTACTTAAATAATATTTAAAAATAAAATTAAAAAAATGGGAGCTGGTAATATACATACTTATATTTGATATGAAAAAATAATTTTAAATAATTTAAGTAATTTTATTACATTTACTTGTTTTAAAATATAGTCTATTAGTAATTAAGAGTAAAAATATTTTAAAATTGTAGTTAAATAAAACGTATTCTCACCCAAACACCCTTAGAAAGAATCTTTAAGTATACAAGTACGAAAAAAATGGCGAAAAAATTTTTGCCGTTAATAAAAAAAAAACAGACGACATGCGTTTAACGCATGTCAGAATTCGTTGAAAAATAAACACCTACTCTCCCTAAACTTAACCTCTTTTTCGAAAGTAACTCATAATTGATACAATAGTTAATAAAAAGGAACACGCTACTGCCACTGTCTGAATGATTGGATTTCTCTGTATCCTTGGAAACAGGAAATTATGAATTTATATGAGCGTTTAAAACTCAGTAAATTTAAAAATAAGTTATTCCAATATTCACTTGAAGATGAAACGGAACTAATGTTTTTATTTAATTATATAATTAAATTTGAAGTTTTTAGTTTCAGTTTTTGAAACACGGTTATTACTATGTAGCGAAAAAACATATTTTAAATCAGTTAATTTATAATATTTATGCTCTGTAAATTTACATTGAGCACTGTTTTGTAAAAATAAAAAAAAATATCAAGAACACGGGATTATATAGCTTACTGTTCTTTCTTTATATATATATATATATATATATATATATATATATATATATATATATAGTCCTTACCCTCATATATATTTCTCGAAACACAAATAAATTCCATATGCATATGACAAGTTTGTTCGACAGTAATGAAAACCCTAAAGTGTCAGACACGTTAAAAATGAGAAAATAATAAATGAGGATTTACTTTTAATTACAACCATAGCATAAAATTAACAAGAACCTACTTTGATGAATGAGAACTTCAGTATACACACACACAAACACACGCACACATACACAAAAACACACCCCCCACAAATATATATATATATATATATATATATATATATATATATATATATATATATATATACAGAGTTATATATACATGCACATGTGTGTGTCCGTGTGTTTATTTTTAAATTTAGATATACTTAAAAACACAACGTTCTATCGTGTATATATATATATATATATATGTGTGTGTGTGTCTCTGTGTGTATACAAATAGATAGATAGCGAGATAGAGTGACATAGAGATAGACAGAAAGGAAAAGACCTAGACAGATAGATAGAAAGACAGATAAATAGAAAGGTACAGATTAAAGTAGATGGATATATAGATAGATAGGTAGATTAAGAGAGAAAGAGATGAGTTACGTGAGTAAATTTATCTTTGTTATTCGTTTTGTTCGTTTACAGATATATATTTTAGATATATGTGAAATTTTACAAACAAGCACAAATACACACACACACATCTCTCTTTCTCTCTCTCTCTCTCTCTCTCTCTATATATATATATATATATATATATATATATACGTAAATACAGGTGCGATGGGTAAATTGACGTCATTTTATACTTTTTAATTACGTGCATGCGCGTTGTTTGTTTTTGATTTTGTCGATTGCACAGTATAGTAGGGTCAGTTGGGCACCGTCTGTGAGAAAAAGGGCACCATGACTCAATTCACTCCGCCAGACATATGGAAACAGTATGCCGTACTACTTGAGATTCGCGCTGGATGCTCCATTACGAATATTTCAGAGTGTTTGGGTGTAAATCTGAGGACAGTGCAGAATTGGATGATTACGAAGGTGTTTAGAGTGATCACTAGCGATGGTGGCGTTATGTCTCTATTCATCCTCCCGCAGGTCTCAGATTAACAGAGAGATCTGCATCTGGTGCCTTGAGGAGGTAATGCTACCGTAGGTCAAGAAGCTGGCTGCTGGAAGATCCTATGTCTGGAAACAGGACTCTGCACCATGTCGCACACGCAGGAAAACACGGTCATGGCTACTCTCTTGATTAATATGTATGGGGTCCAGATGAGCGAGCGACCAACAAAATTTAGTGTAATACGAAAGATGAACTGAAAGCAAGGATTATGGCAGCATTCACCAACTTAAACAAGAAGACAGTCCAGAAAAGTTGGAGGAGATTCCTAAGTCGTCTAGAGGCCGTGTTTGAAGACGATGGCGATTTTATTTAATAAATTTACTGTTTTGTATTTCAAGATATTTTTCTGTAATTTTGGTAAATATATCTATTAAAATAAAATTTGACGTAATTTAGACGTCAGTTTATCCATCGCACCCTATACATGAACGCACACACATATATATATTTTAAGACATTTTTATGCATTCTTTTTATAGACACAAATATTTAAGTAAATGCTCTGTTTATAATAATATTTAAGTAAATGCTCTGTTTATAATAAACAGTATTAACCAGCCAGTATTAATAGAAAATATTCGTCCTCTGACAGGTAACGAACCTGTATCCTATACGGAATCGTCATATAGCCTGACGTGCCTTAACCGACTGTGCCACAGAGGATCATTTGGTTAGCAAGGTCGATTTTACTGCTTTTAAAGTACAATTTTCCATGATTCTCTCACGTACATTCATATCTACTCAATGTGTATACAAATGTAAACAAATGACGTCACACATTATGAAATGGACAAAGTCCGACAATTTTTTAAAGACATTTTTATGTTTATACACTCTTTTTATAGATGCAAATATTTAAATAAATGTTTTGTTTATAATAAGCAGTGTTAAACAACATTTACCGGAGTGAATGAGAAATTTTCATAGAAAATACTCGTCCTTCGACAATGAAAACTGTTAGAGACTTCTCTTTCTCTTTGTAACGTCTCGCTGTAGAGCAAGGGTTCTTAACCTTTTGATGATTCCAGACCCCTAATGGATTGTCCAATATGGTCCCATACCCCCTTCACTTGACTGCCGAAATAATTATCACCAATCCTATCATTTGCTAGTATGTCTTCCAAATATTTCAACCGCTTTAATTTACTGTACATTAAATATGGATTTCTAAAAAGAGAACATGAAAAAAAACCACAAGCATTGATAACTTTATTATGTTTTTTTTACTGAAAGCAAAATAAAGTTATAATTCAGTTTTATTACACAAGAAAAAGTAAGAGAGCATAAATGTGCAAGTTTTTTTTAGTATCTTGACTACATAAAACAAACTTTTACCATACCCCCAGCATTTGGTTCCCATACCCCCAAGGGGTATAGATACCCCCGGTTAAGTACCCCTGCTGTAGAGGTTGAATACATCCGTTAAGAAAAGATTCTTTCTGTCTTTGTGTATTCACTTAATTCATTCACTATCCTCATATACGTCGTTTGTTTCGATTGAAAGGGTAACATATTTAATGGCTCAAGTTAAGACAACATTCTGCTAGCTTATATAAGACGATTCCATGGTAAAGAGTAACTGAAATAAAACAATATTTTTCTTTGGTGGCTGGAATTTTAGCCTCGAAAGGCGCATGTATCCTAGCTTTCGTGTAGCTTAAAAGTAATTGCAAGCGAGTAGATGGCGTTTTTTTATTGGATGCATTAAAATTTGTCGGGTAGGTTTTTCAAAATGGATGCCTTTAGCAGGTGATTTTGTAATTTATTTGACCGCAAGTCGGCACCAATTCGTGGAGCTCTGAAAGAACTTACTGAATATCTCCTGTTAGACTTACCTAAAGAACAGCGGCACCCTTCAGACCATTTGATGCGGATAATTAGGTAACTTTTGGCAGAATTCATAATCCAAACCTAAATATTTACAAATCTCTTTTGTTCATTTATAAATAAGTTGGATTTCGTGAACGCTCCAAGTGGTATATTAATTGTAAAATATCAATATTGATTTTGTGGTGTCTATCAAAACATATCCGTTTTATTATGGGGCACCTTTAAAAACGTCTAATTCTTTAGCTGTAAAATGTTTTGAAGACAAGCATTTACGAAGCATACATTATTCAATCACAAAACTACAACTATAAAGCATCCAGTAAGAATCAAAAACACTACTTTTGTAATATATGGAAGGTTTCCTTCTAGAAAAAAATAATAAAAAAAATATACCTGGTTCATTACAAGGAAGAAGGAATATTACTCCATATTGAATTAAACAGAAAGAATTTGCTTATTTGCAATGATTTTATGCGCAAGGAAAAGAAAGATATACAGGCTTGCTCAAAATATTCTTTTGAGCTCCTTGTGAAAATGAACGTAGGTATAAAATATCTCCTTGTGAAAGTGAGGCTTGCATAGTTGTTGATGTTCTGACCTCTAAGAAGAGAGATCACTCTTAGGAGTAGGGAAGAACAAGGTGTGGCAAAGGAAGAATTTTGGCAGCGGCGAGAGGACTTCAATGAAGGCTATTGTCCGCTTCAACGTTGTTTCGTTTGTTTTTCTTGACCACTTTTTAACCACTTGGCGTTTCGGACTTTGATAAATATAAGTTGATCTGTTTGTCGCCATATTTGTGTGATTATCCACTGAGATGGCATGAAAGAATAATGATTCTTACCAGTCAGTGACTTTATATTTGGTCCGGCAGGCTCACGAAGGCATCTTTTCAAATTATCGCGGGTTCGAAATTCCATTTTTATGATTGGTGGAAAAATAATCTCAAGGAAGAGTTTTCTCTCTAAGTCCATCTTCCACCCCAGAACACTCGATTTTCATCGGTCTGAGCCAGACAAAGCATCGCCACAAGCAGGCTGAATATGGAAGGCTTATCAAGAAATGTCTCGTCCGTACATTTCATTCGTTATTAAGGTGCATAGGGTCGTATTTTTATAAATAGTGTACGAGCGTGTCTAGTTCACCACTTTTCGATGGCGAGGACCTCTAGATTAATTGAAATGCTTTCAAGAGAGAACATTTAGTCACTGACTGAAAACCTCTCGACATTGATCCGGGTAGATTTTAAAAAGGCGGAAGTCTCCTCCAACGGCGTTTGAATTGCATCACGTTGTCCCTGAGTGTAAATCAAACGCGTATCCTGCTGTTTATATCATGATACGGGAACATGTTATTAGAAATAGATGGATTTGGCCGCGCAGATAAGGTGAGGCGGGACATGGCTGAGCGAAATAAATTTACAATCAAACGTCTAAATATGATTTTTTTTCCTCCTCCAAATTCATCAATGTCATAACGCACGCTGCGCCTGATTTTGCCTGCCAATTACAAGATCGATACGCCAGATACTGATTAAAATATGTAGAAAACAACGAAAATCGTTCATTCCAATTGCGAGGCAAACAGTTGAATTGTTTCATTTTCTCTCCGTTTTTAGCCAAATAAATTATGTTGCTTCCGAAAAATAAATAAATCAAAATAACTTGCGAATCGAAATGAAGAATTATAAACATCATTATCACTGAAAACAGGGAAAAATTGAATTTATGGCTCTTTCAGTAATCGGTGCCAAAACGAGTTGTTTCCCTTGTTTTTGCATTTATGAAACAAGTTTCATCATTTTTGTTATTTGCATCTCATTTCACGTCCACCATGTAACCCAGCAACAGCGAAATGAGCGGTGTATCTTGCCTTGGAATGTGTATTGCTTCAAGAAATAACATGTCCGTATGATGTTTGTATTTTGACATCTAAGAGATCATAGATGTTTTGTATTTTGACTATCTAAGAGTAATTTATTTTTTTCTTATTTTGCGATATTAAGTTTCAGGCGAAATGATTTTTTTTATTCTATCTTTAATTATGTGTTTAGTGTATTAACGAGTATCACCGTCAACGCAGCAAAACTATCAGACAATCAGTGCTACCTTCTATAAACGAAATGACGACGAAAATGAGTCTGATTTTCATATCTTTCGGATTTCCTAACCGTGATCTCGAGACTGCTGCGCTAGACAGTGATGTTGTTATCGTCGCAGAGATTGTGATGGGTAACTTATCATTTGGACAATTCAGGTCGAACTGAAAGTCGGCCTCTAATGAGCAGATAAGTTACCTGAACATAGCTTTTGTTTTTGTTTTCTTCAATTTATAACAACAGATTATGCAAGCATATCAACCTATCACACACAATAATCCAGCGTTCGATTTCGGAGAGAGGCAATCGAGTTTAAAAGGGCATTCTGTATGTAGCATTCACACAAACATAATTACAGACACACATCTCTCTCTCTCTCTTTCTCTCTCTCTAAAACTGTCAAACTGACCAGGAGAATTCAGATCAGCATAGATCCATCCAGCTCTTATCTCAAATAACAACTTAAAAGAGACTGTTTGACCAACACAAGGAATGTTAAAAGATTCATCTTAAAAAGATAAAAAAAATAAAAAAAAACAAATGAAAACTACAGACAAAAGTTCATTCATTTCTGTAGTTCACTGCTACCAGCAAGCAGAAATATTTCTTCTCCTGATGATGGCCATTTTGGCCGAAACTAGTCGAGGAATCTAAATAAAATAATAATAATAAAAACGAAAGAATATTAATCTACAACCCAGTCTGTCTGAACATTTTAATTTTTAAATATTTTTTATTGTTCAATATATATATATATATATATATATATATATATATATATATATATATATATATATATATATTAATGAATCATTCATACAAAAAGTATATTAGTAAAGTTAATGATATAAAATGGCGAAATCACTTCGCTAATAAAATATTAAAGAAGCATTAACCTGACAATCACTTGATGAATGTTATGATCACTGTTTTTTTTTTTAAATTACAAGCTGTATAAGGTCTTTCTTAAATACGCAAGTACTTTCGACTGCACATTCAGTCATCTTCAGGCATGGAAATTATTTTGTTTTTGGTAAAATTCAAGTAGCATCCGAGACGAAAAAAATTTAATGCGAATCGAAATTGTTTTTTTTTTTAAATGTGTTATTGATAACGGATACAAACTTTTGAAGCGTGCAGTCGCAAAGCTAAGTTTGAATTTTTTGAAAATTTAATTCAGTGCGTTTTTTTTACTAATATGGCAATTTCAGAATTTTTTTGTTGTAGGAGTTTATCAGTCAATGTGGCATGAACTAAATGTCTAATCTTAAAAAAATTACATATAAATGTTTTTAATAGCTGAGCACATACTATCGTTTGAATGAGACCACCACATTTTTAGATGAGCAAAAGATAATCTTAAAGTAAATTAACACTTAATATTTGATTGCATAATCCTTCCATGCCATAACTGTATAATGACTGCTACACACTGACATCAGCAAACTG
>CAHIKZ030000280.1:1417500-1587500 GCA_903632075.3 Acanthosepion pharaonis | reverse complement strand
GTTTTTCGTCATGATCAATCCACTGGGCCGATCCCTTGCGATTGTGATAAAGGGTCCATTTCTCATTGCAAGTCACTAGATTAAAAATAGATGATTCGAAATTCGTAGATTCAGCACCGAAATCCAAAGCGAAATCTTTATTTTTCACTAAGTTCATATGGAATCTATTTATCGAGTTGCTTCATTTTGCTAATTTTTTTTCAGATGGTACGATATTGTTGAAAGAATTCCACCCATTATCTGTGACTTTTCTCTGACACTGGGTTTTGTTCGACTAAAGTTTCCAGATTTCTTTGATCAATTGTAGATGGACGTCCTCTACCACGTTGATCTTCAAGACCTGTATCCCCACTGCGGAACTTCAGAAACCAGTATTGTACTCTCTGGTCACAAGTGTATCCTTCAACCCATGATATTTTAATTTGAGAAGTATTATGACTAAGCTTGACCGCATGCAAAAACAGTGAACGCATCTCTTCTATTTCCAAGTTTAAAATGAGGACTATATCATGTTTTAAGTTAAATTCTGAAAGAGTTTGATATAGAATAAACAAAAGTACACTTTAATAATTAGGAATGAGGGATATATTTTGTGCAATTATTTTAATAATATATTAGAATACAGTTAAAAGTTTTATTTTAAAACCGGCCATTATTTTCCGAACAACCTAAAGATAATCACTTCACTGATGAGTATGGCCTCTGTATATACATATCTGTTAATAATACAAGTTGTTAATTTCTGTAAATGACCTCAGTTGTTTGCTTGCTAATAATACCGTTGAAACATTTCCCCATCCCTAAAAACATTTTGTTCAAAATTATTTTGAATCAAAAGAATAGTGCTTATTGAAGGTTTCAAGTATTCATTTATAAAAGAAAAAACTGCGAAAAACATTGATTTTGCAATAGTCGTACCGAAAGGATTAAACAAACGATTCCAAGTTTCTATTGTTCTTGAAAGAGATTTCATTCTTTGATACTACTCTACAAGACATCGATCAAAAGAATTTTATGCAAACCGCAGAGAGCCAATGGGAGAAAATAAGGTGTTTTGGAACTTGAAGCGCAAAATGGCTTCCTCTAAGAAAGAAAAATCGATGGGAAATTGAGAGGTTTTCTTTTTTTAAATTTCCTGGTGGAGTTATTTTCAGAGATGAGACACGCCTGTGAGTTTACATAAACAAGGACATTATTCCTATTATACCTTTTTAAATATATATATATATATATATATATATATATATATATATATATATATATATATATATATATACAAATAAACAGATGAAACAAAACGGTGAAGTAGTTTCGTTTTTGTTAGTTTAACGGCATATCGACATCTATATGGGTCATTTAATGCTGAACTCTAAATACTGTAGTTTGTACGCAATTTTATGCTTTCAACTAAATATATTTGGAACGTAATTTTCAGTGTTTTAAAGCATAGAAGATGTTTTCAAGTGAATTAGAAGAATTCCATGATGCTATCATATATTGAGGTCGACATAGCATGTATACAATTTCCTATTGGAGAGATATGCAGTATCCTGGATTTGTTTAATGTCATATAAGGGTCGACTGGAAAGTTCATAGGCTGACCAAGTTATAAGTGTAAATCGACACACCAGTTGGTCGTCTTAAAAACGTAGAAGTGTACCAGAATATAACAGCTTACCGACAGAGCTGGTATACAATTTCCTATTGAAGAGATATGCAGTCCCCTGGAGTTGTTTAATGTCATATAAGGGTTGGCTGGAAAGTTCATAGGTGGACCAAGATATAGGTGTAAATCTACATACAAGTTGGTCGTCTAAAAGACGTACAAGTGTACCAGAATACAACAGCCTGTCGACCAGCTGTTGTATTCTGGTGCACTTGAACGTGTTTTAGTCTATGAACTTCCCCGCTTATATTGCCATAATTTTAGCCCTTACCAGAACGTGATAGACGTTCTCTTAATCTGATTGGTAGATTTTAGAAGAAGACAAACTTTCAAAGAGAGAAGAAATCCGTTGCTCCAGTTATTAAAAGCCGGAAAGTTTGAATACACCGATCTACTGGAAGAACTATATCGGTCCACAAAATCTTGAATATCTAGCGAGGACACCAATACCGGAACATTTCAAACCTGATCAGGATTACGACAAGGAGGAAATGAGAGCTCCTGTCTATTTAATCTCTTCCAAGACTGTATCATTCTAATTTACATGCACAGGTGAGAAGATGTGGGCACTTATCATTTAACCATTCCAAACGAATCTCCGGATAGAAAACAGCAATCCTGTTTTCCTTTTCGAGGCCAATGTACTGATGATAAAGAAGGCTATGCTGATGACACAGGTCTTCATTGTTGAGATAAGAATAATCTTGAAAAAAAAACATCAACATCTACCAAATGTTCGAAGAAAGAATACACAAGATAAATATTTTTTATTCTAATTAATTAATTTATCGAGTCTAGAAGAAACCTCAACAGAATGCAAAAAGCACTGGACGACCGTTTCGTCCTATATTTGGGACTCATCAGCAGTGCGCATCCACTACCGAGAATCGAAAACCGGACAGTTAGGTTATCAAGCAAACATCATACCAACTGTTCCAACGGGCCTCGGTGACGAAGAGATTGCAAATCAGACTCAACAAAGCGCCACTCGCTCACATATTTTTTATTCTATTTTTCTTTTTATTCAGAATTCTTTAAATTGTCTACTACTCAAGGCTAGATATACCAGTTTACCCTACTATTTAATCAAGAGCTGAGCGGGAAGAAGTGATGGATTTATACCTTTCCAAATGGAATTATTGCGAAAGTGAATTTAACAGATTAGGACTGAACTTGCACTACGCTTTTCGATTTCAGTTTGCGTGTCGATAGCTATGTGCATATCTCAACTACGAATGAAGAGTAGAAAAGATGGAAAGAATTTTCTTTCATCTAGTTTTATTTTAAATACATTTACATTTACATTGTTTACAAAATTGTTTGACGTGTCTGTGTTCAGAGCACAAAAATCCTCTCAAGTTTTGAACTGCATTTTACGAAACATTTTTATTTGTCTGAAAAGAAAAGACGACGTTAATACTCGGTTAAAAAGAATAACAGTTTCCCAGAATGAAAAAAAAATGTTTCTTTTTCTTTCTTTTGTAGCACGGTGGAAAATAGCTTAACCAATACAACATTCACACACACAAACGCACAAATTACACATGTATTTAAATTAAAATTGGATGAAAGAATACTGATGATAACGAAAGTACCAAGTTATAAATTCACTAGCTAACTTAAATGAAACTTGTGGGATCTACAAAAGCCGCAATGTTGTCCAACCTTTTTTCCTACTGGGTAAAATTAGAAATTTAGGTAATATTTTCCAGTCGACAAATGTACTTCATTTAAAAAGTTCAGAATGTTATGAATATCAAATTTTAATAATAAATATATATAATTAAAAAAATACCGTAAGTATGGGTTTGAACTGTATAAATATTAAAGGCAAAAATTATTAATTCAAAACCGAAAAAAGTTGTTTACAAAATTGTTTGACGTGTCTGTGTTCAGAGCACAAAAATCCTCTCAAGTTTTGAACAGCATTTTACGAAATATTTTTATTTGTCTGAAAAGAAAAGACGACGTTAATACTCGGTGAAAATTTCAGTTTCCCAGAATGAAAAAAAAAATGTTTTCCTTTTTCTTTCTTTTGTAGCACGGTGGAAAATAGCTTAACCAATACAACATTCACACACACATACAAACACACACAAATTACACATGTATTTAAAATAAAACTAGATGAATATATATGTGTGTGTGTGTGTTAGTGTTTATTTGTATGTGTAAAATATATACTGAGGTCAACACCGCGTGGCGAGGGTGTATTTCATGCTTGAAAGCAATCTTCAGGCCATGTCTATATATTTTCTGCATTTTCGTATCTGTTTCAGAAGGTACGGAGCAAAGGATGATCTTTGTGCTAATGGTAGATTACTTTCTATTAACATCTGAACGATAGTGTTTTTCATTTCATTTTCAGACAGTAATAAGTCTTATCTATTTGACATCTTCATTTTAAAGCAACTGTTCTTAATTATTTGATTCCAATAAACAAATTTTGAAGACAATGGCACTGAGCGATTGTAATGCTTTTTCTTTTTTCCTTTCACTGTTTTGTTCATCTTGCTTCATGAAAAATGAAAAGAGAGGGCAACAACAACAACACAAAATTAAATACATGCTTTGAAAATTGGTATCTGAATTACTGTTAAGCTGGCTCGATAACTGATCCCAGCCGCTAGTGACAGGTAAGCAACTATCACTACTAACAAGCATACACAAAGGTAAGCACTTAAAACTTTCTGGTTCATAGAGTTTGCATAAATATAAATAAACTGACTGATGGAAGTGTCGTGAGGTGATTATGTAGCGCCATTCTGCCAAATGGAAAATGATTATATATTATGAAAATGAATATTCTAAATTCTAGATCCTGGGATCGAACATTCGACCACTGGCACGAGAGCTTAATATAAACATATTTCAGCCACACTAAAACCCATAAACAAAGAGACATTCATTCCTGAGCGAGAGGTCAAGGTATATATAATGCAATTAAATATGCAAATATTGAAAATGTTAACATGCCAATATCAACTCAAGCCTTTTTTGAATAACATTAGGTCAGTAGAAAAGCAATCATTTTTTTTTGTGACAGATTTTACAAGAACGGGAATGAACTCTAATATGAGACAAGAAAAGTTAATGTTGTGGATTCCGAGATGAATTCGGTCTCCAATGAAGAACAAACGCAATAATTAAATATAAGAAATAAAATGTATTTACACAATCATACAAAGGGTAATACTGTTAGTAAATCCAGGAACACGGTTAGTAGCAAATACAGATAGATATATACAGTCTCGAAGTAGGATTTCCTTAGAGTCTACGTGCTTGTAACTGAACTACAAGAGGTTTTTTTTTTTCTTTCTTTCTTTCTTTTTTTTTTTTTCTTTCTTTCTTTCTTTCTTTCTTTTTCTTTCTCTCTCTCTCTCTCTCTCAGTCTGGGTATTTAACGGCAGCAGTCCAGATACACTGGTAGAGTCCACTTATATGAAAAAGGGATGTACCCCCCAAACAGTTACAAATAATGTTTATTCCCATATTCTCTCAGTAAATTCTTATGTATTAGTGCCCTTATTGTTTTTTTACAGCTCTCCACAATTTCCTATCCTTTGTAGCGCTTAATAAATGTTGTCGTTTTGTTATCTCTCCTAAACCTTGTTTCGCTGTCTAGCTTGCTAGGTAGGTTATACATTGATTTCCTTAGACTTTCTTGCCTTCACTCTGTCCTGTGAGTTTCAAATTTTCCAAACCTTCTTTCCTCATTATGTATTCTAGAAATTTCAACCATCTCTTATGATGTTAAGTACAATTGTCCATCTTGTTTCCATTTTCTTTAAAACTTCGTTGTCAGTCATATGATCAGTCCACGGTATTTTAGCATCCTCTTGTAGAACCACATTTCTGTTGCTTCAAGTCTCTTCTTCATCTATTAGGAGATTGCCCAGCACTCACTGCCGAGCAGGAGAATAGATATCACAGGAGGTTATCTATGTAATACACTTTTCTTTTTTATAGCGTTGCTTGCTTCTTCTTGATTTTAAGTGTAAGTTTCCTTTTTGTTTTCATTTTCTCTGAAATTTCTTTGTTGCTCACATGTACGGTATCTTCAGCATCCTTCTGTAGACAATTTCGATCGCCGTCTTCTCTCATCTTGAATCCTATTGGTTTTTTTTTGTCTTTTCCGTAACCTCCCGCCCACTAAAGTTTTCTAAATCTAATTGTTATCTCTCATAAAACCTGCTTCGCCTTCCATTTACCCTAGGTAGGTTATACATTGATTTCCTCTGACCTTCTTGCCTTCATTCTGTACTGTGAGTTTCAAACCTTATTTCCTCATTATGTACTTTAGAAATTTCAACAATCTCTTATCATGTTAAGTACAAGTGTCCATTTTGTTTCCATTTTCTCTAAAACTTCGTTGAATCCCTCATCATCGGTCCATGGTATTTTCAGCACCCGTCTGTAGAACCATATTTCTATTGCTTCTTCATTTGTTACGAGATTGCCCAGCATTCACTGCCATATAGAAAGACTGATATTACGTAACAGTTCATTTCTCTGTTCTTTATTTCTAACGAAATTTTCTTTGCTTACTTTACTTAGCTTTTGCAAGGCATCTTTCGCTATTCCAATGCACCTTCTGATTTCAGTGTTGCACTTTCCGTCCTGTGTTGTAACACTTCTTAGATATTTAATTTTTTTTTAACTTGTTGGATTTTCGTGTTGACAATTTGTAATGATTCTGTCTTCTTGCAATTGGTGTTTAGTCCTTTCTTCTCGCTTTCTTTTACGACCTTCTATAGGAATTCTTACCGTGTTTCAATGCTGTAAGCAGGTTGTAATGAGTTTGATTGTTACTGCGTTTTGAATTACCATGTCAGAAGCTTTAAAAAAAACCCGTTGGGGGTCATTCTTTTTAGTTTTTGTAAGATCGACCGACCAGAATACTGTGAATGTCTTGTTGGAATCTGGTATAATTCCTCACTTTAGACAGGTTTCGAAATCTTGTAACAGCAAAAAAGTACTCATGAAGATGTTTTGTCTTTGATAGCTTTTCCCATATACTTTGCAGGTCGTTCTATAGTTCTTTGATTCTTAACGCATCTTACTATTACTACAGTTACTGGTGTACATTTTCATGTTTTTAATGTGCTTTTTACAAGCGGAACACTTTGTTCGACTCTTCACTGAGGCTTTAAAATTTCTACCTTGTTTTTTTTCCACCAACAGCATAAAAGCGTTAAAAATTCGGAATATTTATCAGCTTGTTTGAAAAATGGGAACTCCATATGGTGAATAGTTATTCATGTTAAAAATATATATCTTGCATGCAATAAATAATAAATTTCTTTCTTTCTTTTAGAACTTCATTTAGAAAAAAAAAACATTATTCTGGGACTCTGTCATCTTTTCTGTTTATATCTGAGTGAGTCTGTCCAGGGAGTGAATAAATTTAAGTAATAAACATTTTAAAATGCAAGACCAGAAAAAATTTCCTGCTACATATTACTGAATTTTCTCTTGGCGGGTTTGAGTATGTGCGAAGATCATTGATTATTTATACGCATGCGCAATGGCGTCGCTATTTCTTTTCAGTCAAACAAGAAATTCGTTCTTTGAGTAAGATAAGTTTGCAAGCGAACAAAAGAAAATTTCTGAAAATAACAAAACCAAACCAAGAAAAGTGTCGTATAGCTGACTTGATTGCTTTTACCCTAAGTAAACAAATTTGGCCACAGAATCTCAAGAAACTTTATTAAATTCATTAAGAGACAGCATCTTGAATTTAACAAAAAAATACAGTTAGCTTATAGCTTTTTTAAATGGCCTGTCCTTCCAGGATATAAGGCAGGGATCTCAAACACACGGCTCGCGTACCGCATAGAGCGCTCGGATTATCTTTCTGTAAGCCATTTTTGTGACCTACCCACCAAGTGTAAACTTGCAGTCAATCAGGGCCTGTTCTCGTTCCTCTCCAAATATTCTTCATCAGCTACTTTCTGATTATATTTCAATATCTTTCTTTAAATTTATAAAATGAATAAAATTTGACGTGTTTCATGTTAAAGAAAGCTGATCGCCCCTACGAAGAAATTGTCTCTACCCCGTCTGTCAATGTGAAGTGAACTAATTTACATGTGAGAAATTGCGTTTCTATCAGTGGTTCCAACCTCTGGAGTTGATGTCCTACCCATTGGTAAACACTAGCGACATGCCTGAACCATGGCCCGATAAACCTCTCCGCGTAATGACCCTTTTGTGGATTTTAAGACTTCTGTTATAGGCGATCATGGCTCTCCACAAATACCATTTTTTTCTATGAAAATCCATAAGAAATATAGTGGGATAATTTCGCATTACTTTTCACTGTTTATAATTTGTCCTTCTAGAATGGCTGACACCTAAACCGACTGCCAGGAAAAAGAGGTGCATTCCGGCCTTTTCCAAGGACATTACTGTGAAATGAACTGAACAGACACGGCTTAAAAACGTAGAATCATTATTAATAATGTATCTTGGTAATCGCATATTATAAAACGCTAGAAGCAACTCCAAGAAAACTTGATGTGTAGAAAAATGTCCTAAGTTTGTTTCTTTATGAGTTGTACCCATTGTTTATGTGTGGAACATTGTTTATGAGCTGTGACCATTTTATAATAGCATAATAACAGGGACTTCAACAAATATAGGGAATCAAAAATTTACAAGCTTTTAAAACCCTTTATTTTACATTCAATACTATTACTTGATAAGACACCAGAAGTGTTGAAACAAAACGGATATTTTTGTAGTGATTTTATAACATATTTATGTTATAATTTTCGAATAAATAATTATATTTGCTGTACTCTGTATTGAGCAGACTTTTAAGAATAGTATTTTTAGTTATTGGAATTTATTCCGTATACACTAATCCTATACTTGGGTATATATATATATATATATATATATATATATATATATATATATATATATATACATATATATATATACACACACACACACACTCATATATATATATATATATATATACACATACATATATATATACACACACACACACACTCATATATATATATATATATATATATATACATACATATATATATACACACACACACTCATATATATATATATATATATACATACATATATATATATATACACACACACACTATATATATATATATATACACATACATATATATATATACACACACACACATATATATATATATATATATATATACATACATATATATATATGCACACACACACACACACTATATATATATATATATATATACATATATATATATACACACACACACACATATATATATATATATATATATACACATACATATATATATACACACACACACACACTCATGTATATATATATATATATATATATATATATATATATATATATATATTGTCACTCGTATTCGAAGATACCCGTCTACTAGGGCGGCTAGTCGATCCATAATGCAGACGCTTGCTCAGGCACATTTGTGCTTATTCAAAACACACAGTGCCCATCTGTGGTTTATACTGCAACTATGCTGAACCGATTTTAGTTAGAGTTTATGGGAACACGGGGTCTGAGAAAGAGCATGTTATCTAGCGTGATCAACAATTTGAAACACTCTCGGCCACGATGACATGGGACTTCGTGCTAGTACTTCTATCGACGGTCCCCAAGGGTTTCGTCTGCCCAATTTCATTCACAACTCTTGGGCAACCCGTGGTAGGATCTTCAGTCACTTTCCAAAGGTGCCGCACGCTGGGATCTTTCCTGACAATGGTGAAATTTGAACGCAGTTAGAATGCGGACGTTCTTACCACACAGCCACGTGCCCATATATAAAAATATAGTTTTGAGAAAAATAGAGTTTTGAAGTATAAATATTCATAAAAATATTCATCACGATTTTATTTTTAAGACTGATTTTTAAGACATTTTTATGTTTATACATTCTTTTTACAGATAAAAATGTCTTAAAATAATTGTTGGATTTTGTCCATTTCATAATGTGTGACGTCATTTGTTTACATTTGGATACGCTTTGAGGTTCGATTAGGATACAGGTTCGATTTCTGTCGGAGGACGAATATTTTCTATGAAAATTTCGCGGACATTCAGGCCGGTAAATGCTATAAATACCGTTTATTATAAAACAGAGCATTTACTTAAATATTTGTATCTATAAAAAGAATGTATAAACATAAAAATGTCTTAAAATAATTGTCGGATTTTTTCCATTTCATAATGTGTGACGTCATTTGTTTACATTTGTATACGCATTGAGCAGATATGAATGAATGAGAGAGAATCATGGAAGATTGTATTTTAAGAGCAGTAAAATCGACCTTAGCCTAATCAGTTAAGGCACGTCAGGCTATATGACTGTTCCGTATAGGATACAGGTTCGATTCCTGTCGGAGGACTAATATTTTCTATGAAACTTTCTCGGACATTCAGGCCGGTAAATGTTATAAATACTGTTTATTATAAAACAGAGAATTTTTATCTGTAAAAAAGAATGTATAAACGTAAAAATTTTTTAAAATAATTGTCGGACTTTGTCCATTTCATAATATATATATATATATATATATATATATATATATATATATATAAAATATATATTTATTTATTCTCATTTAAACATTTTCATTGAATATTTATGTATATATATTTAAAAGTATTTCATTTCAATATTTATGCGTATATATACAGGATGCGGCAGAAAGCTCCAAGAAATACATCCTACATAATAAGACATCAGATAGATGAAGACATCATCAGCACAAATGTCTTACCATTGTGTGGGGTGTATTGCTGGGAAGTATTTCTGCCGCATCCTGTAGAGAAGTGGACACTGAGATTAACACCAAATGGCGACCCTCTCTTTCATATTTACATCCGCCAAAATTTAAATAGCCAACTCAGAAGGGCATATAAGTTGATGTTGCCAAGAAAATCAATCTTTATGTATCAGTTTTCCTGATTGGGCTTTCGGTGGATAAATTGATTTTCAGTTAGCGATTGGCGAGTTTCTAGTTAAATTCAAAAACCACTGAAAAGAATAAAGCATTGATAAATTTACACGGACCAACAAAGTAAAAACGGTGACTATCCAGAGATTGCCACTTAAGCGCAAGTATACAGTCTTTAAGTCATTAGATCTATTATAATAATAACTTATTAAGAGCCATATGGCCATATCACGTTGAAATACCGTTCTCGTATGATCAAGTTAAGCAACTTTGACCTTGGTCAGTACCTAGATGGGTGACCTCTTAGGAATATCAGGCGCTGTAAGTTTGGACGAGCGGTTCGTGTAAGAGATAACAGCTCGGAATTGGAATTCGGAAATCCAAGTTCCAATTCCAGTTGGATTTGTTATATTCCCTTACGCGTAAATACCTTCGGGAAATGGTATGAATCCACATCTTCTCCCCCCAGCTATAGGTTAATTAGTAGGACTTATATCAGTAAATCATTATTATCTCTAAAAAATTCTTACAATCTAAAAATATTTTCTGAATTTAATAATCTACAAAAAGGTTGATAAACCGTAAAAAACGAATCAATGAATAAAAAAATATTCATCACGATTTTGTTTGTAAATATTCTTTATTATTAATTTTTAATTTTAATATTCATTATTAAATTTTATTAGTATATATTAATGATATATATATATATATATATATATATATATATATATATATATATATATATATATATATATATATATATACACATCGATCGACTCTTCCGTCGAATCCGACGTATGAGGGTCAAGCAGATCAGTTCCCAGGAAACCTACAGCCCGACAACGGCACATGAGATTTGATTATAGTGGTGAAGGTTTCGTGCAGGACCATCCACACTTTTTGAAGGGGCTGAATACAGAAACCTGGTGCACTACGGGCCATAATCTCCCCAAACAACCCTCCGCAGGTTTTGAATTCAGAGTTGTCCTTCTCCTAGACCAGTTGCCATCCAAGGCTATAGAACCCAGTCTGCCCTGCTATTTACCCATAGCTGGAGGGAGAAGAAGAGATTTCACACATTTCCCAAGGTTATTAGCACGTAAGTGAAT
Organism: Acanthosepion pharaonis; assembly: GCA_903632075.3. Classification (NCBI taxonomy): domain Eukaryota; kingdom Metazoa; phylum Mollusca; class Cephalopoda; order Sepiida; family Sepiidae; genus Acanthosepion; species Acanthosepion pharaonis. The sequence goes on along the minus strand of CAHIKZ030000280.1, from coordinate 1,575,761 downwards.
GTAATGGATTCGACTGGAAATCGAACTCCTAGCCGCTATCCATTACTCCACTGTGCTATATTGTCATAGACAGTACTTAAATCGTTTATGACATGAAATTGTCAGTCACAATGCTGTTCTGATAGTTGTGTCTACCAACTCACTCTTAGCATATATATATATATATATATATATATATATATATATATATATATATATATATATATATATATATATATATAGTCGACTCTCCGGTCGAAATTCAACGTATGAGGGTCAAGCTGATCAGTTTCCAGGAAACTGACAGCCCGACACCGGCACATGAGATTTGATTATAGTAGTGAAGGTTTCGTGCAGGACCATCCACACTTTTTGAAAGGGCTGAATACAGAGACCGGGTGCACAAGGTCCCCAAACGACCCTCCGCAGGTTTTGAATTCAGAGTTGTCCTTCTCCTAGACCAGTTGCCATCCAATCTTTTGTAACCTAAAAAAAAAAAAATTGTTTTTGGCTTATTTATCGAGATGAGTGCGAATGCAGACACCAGGTTTTAAAAGTAGTGCATTCGAGTCGTCCATATTTGGAGTGATCACAAGGGTCAACCGGAGTTCAATGAAATGGTCACAGCTCACTCATGGAGAATTTGGTGTGAATTTGGTGTAAAGAATAAATACTTTTAATTTTATTTTATTTAATTTTTATTTTGGGGTGAATTAATATTTGGGGGTGAATTAACAGAAAAGATCCTTGTTTTTTCCAAAACACTTGATGAAGGAGAAGAGTTATTGCGTATGATATTAATATTTATTGATATTTTCTAGCTAACAAAAATTACCTTACCGAGATGTCACATAAATGTTTTTCAGACTCCCTGCAAATTACCTGACATCCTTATAAGGTAACCGAATAAATATGCTACCCTTAAGTTTGCCTGTACGCTGACTTTTACAGTAAGAGAAAATAGACAAACAATTCCAGGAAGATATTAAAAAGTATATTTATGATTTAAATTAGTGATTCCCATTTAAAGAAATACGAAAAGAAATTGTATCTCTTCTACACAATACATGAAGAAAAAGTTTTTTCTTGTGATTTTCAGCTACAACATTTCGGAACGTTTACTATAACGGTGTGACAAAGTCGGGGATGAGCAGCCTGTTTGGGTTCAAGAAAACATTTTGATTTCAATGTTACAGCAACATCACCGCAACATCACATATCCGCCCCCACCTAACCAACCAACCAACGAAAAATACAACTTATCTGCAATGTTGCAAGAACGTTACGTTTTAGCTGGGTTAATGGGGCTTGATAATTTGTCGAAATTCAAGATGGCTGCTTCGAAAGAAACAACAGAAGTACTCCACGAACGAACACCATTCATAGAAATATTTAGAACCGTAAAATAAAACCTGAAGGTTGAGTGAGTTATAGAAAGAAAGACAGAGAGAGAGAAAGGGATTAAGAGATAGATAGATAGATAGATAGATAGATAGATAGATAGATAGATAGATAGAGAGAGAGAGAGAGAGAGAGAAAGCAGGGAAAGTAAAGGAGAGCAGTCCGATGGCAGAAAACAACTGCTTCATTATAATGAACAGGTCACAATTCCCGTGTGTTATTTACCCTGAGGGAGAAATAAGAGTTGTGTTTGCTCAATAACTTCGTTATTGCATCTCGATGATTGGAATGGCTCACTTCATAAACAGTATTACTGCAAACCAATATGCACAACTTATACAAGTGTGGCATTTTCTCAGCTTAATCCGGTCCGACACTTGTGCAGACATGTATGCTCCTGGGCACCGGGAAAATAACAAATACACAAACAGACTGACTTTAAGCACAGGGAGCCTGAACTCAGAATGACTTGTATACTTAGGAGACTGGCATTTTCCCACCGGATTTACTTAACCTATACAGCGAGACGATCCTAAGAGAACTAGAAAACCTACTAGAATTTATTGTTGGCGGAAATAATCTTAAGAGCTTAAGAAGCGCCGATAACACTGTGATTATAGCAGACTCAGAAAGAAAACTGAACAAACTCTTAGAAAAGTTACTAAAGGAAAATAAATAGAGAAAAACAGTTAACTGCAAGCAGACTGTAAGCAGACAGAATACATAATTGTTAGAAAAAGATGCAATCCTCTTCCGGCTTCTTGCTTCCCAGTCAACTTTGTTTTTATAAACTCCAAAGAAGAATTTGCTATGCTATCGGTCCTGACTTGGCATCTCGGCTTCAGTCTCTTTCTCACCACCATAACATAGCTTCTCTGTGTCATTTCTATAAATATTTTCATGGTAAGTGTTCTGATGCAACTTTCCTCGTTGTTATCCATGCTTTATGAATTTAAATGCAATAGTAGATTGGCTGCAAGGCATGAACATTTTATGGTTGAAATTGTTAGATCTAACCGTAAGTTCTATGCAAATAGTTTCTTCTATCGCACTTCTCGCTTGTGCAACTCTCTTCCGGCTTCTTCCTTCCAAATCAACTTTCATCTTCAAAAATTTAATTGCAATGTCTGTCATTATCTTTTGTCTCATTAATTCCTGTTTTTGTGTTCTCTCTATTTAATAATATATTTCCCATATTCTCTGACCCTCAGTAACTTCTTACGTCTTAGTGCCGTTATTGCTTTTCACGACTCTTCCAAATTTCCTGTCTTTTGTAGCTCTTAATAAATGTTGTCTTTTTCTTATATCTCCTAAACCCTGTTTCGCCATCTACTTGCTCTAGCTTGCTAGGTAAGTTATGCATTGATTTTCTCAGACCTTCTTGCCTTCAATCTGTCCTGTGAGTTTCAATTTTTCCAAACCTTCTTTTTTCATTATGTACTTTAGAAATTTCAACTATCTCTTATGATGTTAAGTACAATTGTCCATCTTGTTTCCATTTTCTTTAAAACTTCGTTGTTAGTCACATGACCAGTCCATGGTATTTTCAGCATCCTTCTGTAGAACCACATTTCTGTTGCTTCAAGTCTCTTCTTCATCTGTTAGGAGATTGCCCAGCACTCAGTGCCGGACAAGAGAGCAGATATCACAAGAGGTCAGATATGTAATACACTTTTCTTTGTTTACAGCGTTCCCTGCTTCTTCCTGATTTTAAGTGTAAGTTTCCTTTTTGTTTTCATTTTCTCTGAAATTTCTTTGTTGCTCACATGTCCGGTATCCTCAGCATCCTTCTGTAGGCAATTTCAATGGCCGTCTTCTCACATCTTGAATCCTGTTTTTTTTTGCCTTTTCCTTAATACCCCCCGCCCCAGTAAACTTTCTCTCCCCGTAATTCCTCTGCGGCTTAGTGACATTATTGCCTTGCTTGGAATGAAACGATTAAAGAAAAGGAAACATTCCGTCGTTAAACTTCCTCCATTCTTTGGGAAGCATCTTTTAGTTATTCGTAACAACTCTAGATTGATCTCTAATTGCTCTCTCTCTCTCTCTCTCTCTCTCTCTCTCTCTCTTTATTTTTCGGGGATGATTGCTTGCAATATATTCGTGCGTTGGTGTATTGAATTAATAGATAATTGATGGGTGTGTATGATTTATGTCCGAATTGTTGTGAAATAAATCACGACTTTTTCGTACTGTCTTTAAAACAATAGATTCCAGCAAATAAGCGCAGTAAGGATGATGCCCCCGAAAAAAATTGGACATCAGTGGCGGGTCATAGATAGATACGTACAAAGATAGATAGATATGAACAAACTGAGGTAGATGGATATATAGATAAATATATAGGTAGATATATATGAACTAGATTTATGTATTATATATATATATATATATATATATATATATAGAAAGAGAGAGAGAGAGAGAGGTGGGGCAGAGGATTTTATCAAATACGTAAGTGATGAGGATAATCCAAGTAGGTCTTTTTAAATATAAAACAGATAGATCCACGAACAGAGCTCAGTGTATCTATATACAGAGTAATTTTAATATATTGTCTGGATAAATTTAAACCATTTTGTAATTTCGGTCTGATGAGACAGATATTAAAAACGTATCTGTCGAAATGAATTTATTACCGAAGTCTTCGATGATGTGTTAAGTCTTCTCCTTTGATGTGTGCATGTTTGTATATATATATATATTTTTTGTTTAACATTCTTTTTATAGATACAAGTATTTAAGTAAATGCTCTGTTTATAATAAACAGTATTAAATAACATTTACAGGCCGGTAAATGTTATTTAAACATAAAAATATCTTTAATAAATTGTCGGACTTTGTCCATTTCTTAATGTATGACGTCATTTGTTTACATTTGATACGCCATGAGCAGTTATGAATGTACGAGATTCATGGAAGATTGAAGTTTATAAGCAGTAAATTCGACCTTGCCAACCGAACGAGAGGTTAGGCACGTCAAGCTAGATGACGGTTCCGTATAGGATGCAGGTTCGAATCCTGTTAAAGGACGAATATTTTCTATGAAAATTTCTCGGACATTCAGGCCGGTAAATGTTATTTAATACTGTTTATTATAAACAGAGCATTTACTTAAATACTTGTATCTATAAAAAGAATGTTAAGCATAAAAATGTCTTTAATAAATTGTCGGAATTTGTCCATTTCTTAATATATATATATATATATATATACACGAATGATTTGCAGTTGGTGTAATTGATACCTAGCCCCATATCTTCCCTCCACATACCGTTTTTCTTTAACAAGTGTTATGCATAATCATAATAATATATTGGATAGCGGCTCGAAATGAGGAGTCGGAGAGCCAAATTCAAATTTCAGTTAGGTTCTTTATATTCACTTATGCGCAAACTCTCTTGGGAAAGGGTAATAATTTATATTTTCGTCTCCCTCGAGTTATGGATTAAATAGATAAATAGGTATGAACTATATATATATATATATATATATATATATATATATATATATATATATTTCGTTCATATATATATATATATCAATTTCGTTCATATATATATATATATGTGTGTGTGTATGTATGTATCCTGTCCCTTTTCTATAAATGCTTTTATGGTAATTGTTCTGATGAATGTTCTTCTGTGGTACCTTGACGTTTTGAATTTAAGTGCAGTACTAGATTGGCAGCAAGGTCTCATCATTTGGAACTTGAAATGGCTAGATATAACCTTCTATTCTAACAGTTTCTTCTATCTCAATTCTCGCTTGTATAGCTCTCTACCGGCTTCTTGCTTCCTATTCAACTTTGGTCTCCAAAAATATAAATGCAATGTAAATCTTTATCTACTGACTTCTGAATTCTTGCACTTTTATTATTCTCTCGCCGTAAGAGTAACTTTTTTCCTCATATTCTCTAACACTCAGGAAAACCGTACGCTTTAATAGCTCTATTGCCTTGCTTGGGCTGAAAAGATATATATATATATGTGTGTGTGTGTATATATATATATATATATATATATATATATATATAAATATATATATAGGCATCAATTCATCAAAATCTGAAAAATGACCTTTAGAGAGCTTGTGTCATACCCTGTTTACCAGTTTTCCGCATTTGGTTCTTACGCAAAGTGTGTTCGGTTCTGCACAAGCCTTCATCACTATAATGAAATTATATATCCAGGTAGTCGGGCTGTTTGCTTCTAAGTTTTGAGCTGTGGAAGCTTTATACGTCGAAAGCGGCAAAATTCATTATATATATATATATATATATATATATATATATATATATATATATATATATAGATAGATAGATAGATAGAGAGAGAGAGAGAGACAGAGAGACAGAGAGATAGATAGATAAAGAACCGACATGAACAGAACCTAATATTTTTTGTCTAATACGAAATATCTTCAAATACGCTGAAAACTCATCTATAATAACAGGAACAATAATAATATAATATAAATAATATAATAATAACAATAATAATATCAAGAATAAAATTAACCCAATACACGCTTAATAGCCATAATGTCCCGACACGCACCATTTTCCAAACGTTATATAATAATAATAATAGAATAAAGGCAACACACACACATAACACCAAACTTCGCGATCCACATGACATTTTTCTCAACCATAGAATTTGTCACAATATTAAAAACGTACATCTAACCAACAATCAATACACGTACCGACACCACTAACTCTCGCAAGACCAACTAAAAATTTTCACACACACACACACACACACACACACACACACACACACACACACACACACACATCCACGTACGTACATCCCTACTATTAGTCTCTTCCGAAATTAAACACGCGGATATCAGCAGATAGACAGAAAAGATACCCACAAGTATTCACCCCGTCATATATATATATATATATATATATATATATATATGGTAATGTAATATTAGCCGTCTCCCTACACCTACAATAATCAGTTGGTTTTCATTGACCGAGCAGCCAGTACTGCTTTTGATCGAAATTTATTAAATCTTTTCTCAATTTCAGTATCTGTTATCGCGCTTTCTAGTATTGATGGGGCTTTCGTTTCTTTTAACCTTTTGTTTAAAGTAGTGGAAAATGTCAGCATCTTGATTATGTCAATATTTCCTCTTCGAGTTATAGATAGATATTGTTTTTGACTGGAAGTAAACTGAAAAAGAAAATATGAGCACAGCTACTGGAGACAAAAATGATACAGAATTATAATTTCTATATTTAATTGGGAAAAAAGAAAACACGCGATCTTGTGTGTGTGATTGAACACTGCGGTCGGCAGGCAATATTACTAAAGCTTTTCAAAACATCTATTTAGTAGTGAAGAGTGTGTTTCATCAGACATAGGAACTAACTGTTAACCATTTTAACAATCAACATAACAACCATGACAGAGCTAGATTGATATAATTATTCGTAAGAGACAGCAGGTCCGTTATATATATATATATATATATATATATATATATATATATATATATATATAAAATATGGTTTTAAGGTATGCTATATTTATGGGTTAAAGTGCTCAATATCAAAGATAGATCGTATGTAAATATAAAAGTGGGCATTGAAATCAACAGCCAGGCGTGACAATCTGATTTATTCTTGTACGCAACCTTCGGGTTATGTGCGTTTTTTCGACTATTCATGTATGCTGGTCATCTGTGCATTATGGGTAGGCCTATTGTATTATTCTGATTATTGGATTGGTGGTAACGGGTATGTTTCAAATTATTCTAGGGGCCATTGCGTGGAAATAATTGTGGATTCGAATGCAGTTCTGTGGCTATTTTATTGTGTAGTTTGTTAGCTTTTTTGCTCATTATTAATATATTTATTATTTATTCATATGTGTGTGTGTTTGTGTGTGTGTGTATGTGTGTGTGTGTGTATTTAATGAGTGAAAGGGACGTAAACGCTTTATGAAAAAATTAATTACGAAAAATGCCTGTTTGCTTGTAACCTGGTCGCCAAGACGGGCTGCTTATAAAGAGTAATAGCAAATAAAACATTTCAAAAAGCTGTTCAATTTCCCAGATTTTTTGGATATAATGATACGAATACACACGCATACAAACACACACAAACACATTTACGCACTCAAACACATTTAGGCACGCACGCACACACACACACACACACACACACACACACACACACACATATATATATATATATATATAGTTGCGGTGATGTGAGTTTGTGACCCTTGGCTTTAATCCCTTTGCGATCGTCAGACAAACTGATTAATTTTGAAATTCTGGATTTATTTATGGCTGTGTATATCGGTGTTTGATATTAGTGGGAGGAAAAATTCTCCTCTGCGTCCTTCTCGGGACGCCACTCATACGCACGCAGTCACACACACACACGGACACACACGCAAGTCCACGAATTGCAGCTCACACAAGCGTATACATGTGATTATTAATCAGTTTGACTGACGATCACAAAGTGCGTGAAACCCAGAGTCACAAACTCACGTCCACACAACTCATTCACTGATATTGAGCGCTTCCCAATAAGTACCACGGATATATAATATATAAATAATATATATATATAAATTGAATATATATATATATATATATATATATATATAATATAATATTTTTTAGATATGATTCCTTCGCTACATAAGAGTTCTCATGTTTCAAAAACGAGAGCCGAAACCATCAATATAATTATTAAAATTAAGTTGAATCAAGGTGTTGAGTCCCGTTTCATCTTCAAGCGAAAATTATTTACCTGACGTGTTCCTTCCTATTTTTCTGCACACACACACACACACACACACACACACACACACATATATATATATATATATATATATATATATTATTATGCACACACATGCAACACACACACACATTATATATATATGTATATATATATAATTCTCATAAAGTTTGGCCGATCATATTTATTGTTGTCTTCAAAAGAGTAGCAGGGTAATTTAAATTATGCATACGGAATAGACATGAGTGTGGTCTTTATGTATCGCACACGTACACACGCACTCCAGCGCGCGAATATTTACATCTACTGCATCCGTGTAAATTTTCTCACGCGGACAAAATACGGCACATGATCAACTTTTAACGTGGGAATCCACATGCCTCTTTATGTCGTTTTGAAACAAGCACAGCCCTGTTTCGTCGGCCGTCTGTCGCAAGCGTCATTATGTGGCCACTAAACCGACCTTGTCTGGTATGCCCGGAGGACAGGATTTCGAGCAACCAGACAATTGCACCCTGTAAGCGTGTAATTTACGGGGGTGTCTACAATGAGGTAATTGTTATCACTCTCCTTCCCTCAAATAATTTCGCAATATTGGTAGATCCAGGGCTTACTAATCGCTCCAATACTACGACCTTGTGTCCAATTTAGGCAGACTTAATATAAGGACTGTATGTGGAGTAGGCTGCATATTTACAGGCGTTCGAGCCCAAGTAAAAGTTCTAATTTTGAATGCGAGTTTTCCAAAGTATGAACATGATCTTCCCCTAATTTTGCTCTGTACCGTAGGCTGTATAAACACACGGAGAATTCAAACGGCTTTAGATATACACATGCAACCATTTATTTCTTAACTCTCATCCTGCACCATATTCGAAATGATAGTTCCACCTGCATTTCTGATTTAGTCTGCTCAATATCACCCTCTTACATCCCTTCATAGCTTCCGGCAATAACAACACGTTACATGATCATATTAAATCACGCATGCCTGGGCACGTAACAGGCATTTGCTTAGCTATATCTGCTCCTCATCCATAATGTACGACGTACGAGAATTTAATTCTCGAAATGATCAGGCCCGGTCGCTGACGTGTTGATTCAGGCAAACATTTGTACCCGGGGACGTTCGGACATGTTCCACCTTCGGCCTTCTTAAGACGCATATCATATGAGTGGTTCGCTGCCGAGCAGTATAGGAAGTTGTACGTGTTCATGTTATACTGTTGTTGGTAGTGAGTAAAAGGAAACATTGACTACAGATTGACTTCACTTTTTTTGTGAAGATTTATAAAAGTACTAATGAAACGTTAACCCTATTAACATGGCTTATAGTAAACACGTGATATTTAGCTATCCTGGATAGTGTAATAAAAGAAAATGAGAAAAAAGGATCAACTGAAAAAAAGACAGAAAGTATATCCACCAGCAAGAAAATGTCATATAGGAATAAAATGACGCTGCCGACACATGAGTTTGAACATAGATCGCCAGTGAACAAATGCAGGTGATCCGATTATTGAATTAAGATGACCATGGAGCCATAGAGGAAACGAATATATGTAGGAAGTAGCTGATAACTAACAATCTCTATTTCTAGTCTATCCTCTATTACTATACGGATCGCTATTCTCTACTTTATTCATAATACTATTGCTTTATTCAGATCACTATACGGATTACTATTCGAGCGAGTATTATCGAGTAAGTACTATTAGTGCGAGTGTTATTCGAAGGCGTCTGACACCAGTATTGTTCAACGGCGTACTATAAGTTGTATTTGCGATTACAAAGTCTCTACTACAACGAGCATTACAAAGGTGACAACGAGTATTCGTTGAGATTACAAAAGTGGCAACGAGTGTTCGTTGACATCACAAAAATGTCACAACGATTCAATTTACAAACTGGAGATATAAACATCAAGCAGGTGCAGAAGTTCAAATATCTCTGAACCGTTTTAGCGGGGGTTGTAAAATGTGGCACCGAGATCCGAACACGACTAGCAAAAGAAACATTCTAAAAGTTAATCAAGGTGCTGAGAAACGGGAAAAAAATCACCAGAAACATAGAAAAGAGTGTTGGATTGCTATGCGGTGTCCATCCTCTTATATGGCAGTGAATGCTGGACCATTTCCCCACGAACGAGGAAAAAAAAAACTAGAGAAAGCAGAAACGTTGTTCTGCAGAAGGATACTGAGAATTCCATAGGCGGAGCGAGTACGCAGCAAAGTCTAAAAGAAAATGGCAAGAGAAAGAACATATAATTAAAATTAGGAAAATCCAATTGAAAATCCTGACACAGAATGAAGGTTTGGAAAAGTTAGCCATCACAGGACATATTGAGGACAATGGAGTTAGGAGAAGGCAGCGAGCCACTTATCTGAGGAGCTTGTGTAAATGGATAGTTGAACGGGGCTTTTAGCAAAGGAAGAGAAACTACGAGATAGAAAATTGTGGAGAGCCATGATCGCCTATGTCCCGAAGGGACGCGGCACATAGAAGAAGGATTCCTTGTTAAATTAAATTTTTGTTAACTTTATTTCCCATATCTTCGTGCTAATTCTTTTTAACTTATTGTCCCTTGAACCCGTTTTATGGAAGCAGATGTGACATGTGTTATTGACCTGGAGACAATAAGTCAGTTAATATATTATAATTCAGATCAACTTCGGTCTCTATCTAATAAAGATATTTACTAAGGCTATCGGCATGAAGCAACAACTGCAAATCGAACAGACTACACTAATAAAGGTATATAACTGGCTTTCTAATCTATCCATTAGATAGTGATTTTCCAAGCGTAGCTCAGATGTGGCACAAGGCCGAAAGTATGGGACACCCAGTGAGGATCGAACTCACTACTCAGTCGTAATTGTTTCTAGCGAGACAAGCTTGCTAACCTTTACACCACATCGAGGTGTCCAATCTATTAGATATATGTATCCTAGTAGCAGCTGTCAGCACAGAAAATAGGATAAGAGTGTGGAGTTCAAATTCCCGCTAAAAGCCGTGGCATTCGCTTTCGCGAAAAAAATTCTTTAGGAAAAATATGAATCCATATCTTCAGCGATTGTTTCACAGCTCTGAAGTTATCGTGAAAAATTAAATATCCTAGTCAAATATATGTACAACCTCCATATTTTAATGGATATGGTACAATATTTTAATGGATTATGGCACAACTTTTCAACAACAAAAAACACACACACACGCACACATCAGGATGGCTGTATTCTTCTTCTTTATATGACGTAACCCCTCAGGACGAAATTTCTCATGGCTCTCCACAACTTCCTGTCCCTTGTAGCTCTTAACAGACTTTATCTTTCTGTTATTTCTCCTTAGCCCTTTCCGCAACCTACTTACTCAAGGTCATCAAGTATATTATGTGTTGTTTGCTTCTGTCCTTATTGACCTCTATCTGTCCGGTGAGTTTCCCAGGCCACTTTCCTCATTATGTGCCCCAGAAAATTTAATTACAGGGTAGTATTATACTCAAGGATGTAATTATACACAAGAAAATACGGCACTGTTTTTGAATCCTTCCACCCCAAGCAAGGTGTTAATGCCACTAAGACGCAGAGGTTTACAGGAAGAAGAAGAGAATGAAAAGACATTAGTGAGGAGGAAGAATAATATAGGAAAAGGTTTCAAGAAGGCAGAAGATGGTGTCGCTTTGGGCAACATTAGCAAGAAACAGGAAGAGAGTTCCAAATGGTAAGAAGTACGGGAAAATAAACTATTAGAATAGAATTAAATATGTGCATATTTATGCTAGAGCACTTTCTGAAGGGATCATATCTTTCAAAAACTCTTTCACAAGTATCCCATAATGCAATAAATCGTCGGGGTATCATATCATGTTTTTTCTGGGCAGTAGTGGTTACTTAAAGATGACCATCTCCTCTCTACTGAACATACAAATTTTACAGAATTAGTTTGTTCGGAAGCAAAACGTAAACTCTTATCTAATCTACTGTTAGAGTTGTGTTCATGCTTTTCCAAAGGGGTTTGTACAAACGGAAAAGGGACTGAATCTGATGGAATTACAGTTAACATTGAGAAAACTCCAAACATCCGTCTGGTAAATATTTTATTGCAATATAAATAAGCTGGATCAAAATTCTGTGTGATGCGTTCGGTTAAGAATGAATTTCCTCAGAATGTAATTTTTTTTTCTCAGAATGAAACGCAACCCTAATTAGTTTTTTCCCCACTTGTAATCCATTTATAAAATATGAATAATAAATTCCTTATAATAAATCCACATTCATCTTAACCCACCCATATATATATATATATATATATATATATATATATATATATATATATATATATATATATATATATATATATATAAAATATATATATATATAAATAAATAAATAAATATATATATATATATATATATTATATAAATAAATATATATTTATGTATTACTTCAAACGTTATTATACTGAAGTAATAAAAGTCGGATTATGAATAAATCCACTAATATATATATATATATATATATATATATATATATATATATATATATATATATATATATATGAATAAAGACAAAAGGAAATATTATCTTAGCCGACACGTGGATTTTTATTAAGGCAAATGCCACTTTTCTTGATGAAGTTCTTGATGATGAAACGCGTCGGATATGATAAATTTTCCTTTCTGAATTTTTTCATATTGTCTTTTTATATATATACACTCTAACTGACATTTTTATACACCCAAGCACACGCACACACACACACACAAACACACACACACACACACATATATATATATGAAGAAAAATATACAGAAAAAACAAACAAAAATCTTAATATGCAATTATGCTGTATTAATGTTAATATAAAGTCGACGTCGGACGTTTCGGTCTATTTAAGACCATCTTCATGGACATTTTCATTTAAACATAATTAACATTAGAACATATAAAAATTCAACACGAAAAGACGATGGACATAAGATCACAACTGATCCAAACAGATAACTGAAATTTTTATATAAGATCAGCGTTCCGTTTAATACAGCATAATTGCATATTAAGATTTTGTTTGTTTTTTCTGTATATACTTCATACCGTCTATTTGCTTCCGTCTATTTATATATATATATATATATATATATATATATATATATATATATATAGGGTGCCACAAAAATGCACTCACTCTTTTAATGAAATTAATTCAGTTTTTATTGATATGCAACCATGATCCATCGTTAAAGTTACGAAATATTAATGTTTATTGACAAAGATTGACGATTTAAATTGAATATTAAATGAAATTAAATGTATGTTTATAAATATTCGAACTGATGACGAAGTAAAAAACCAGTACATTTTTGTGACTTTCTCTCTTTTTTTCCCTTACTCTCTTTCTCTCTCTTCACACACAAGCAAGCAACACACACACACACACACACACACACACACACACATATATATATATATATATATATATATATATATATATATATATATCTGTATAGTTCTCGATAGACAGGTTTTTTTCTATTGGTTTTTATCAAACACCAACATCAATACAAACAAATAATGCTACTAGTTTCTAATTTCCGAGATGTCCAAACTGTTAGTTCCTAGTTTCCGATATGACCCTTCTGCTATGCTGGCTAGTCAAGATTTGTGTTTTCTTCAACACCCACAGTACCAACCTCCGTTTTATACTGCAACTATACTGAGCGAATCTTAGAGTTTCTGGGAGAGACTGCATAAACATGTGATATGAACAAAGCGTATATGCTTAAAACATTTCGTTACGGTGACTTGTGATTTCGTGCTAGCACAACTGTCAGACAGGTTTCGTTTAACAAATTTCACTTGGTCAAATTCTGTTTTGGTTTCAACCAGTCTGGGATCATGCCCCCCCCCGGTCTGTATTATCAAGAAGTCTTTGAGAAATCGATCTTGGTTAGAAAGAAAACCGTTTTCTTATAATGAGAACCCTAATATTCTAACCACTCGGCTCATGCGTTGCTTGGTTAATTTTTCAGCGGCATATCATACTTTATGGGTTATTTAATGCCGAAATCTAAATATTTTGAACACAATTTTATGGCTTCAACTAAACATATCTTGAATGCAATTGTATGTCATCAACTACAGATAAATTGTATTATTGGTAATTGTATGATAATTTGTATTGTTGGTCATTTTGCTATAAAATGAATTGTTGGTAGTTGTACTATAAAACGTATTGCTAGTCATTTTTCTTTAAAGGTGTATTGTTGATAATTTTACTCAAAAAACGATTTAAATTGAATATAAAATTACTGGTAATATTTTGAATTTTAATGTTTTAAATTGAATATTAAATTACTGGTAATATTTGAATTTCAATGTTTTAAAATGAATATTAAATTACTGGTAATATTTGAATTTTAATGTTTTAAATTGAATATTAAATTACTGGTATTTTTACTATAAAAATCTATTTTTATACTTTAGTGTTTTGTTTTAGTTTGGAGGTTTACCATTTGTCCATAACTGGGACACTAACAGCTATTAGAAGATGGTTCTGTGCTTCTCAAAACTTCCAATCACAGGCCATGCTGCCGGATGTGGTTTATCGTTAAACCCAGGACTGCCCGGCTATATCCCTACAACTATAAAGAAAATTCAATTTTAAATCTCTTGGAAATCACAATTAAAATGTACGGCCATTCACATGTTTCACACAAAATACACATTTTGCACTTCATAAAATAATTCCGAATACATTCAAAGGCAATCAACGACACAGCATGTGGCAGGAAGTTTTACTCCCCGGACTCGATCCTCCAGATCTACAAATCAACAATTCGTCCTTGCATGGAGTATTGCTGCCATATATGGTCTGGTGCCCCTTCTGCTTGCCTCGGGGTTCTTGATAGGCTCCAGAGGCGGATATGCAATGTAGTTGGCCCTGTCCTGGCGTCTCGTCTACAGTTACTTTCTCAGAGACGCGCCGTCGCCTCCCTCTGTCTGTTCTACAAATATTTTCATGGAAATTGTTCCGAGGAGCTCCATTCGCTGGTTCCCAGACGTCATGAGTTCCAGCGCCTTACGAGGCTGGCATCCTGCTTTCACCCCTTCACTGTCGAAACTCATAAATGTAGCCGTCTCTTCTACTATAATAGCTTCATGTCTCGCACCTCTCGCCTGTGGAACTCTTTTCCCTTCTCCTGTTTCCCTGTGAGCTATAATCTCCAGCTATTCAAATGTAATGTCAATCGACTTCTCCAGTTGCCTTGATCTATCCACTAACCTCATCCTTTCTTCTATCTGATCTTGCTCTAAATTTTCTGTAACCCCTTGCGTCCAGATGGCTTCCCGCCTTGCTTGGGGTGAAATGCTTAAAAAAAAAAATAGTAAAAGACTATTTCCGTCTAGTGAAAAAACAACCGATTCATTTATATATACTCGTTTATATGCGTAAAAAAGCAACACAGTATCATACATGTAACTGATAAAAAGAATTGGAGTGAAATCATACAATTAAAAAAGTAAAAAAAAAAAAAAAAAAAAAAATTGGAAAATACTTTAGTTATATAAGGTTCCAGTGTAGACAGCGGGAACAATCAGTCCCTCTTCAAAGTGACACCAAAACGAGGCTGATTGCATGATACCTGATTATTTCTTCTTGTCGTTATATTATCGACGACTGTCGCTCTAATTCCTCGACTAGTTTACAATAAATATATAAATAAAACTGAAAAGTAGATACGCTGAAAGCGAGAGACACATGAATAATTCCCCCGACCCCGTATTTGTGACAATCGTAACGCCATCTCCATCTCCCATATCCAGCAATAAACGATGTCTCCTTCAAAGTTCCACTGACCCATTTGTTAGCGAGCCATAGTCCCAGCGAGAACAAAAGAACAAACAAACAAAAAATATAACACTGGAAAATTAAAGTAATACAGATGTTACTGCCCCTGATCATTTTCATGAATACAACTGTCTGGGCATCGTCTATTTTAACAACGAAACGTCGTGACCGTGTTAATGATTTTTCGCACTTATAACCACTTTATACTGAGTGGATATTTCAATCTTCAGATTGCATCATATTGCTAGAGTGTTTCTTTTTTTGTTCACTATTCTGCTATTTTGTCTTTTGACGTCGTAGCAAGTAAAATATCATATAAGCATTTTAGACCACTCTCTCTTTAAATTCTCTTATTGCAATGCAATCTATTTTCTTATTTATTTTTTAAAATGTTATTTATATATAAATAACAGTCTTACTTTATCTGTAATGTCTTTATTAATCTTTAACCAAAAAAAGGGTTTTTTTTTCATGATTTTCAATACACATCATCGTAAATAAATTACATCCTGTATTTCTGAAGATAAAAAACAGTGAACAAATTACATCCTTGAGTATTTGAGTATTTCTGAAGATAAAAACAGTGAATAAATTATATCCTTGAATATATGATCCCGTATTTCTGAAGCTAAAAACTGAATAAATTACATCCTTGAGAATGATCACGTATTTCTGAAGAAAGAAATAGTGAATAAATTACATCCTTGAGTATAATATGATCAAATATTTCTGGCGATTAAAACAGTGAATACATTACATCCTTGAATATATGATCCCGTATTTCTGAAGCTAAAAATAACGAATAAATTACATCCTTGAGTATAATATGATCACGTATTTCTGACAATTAAAACAGTGAATAAATTATATCCTTGAGTATATGATCCCGTATTTCTGAAGCTAAAAACAGTGAATAAATTACATTCTTGAGTATAATATGATCAAATACTTCTGACGATTTAAACAGTGAATAAATTACATCCTTAAATATATGATCCCGTATTTTTGAAGCTAAAAACAGTGAATAAATTACATCCTTGAGTATAATATGATAAATTACTTCTGACGATTAAAACAGTGAATAAATTACATCCTTGAATATATGATCTCGTATTTTTGAAGCTAAAAACAGTGAATAAATTACATCCTTGAGTATAATATGATCACGTATTTCTGACGATTAATACAGTGAATAAATTACATCCTTGAGTATATGATCCCGTATTTCTGAAGCTAAAAAGAATGAATAAATTACATCCTTGAGTATTTGATCCCGTATTTCTGAAGCTAAAACAGTGAATAAATTACATCCTTGAGTATAATATGATCACGTATTTCTGACGATTAAAACAGTGATTAAATTACATCCTTGAGCATCTGATCCCGTATTTCTGAAGCTAAAAACAGTGAATAAATTACATCCTTGAGTATTTGATTACGTATTTCTGACGATTAAAACAGTGAATAAATTACATTCTTGAGTATTTGATCCCGTATTTCTGAAGGTAAAACAGTGAATAAATTACATCCTTGAGTATATGATCCCTTATTTTTGAAGCTAAAAACAGTGAATAAATTACATTCTTGAGTATAATACGACTCAGTAGTACAGCCATCTCGGTGTAATTAAAAGAAAAAAAAGTTATACCATCTGATCCATTAAAATCTCCATGCTGTATTCATATCTCGCTAAAATATTTATTTTTTCAGAATATTAAAGAATAGAAATTAACCTGATGTTTAGTCATTACGTGGCTCTTCTCCTAATTTCACTTTCAAAATGTTTTTCGAATTTCTGGCAAAAAAGGTTGTGGTAACATTAATGGTATCAAAATATGAGAGATCTTGTGTATTCCTTTTATTAATTTTTTAAAATAATTTTCGGCAAATTGCCTGTTTTTGAGACAAAAGACACCCAGTTACTCTGATTCCCAAAGGAAAAATATTACTGACATATCAAATATCTTTTGTAAACATTTGGTTGATTGATTGATTCATTCATTTTTTATGATTTATCAACCCTTTGCGGGTTATTTAAAAACAGGAAAAAGCTTTAGATTGTAAGAATCCATAGGAGATAATAGGAGTCAATAAAGGAAAAGAGATTTTCATTAAAAAAAATAGTATTTAACGTGAAGTCCTATGAAATTAAATTAAAGAAATTATTAATCGCGAAACAGGATTTTCGTCAAAGTATTTTTCCAAACGAATTAGTTTATTCAAATTTCATTGGTTTGCGAAATTGAACGGAACATATAGTCCCGTGCTTCGTACTAGGCCATCATTCCACGTACACTGTGACGAATCATCCTCATTCCATTGGTATACCTTTAGTAAGGAGGAAGTTCCTCGCAATCAGCTTCTTCCCAATAATGCAAGGTCTCATCATTTTACAGATGAAATGGATAGATCTAACCGTAAGTTCTATGTTAACCGTTTCTTCTATCGCACTCCTCGCTTGTGGAACTCTCTTTTGGTTTCTTCTTTCCCACTCAACTTTGATCTTCAAAAATTTAAAGGCAATTTCAGCGAGCAAAATAAAGGGTTCAGTTCGACATTCCAACCACCTGAAGAAGGCTAGAGCGTACAACCGCCGAAACGTCGTGATAAATATGGCAACAAAGATGAGGATGACAGTCCGAACAATGTAAATAGTATACATCTCAGAAATATAGACAGATACTGCAATGCCAATCGTTATCTTCTGTCTTCTTAATGCTTGTTTTTTTTGTTTGTTTGTTTTTTTTTTTTTTTTGCTTGGAGTGACATAATAAAAAAAAAATACTCCTCCCTAGGGGATGTTTTTCCGATCCCTACAATCTTAAACTCTTCAAGTCTAGGGTTAACCTTTGTCTCTTACAAAACTTCCTAAACACTTCTACTTACCCCATTGTTCTTACTTTCATACAACAATATCATTCAGTAACTCTCTACTTTGAGTGGCTCTTGAGTCTTATACTAGATGAATATTAGTAAAATTGAATGCAATTAAAACTCACTAGGGATATGTTTTTTTTATGAATGATAAACAATAAGTTGAATTTTCGGGACAGACTTTAAAATTTGCTTCTCAAATTGTATTCATTTCAGTTTGTATTTCACGGGAATAAGGATATATTTCAATTGTATTTCATGGGAATACAAAAATATCGTTTTTGCACGTGGAAATGCGTGCGTAATTATATACGTTTTTGAGCAAATTCTGTACGCGTGTGTGTTTCTGTATTTGACAGGACATATAACTATAAATAACATTTAATATAATACAATTCACTTTTTTATTTGTTTTTTTTATTATTATTATTTTAAAGAAATTGTCAAAATTAGTCTAAATTTATGCAAGTTATAAATCATGCGGGCCAACAATATTGAATTCAACATGTAAAATGCAGCCGCAGTTGCGTATTTTTTTTAAAAAATTGCATGCATTAAAATGTCATTTTATCTTCTAAATAAAAAATATATATTTGGAAAAATGGTAAAAAACGTGAACTGCACAATTTGTGCGGAAGCAATTTTCTTTACTCGCTCCAAAAACCCAGGATGCTGAATTCACCAAAAATTTACATTTTTTTTTTTAGTTATAACATATAGGCCTTGCTAAAATCATTTCTCTAAACATTCAAATGCTTTTAACAACTAAAAAAAATGTGTGCATATCTTTCACCTTATACCAATGCTGCTTCAAAAATGCTAGGTGTTTTTACGAAATGCTTTTTATTATTAATTATTTATAGTACCGAAACTGAACGACAGATAGGCCCAAAACACCATCTACCCACAGTATATTTAATTGTAAGTTTTTTAAGGTTAATGTAAAAGAAATAAAGACAAAAGGAAAACTTCGCTCTTCTGACAGACTTTATCATGGCAAAGTAAAATCTGGACAGCATGCATTTAAGCTAAGTTATTTCACACAATTATATCAGTTTATCTCATCCCCGATCGGACCCAGAATTTTCACCGATCTCGATGCACATGGTGACCCCCTGCCTTGATCACCTATTCGGACTTAAAATCAACCCAGACCTTAAGCGGAATCCGTACATAAGATGGCTAAAGATGTTGGAAATATGGTCGGCTTTCTGTACCACTCTAGTAGGTAACTGATTCCTCCTAATATCCACTCTTTACAAGAATCGCTGAAGGGTGAAAATGGAGTCTCGCTGTCTTCTTTAGACAGGAGCTGTCCAGTTTTCATTTCCCAGTCTCGATAAAATCCAAAAGCCTTTCCGCATCCTTGTGGGTGACGAATTATTTTCCATTTTAGAACCCCTTTCCTACAGACGAAACGTTGCAAGACACACGCTAATCTATCACTGTTTTCATTAGATGTTCAGGATATCTACCAACCGCCCCACGCGGTCAGATGTGGCACAAAGCCGAATTTAAATGTGGGGCATCCGAGCTCGTAGGCTCGGACAAAAATTCCCCGTAGACCTCTTATAAAACGGGGTCGTGTAGCCGTTTCCCGAGACGAGACTCTGCCCTTCGACATAGCTTCGTCTGGGGATCTTCTCTGACTGGAGGCAGAAAGTTTGACCAACACAGCTGGAGACGAATGTCCAAAAATACTCTACCTGCCGTATTCCATTGGTAAGTTGTTGTGGTAACCCCCCATCCCTACAGTAGAATGTACTCTTCATCCTCTCATAAATACTAACTGCAAAAGTCGGTTGGGTGCGGAGACACAGTGTTAACCTACCGTTCAGACGTACACTTCTATCTGTTTATTACTAACACTCTTTGTTTATATCTGTTATTTCAATACACTTGTTCAACCTGTCGGAGTAAGCTCCTACTTAATTCCCTAATTGTTCACTAGGGGTCGCTCTCCCTATACTATAAATACTGGGCGACTTCTTGCCTCGTTCTCTTTTTTCATTTCTTCATTTCAGCGAACACCTCTACAATGTAAGCTCTCGCAAAAAATAGCGCTTCCTATTTGTGGGAGACGCCATTAACATTATACACACATATACATACACGTACGTACGAACATTCACCAAAGAACAAACACAAATGTTCACACACACGCACCAATGTTAATGTCTATGTCAATTGTAAAACTGTGTTGTTTAATACATATATTTATTCATATATATATATATATATATGTGTGTGTGTGTGTGTGTGTGTGTGTGTGTGTGTGTGTGTGTGTGTGTGTGTGTGTGTGTGTGTGAAAAGTGTATATAAATATAAATAAATATATATATGTATAATTATTTATATATTATATGCGCGGTACTTATTAATGCGTATGTATAGATATAACACCACCCGTATACATACATGTGTCATAGCCGAAACTGCCCACATATGTTTATATATGTATGAGTCCCGACGGACGACCAAGTATGTATGTGTCTGCATATATCGATGTTTGCGTTCGTACGATGAATGACAAAATGACGAAATTTTTCCCACCACTTCGACAATAACACCAATACACGCAATCTACATAAACCCAAATTTTTTAAAACATTAATCAGTTTGTCTGACGATCGCTAAAGCGTGAAACCCAGGGTCACAAACTCACATCTATCCAACCATATATATATATATATATATATATATATATATATATATATATATATATATGTGTGTGTGTGTGTGTGTGTGTGTGTATGTGTGTGTGTGTTTTCTTTACATCTCCAGTTGGACTCAACTTGAGTCCGACATTTTCTTGTAGTTGGACCTTCTTCTAGCAGAAATAAACAGTGTTCCTAATTCAACAACACGACAATCCCACGGTCATCTACAAACCCAATTTCGTCTTCCGTGTCTTTCTTTCTGGCCACTAAACTGGCCACAACATAAGTAAATGAAGTTGGGTGGAAAATTACAATATACACGGCCATGGTGTCTCGGCGTGAGTTATGTGTCATCTACTTAGTTGTGAGTTCGATCCTCATTGGGTGATCCATACAAAAATCAATGACATTTAAAATCACTCAAGTAAATATATCCGCTTAGGCGCCTCCACGTCAGGTAATGGTTAGTGAAGTTAGTTTGTTTTACTATCACTACTACTAAGTAGTGAGGTCGATCAGCACTATGTAGGTCATAAAAAAATTCGACATTAAAATAACCCAGTCAGGGTTGATATATTGTAAAATTAACCAATCTAATATATCCATTTAGGCACCTCGAGTCTGTCTCCCAAAACGTATCTTACCTTTTATCATGCGCTTTACTCGAGCGGCTTCTTCCGACGAACCACTGATTTGTGGATCCAACTCCCAAGATGATGCTTCCCAGATCGCTACAATCTTAACCTGTTCAAGTCAACCGTATTCATCTCTACATCTCTATCTATAAAAGGCAGGATGTGTGTGTGTGTGTGTGTGTGTGTGTGTGTGTGTGTGTGTGTGTGTGTTTAACGAATGCACGGCCGCAATTTTCGACGGATTTGCACCAAAATTTACATGCACATGCTCCAAGTTAGGGATGGGAAGGCATTTCTCAACTCCCATCGATAGTGGAAATAATCGATTTTTCATGCTCCTACGGCAGTTTTCATGTAGTTTGCGGCCATTTTGTACTGACCAGGTGAGAGCCTATAGCTGGCTGCCACGAATAGGCAGGAAGATTTTATTGGCCAGCGTGAGAGCCAACAACTGACTGACACGAATGTTAACTAGCATTCTAGCATGCAAAAAAATCGATAGCTGCATTCGTCACAAGTGGGAAAAATTTAAATCTGCATGACACTTTCCTCCAATTGGCTCATTCGCTTGCTTAAACTCAACGTTGATTCTGATTCCGCATGCTGCTAGTATATATATATAAAACTGTCTCTTCCTGATGTTAATTATGAGTTTTCTATCTGTATGCAGGCAGTTTACAGCCAGTTTAAGTTCAGTGTTAGATTATTCTAATATCTTTTTGGGTGTGAAAAGTATTTTCCAGTTACGAGTCTTTTTTAAAGCTGATCGTTTTGTGTTCATTTTGTTTAGTTCTTTTTCGTAACAGATTTAATGTTTAGTATAGAGCTTAGAAAAAATTGGCAGTGTGAGATAGGCAAGAAGTAAGGCATGTAGCAACATAAGCACGGCAAAGGGCACTCCTTTAAAGTCAAGGAAGGGCAAAAATATTCTAAGTCAAGTGATAGCGATTGCTGTATGAGTTGTATGATTTTTGAATCAACGCCGGGCCATGCTGCTAGTATTCCCATAAAATGTGCTTCTTACTCTGTATCATCTATCTCGAGTGGCTCTTGGGACTTGTACAGAGTGAACATTATTGTAAAAAAGAAAAAAAAATCTGCTCCAAACATTATCAGGACTTCCAAGAAATTTACCGTTCGAGGGTGACATAAATTAAAACCTTTTATTTTTATTTCGTTGAAGGAAGACCCCAAAATAACCGCACAAACGTGGTCCATTTTAGCGACAAAATAGTTTAAGACTTTTACAGACTAAGTGAAACCATTTGTTCAATTCTTGTCACGATTATCATGTCCTATAGTCTCTTTTTATATGCGAAGACCTTTCAGAACATTGGAAATCATAGCTCTCCACAACTTCCTGCCTTTTGTTACTCTAAGTAACATTTGACGCTTTATTACCCGCCAAGCCTTTGCTTCTGTTCTACCGTCCATTTACACAGACCGGCTAGGCTACTTGCTGTTTTCCTCTGCCCCTCAATATGCCTTGTGAGCATTAATATATTTCCATTTGCCTTCAAGCAGTGTCAGGAGTATCAAATTCTTTAATCCACCTTTCCTTATTATGCACACCAGATGTTTCAGCTTTTCGTTCTGATTGTAAGTTTTCTTTTAGTTCCTATTCTTCTTAAGACATCCTTATTGCTCAAACGGTTTGCCTATTGCAGTGGTTCCCAAATTTAATTTTCTCTGAGCCCCACTTTCAGAATTAAAATTTGCTCGCGTCTCACCAAATAAAAAGTACATTTAAAAATAAAAAAAAATAAAAAGTACATTTAAAAATAAAAAAAAGAACAGAGTGTTAAAGGGAGATAATCGCAGATTCGAAGTCAGAACATTATCATTGATAACTCTCTCCTCAAATTTGCGGACTCTTGTTATTATAGTCTAAATGCTTGATATAATGCAAAAATATCACAATAAAATCGGTCAATAATTATTTATAACTATTTATACTGGGATTCATGTATGCAATTACAAGTAATTCATAATAATATTTTAAATTTTGAAATCATGTTTATTTTTGGCATATGATATTTTTAAACTGTTTCTAAATCTTGGATTATCTTTCAATGATCCCGCCTCACCTGTTATCCTCTTCCACTGCACCTATGAGGGTTACCACACTGCTTAGGTAACATTGTTTTAAAGTATTATTAGCATCATCTGTAGAATCCTATCTCTTTCTTTTCAGTACTCCTTTTTATCTGTGACGAAATTGTTCAATATTCACTGCCATATCGAACATTAGACATTACGTAGCAGTACAGTCCCAGCAAATAAAATACAATGCAAACAGTGTAATCCAATGTCTCAATTTTAATTGTTAGCATTCATTTATTTACACTCTACACATGCGGACTATTGTCCTCATCTTAGTTATTTTTGTCACGACGTTTCCGGCTTCATCAAGTGTATGTTGAGATTGCTAACCTACAGGGTATTCCGAACTGAACCCTTTATTTAATCTACAGGTGTAGACACTTCTCGTTCCACTATGTTTAGGGATATCTCGTTTAGCTCTTATTTTTAGCTCAGTTCGGTTCAGTTATGTGTCATGCGTGATACACGCTTAGACAATCATGTATCTTTTCGATACATGACTGCCGAGGCAGATTTTTTCCCGCAGTAGGTTGCCATTTTTATTTCTGTGGCAAATCCCCTTCTCTTGGACATGAGTAGAGGCTTACGCCTTGTTTATTGTTTAGGAAGGGGTTTCCGGTTTCTATCTCTCTCTCTCTCTCTCACTGGCCTCTGTATCTCCAGTTGCCTTGATCTATCCACTACTCTTCTCCTCATCCTTTCTTCTATCACTCCTATCTGACCTTGCTCCAAATTTTCTGTAACCCCTTGCGTCCTAGTGGCTTTCCGCCTTGCTTGGGGTGAAACGCTTAAAAAAAAATCAGTTGCCATCCAAGGCTATAGAACCCGACCTGCCATTTATGAAGAGTATTCATATATTTCCCAAAGATATTAGCACGTAAGTGAATATAATGTATCTCACTGGAATTCGAACTCGGGTCTCCGATACTTCAATCCGAGCCGCTATCCATTACGCCACTGTGTCTCCTTGCTGCTCCCTTATTGCTCGCCCTGTTTACACTGAGTCAAAGAACACACTGACTGGTCCAGGGATTGAACTTAATGCTTTAATTCACTAGGCTATTTTCTCATATTCATTTAATTCTTTTCTATAGAACGTGTGAGAAATACGAAAGTTTTAAGAAAAATAAATCTTGAAGAATCTAATAATTACAATTTGAAAGAGACAGCTAGAATTTCAGGAGCACATTTTTGGGAAAGATATCTTGGAGAACGAACTTGTAGATAGCACAACAGGTACTGGGATGAATAATAAGGGGACACATATTGCTTCGAGCTACAGAAGGCTGTGGAGAGCCATAATCGCCTACGCCCTAAAGAGACATTGCACGTAAAAGAAGATTGACAAGGCATTTTCTACGTTATAAAATCGCTTTCACAGTGAATATATATCACCCAGGAATATCTTTAACAACGAAGATATTTGAAAGAATATGAGATACAGCCTAAAATGCCTGTGTATACCGAGTGTAGTACGTACTTTGCCGCTACTCTTTTTGAGCTGTACAATAATGTAATTTTACAGGATTTATTTCACTTGTATAGCAACATGAATTTAAGAGGATTAGATGGATTACCAGGATTTTTTTTTTATCAGCAAACGCAATCTTAACAGCAGTCGCTGCTCAGACAACATTCTGTGGATGGTAGATTCGGAAGGTAAAAAACTGAACGCACTATTAGAAAGCGCAATCGTGAAAAGGAAGAGGAAAACACTAAGCATTAATTGCAGGAGGAGAGAACGGATAATTATAAGCAAAACTGACAGCACAATATATAGAAAAGACTTGTCAAAATGAAGCAAGTGGCGAAATTTAACCTTCTGGTCAAGATAGTAACATGTGACGGAAAATGCGATCTATAAATTCGAACTTGCATCGCAATAGAGAAAGATACTTATCAGAAAGCGAATAATGTATTACGGGATCGAATAACAGTATGAACAAAAAGATGTAAGAAAACGGTGTTGAACTGCTAGTTAATGTCTATCTCCCCCCCCAAAAAAATGACAATGAATTCTGGACAGTTTTGTAGTAAATGAAAGTAAGTTTGAAACGACTCAGGTGTGGTTATATCGAAAAATGTTGAGAATACTATGGACAGAAGAAGTGATAAATGAAGATTATTAAGGTCAGTAAGGACTACAAAGAAACTGTTATTAAAATCAGAGAAAGCAGCTGAAATTTTGGGGTATGTAATGAGGAAAGATGGTTTGGAGAAGGAAACACTCACAAGGCAAAAAAAGCAGAATATCGAGTAACCTACTTGACAATTATGAATAAATAAATGGTGAAACCTGTTTCACAAAGAGGTGTCACAGATCTGCAGATAACAATGAGGGCAACAAAAGAAGTGAAGATGTGGAGAACCATGAACATCTACGCCCTGAACGGATATAAGTAGAAACTACTTATTGAAGTAGATATTTTTCAATTCCGTAATGGGCGCGTGGTCGGTGTGTGTGTGTGTGTGTGTGTGTGGGTGTGGAGTTATAACGGTATCGTCCCGACCGTGAAAAACAGGTTCAAATAACAACAGTTTCGTTTTGTTAGTGTTGGCTCTTTGAGAATATCTTCCTTTGGAGATAATCTGATGTTTGAAAAAGGTTACACCAACGCCTTTTGAATAAAAATGGACAGAGAAGCTATTCGGTAATCGTCGATGGTCGTGCTAACACGAAACCGCAAGTCATCGTGACCGAGATGTTGAACTAGACAGAAGCTGTAAGTAAGGTCTTCTCAGTGTAGTTTCAGTATAAGCGGCGGCATTTTTGGTCTGGAGAGGTTAAAGAAGCGCAACTATTCTCGAGTGGGTTTCTCCACCAGGTTTCTGCTAATCCCACTAGTAGGCTGGTGTACGAGGAAACGAGTCGCGTCTCTTCACGAGCCTCGTAAACCATTATTTGGTAGGGGCCCCATATGTACTGTAGCCATAGCAGCAGTGATGTGTCTACGGCAGTATAATCTGATGGAGTCCATCATTCTTCATGCTTCTTTTGAATTCGGAGTTTTACTGGTTGTCGCTTCAAGGCAAGATAGACCAGACAGTCAGGAAGGGAAGAGATGGATCTATACTTCTCCTCGGGGTATTTGTGTGGAAGCAAATGTAACGAACTCGAAAACGAATAACCAGTACATTATTTACTTACTATCGGATTCCATTACGGGAACATTTGTAGACAAAATGTGAAATTAAAAAGGACAAAGTGACAGTTGAAATATCATGCCGCCTACATGAGCTTAATCTTACGAAAACCTTTTCAAGCATTCTGAGTTTAAAATGTCAGTGATTATACTAATTAATGCTGAATAAATATATCGCCGAACTAATGACCGTTAAGCAATCGATAGATGATTTTATTAATTAGTATGTCACAGACTGGGAGAACATTTTGCAAATTACTTCCCGGCAAGTCATTTTACTAATTACCACGCCACAGATCATTTGGTTCTGGCTAAGGTTAGGGAACGTTGTTTCTGTGTTAGAAAGTTTGATAAAACAAATGGGATCATTTGGACTGATGTCTTAGGTTTGAATGAGGAATCCAATATTTTCACAAAAGATAAAATAAGATTTTGGTCATTCCCTCTAAGTATTTAACTTTCGAGATGCAAAATATTTAGAATTAAAAAAAAACAAAAACAAAAAAAGAATATAGATACACGAACTTTTGTCTCATGCCAAAAATGTTTCTCTCCTAAATTATGAAACTTGATATCTACGCAATAATAACTTCTCTGGCACCTCCTGAAAGCTGTGAAGTTTCAATTTATATTTGCCTCTTTCCTGTTCAGTTCATTAAAAATTTAACGAGGAAAATTTCCATTTTCACGAAACACTGTTCAGGAAACTATCAATAAATACTCACTCTCTCTCTTTCTTTGCTGGGATAATTTAGAATGTTGGAAATCATAGATCTCCACAGCTTCTAGTTTGTTATTGTTATCAGTCATAATTATTTCTGACCTTCGGCTTTGTAGTACTAGTTACCCCATTAATTTTCTCAGGCCTGTGAAGTTGGTTACTTGTTGCTTTCCCAAAACTTGTTTCTGCAAAGAGAAATCAACAAGTGACAAATATTACAGAGAGTAACCACCCCCCTTAATTACTGATGTTTCGTTACTGATGTTTCGTTGTCCCGGGTATGACGATAAATTACATCCGGCAGCAAGTCCTCGGGAGATTGGGGGTTTTGAGGAGCGTGGAACCACATCTAAATTCCTGTTGTTCCCAGGTCCACTCTGACCTAGAGTGGTAACATCTGTTAGGGTCCACGAAATGGGAAAATATTGAACCCCACACGAAAACACTATGAAAGTGTAGAATTTCATTTTTGTGGTAGAGGTGCCAGAAATACATTTTTGTATAAAAAATTACCATTTATAGCAAAATGACTAACAATACATCTTAACTATAGTTGAAGCCATAAAATTGTCTTCAAAATATTTAGATTTCGGCATTAAGTAACCCATAGAGATTGATATGCCACTAAACAAAATCAACCAACAACCGAAGTCTTGAATGAATATGGTATATAGAAAGAATAACTCTTTCTAAGCCATTCTTCAAACTGCAGGTGAAAGAATTCTTCGAAGCAGACAGTGAAAACTACTTTTTGAGGTAGTTCTTCATTGTCAGCGTCTATAATGAGGGCGTGGTCGAATGTTTAGAATATTTCGATTCTGAGAGTCAGTTTCGAATCTAATCGTGTCCAATTTATCAAAGGAGTTGTCTTTTAGATAATGTCAGAGTAATATTCTCATTGTAATTCAAAATGATTTTAGCTGTCTTGAAACGGAATCAGCGAGCAACCTACTTAATTGATTTGAATAAAAAGATGGCGGAACGAGGACAAAGAAGGAAGGTAAAAGGTCATTGCTTGTTCAGAGCTGGAAAGAGTCAAGAGGTGATTAAGATCCATGTTAAGCCACGTCTTGCAAGGACACGGCACAGTAGTTACGTAGATATATTTTAAGAATTTTCCTTTTGTGTTTATATTTCTACTCGTCTATCAATTGTTCATCATCATCATCATCCTCAATCTCATAACCAGGTATGGTCATAGGGTCGCCACGCAGCTCAACACGTGACCAGTTCCCTCCACATATCTGGGTAGAATATTGAAGAGGTATTCATTCATGCATAACGTGTCTCGGGCAACTAAAACTGTCGGAGTCCATCCTGCTCAAGGCTCTCCGTTCTATGCATGAGTATTTAATTAATTTCTTCTTTATTTCTTTTTCCTAGTCTTCTGTTACTTCGATACTCTTTCTCTCTTTCACTCTCTCTCACTCTCTCTCTCTTTCACTCTCTTTCACACTCTCTCTCACTCTCTCTCTCTCACGCTCCCTCTTTCACTCTCTCTCTCTTTCACTTTCTTTCACTCTCTCTCTCTTTCACTCTCTCTCACTCTCTCTCTTTCACTCTCTCTCTTTTTCACTCTCTCTCACTCTCTCTCTTTCACTCTCTCTCTCTTTCACTCTCTCTCTCTTTTTCACTCTCTCTCTCACTCTCTCTCACTCTTTCCCACTCTCTCTCCCGCTTTCACTCTCCCTCTCTCTCTCCCTCTCTCTCTTTCACTCTCTCTCACTCTCTCTTTCACTCTCTCTCTCTCACTCTCTTTCTTTCACTCTCTTTCACTCTCTCTCTTTTTCACTCTCTCACTTTCACTCTTTCTCACTCTCTCTCTTTCACTCACTTTTACACTCTCTCTCTCACTCTCTCTCACTCTTTCACTCTCTCACTCTCTCTCTTTCACTCTCTCTCTTTTTCACTCTCTCTCACTCTCTTTCTTTCACTCTCTCTCTTTCATTCTCTCACTACGGCCTTCCTAATTCTCGTCTATTTTGAACAAAGACAACATTACAACAAACAGAAAACAGGATTTGCATTTTTTAAAAATCATTTCATCGCAAGCAAGGTGTTAAAGCCACTAAGATACAAGGGATTACAGAAAGCGATAGAAACTGAGAGAATGTTGAGGAGAGAGACGGCAATAAAAGAACAGTATTCAAGGAGACAGAAGATGACGATTGATTGTTTCATTTAAGTTTTTGAAGATCGTAGTTAACAGGAAAGCAAGAAACCAGAAGAAAGAAGTACGAGAAAAGAAACTATTCGCATAGAACTTGCGGTTACATCTAGCAATTTCAACAGTAAAAGGATGATTCCTTCCTGCCAACCTTGTACTGCGCTTAAATTAGGGAAAACGAAGCTCATCGGAACAATTAAGATGAAATCATTATAGAATATAGGCACACGGAAGTTACGTTATGGCGGTGAGAAATTGACTGAAGTCGAAATGCCAGGACAAGACCAATAACGTTGCAGATTTTTTTTTTTATTCTATTAAGAATCTTTAGATGCAGAGCAGAAGCCCCGGATCAGATATGACAGCAATATTCAATGCAGAGGTGAATAGTAGACTTATAAAAAGTGCATGCTAGATTCCGACAAGACAAACCGGCCAGCATGATATATTGAACTTGCTTTCCTACCAGAAGTCCTAACAATTCTATATAATCATTCCACTTTAAAATGGTAGAGTTTTTTTTTAAAGAATCCATTATTTAAACATACTGTATTTACTTTGACAGCAAATTGCGGAAAGTAAACGTTTTGGGCAACGTACACTTGATATGCAACATCAAGCTAGTCCAGAGATTGAACTATGTGGGAAACATAGTAACAGACAATCGAAAATGTGACACAGAAATCCAAAGGTGCATTGGGATGGCAAAAAATGACTTTCAAAATCTAAATAAAGTATTAAGAAATAGAAAATTTTCATGAGAAACAAACGAGTTCTGAACTGCCCTCTTATTTGGCAGTGAATGCTGAACAATAGCCGCAAAGCTGAAGATGGCATCAGAGATGTGGTTCTACAGAAGAATACTGAAAATTACAAGATGAACAACGAGGAATTTTCAACGAAAATTGAAATAAAATGGACGCTTACACAGAGTATCAGGAGACCGTTGAAATCACAGTGATACATAAGGAAGGTGGGCTTGGAGAATTTGACACTTATATCAAGGGAAACAGAGGGAAAGATTAAGTAACCTGCCTAAGAAACTCGTGCAAACTGATGGCAGAACATAGTTTGGAAATGATGGTAAGCAAACAAACATTACTAATAGCTCGAAATATAGGAACTTGGGAAAATCCATGATCGTGCAACGACAGAAGGGACACGAAAAATAAAATTAAAAAAACAAAAAACAAAACCTTTGAACTAAGTTGAATTATCAGTTTGGAAAGAAAGTCCTGTCGCATTTAAAGATGGAAAAAAAATTAATGTTGCATACGATGAAAGGAGTCTGGAAAATACACCTGTCTTGGGGAAGAACTTCTTGACATTTTGAAGCAGTATATTTACCGTAGGAAAACGGGCGGCAAAATCAGCAGTCGACTTCCTTCCCCCCCCACCACCACAAAAAATGTCTTTCTCTTCCAATTCGTTATTCAAATGCGTAGACTCACTGACTTGTAATTTCTTTGCAAGTTCTCGTGTTATTTGTGCAGCGTCTTCGCTTCCAAAAAGAGAAAGGAAAAAAAAATTTATTGCAGTTCTTCCGTTTCCAAGTTCGAAGCTACTCCAGAGACTTCATTGTCTTTGATCGCAAAATCTCTTTCTTTAAAATTCGCAAACCGTACACGACACGTGTTTGCACCAATTGCATCGTTACCACAAGCTTCATTGATCAGCTGCTAAGTTTCAGCTGAACTTTCTTTACCAGACTGTTAATTCGAGAAATTTTACAGAAAAAATGTGCTCTCCGGCAGAAAGTAACCTGAGTCTAGCTCTGCAGGAGAAAACGTCATTAGAGCCAACGTGATTTAATTGGGTCAGATTCCCGAATCGTGAACAAAGCAATTTCTAAAGAACTAATGGATTTTTATTTATTAATTCGACAGATTTTTATAACTTTAAACGTGATTTTTAGTGGATACCCATATTTAAGTAGACGCTTTGTTTATTGTTAAAATGGTATTTATTTTCGTTTACCAGTCTGAATATTCGAGAAATCTTATTAAAGATAAAAATTCGCCCTTCGGCAGGATATTCAGGATGGTAGACGAAAATAAAGACGGTTTTAACAAAATAAAACAAGCCTCTACTCAATTATGGGTATCCACTATAAACAACGTTTAAAGTGATAAAAATATGTATGTATATTTGAAAATGGAAAGGAAATAAATGCTTTTTTGTTCTTAATTGTTATATTAAATTTCCTTTCATTATCGATAACAAAATCACATCTATTCGGCAAAGTATCTCACAGGCATAAAATTCTTCTGGTTTCGATGTAAATAAATAAATAAAATCAATATCAGTTTTAAACTTTTCACGATTATAAACAGTTTTCCTTCTAAAATTCTTTTCATTCTAAAGATGACCTGAAAAGATGGAGCAAGGTGAGGAGAGTAAGGATGATGAGGCAAAACCTCCATATTTAGTGGCATAATTTTTTCTTTATTGACTCGGTCAATATGTTGTCTTGTATTATCGTGCAAGAGAAACACTCCTTTATGATTAACCAATGATAGTCGATTTCTGAAATTTTCTGCGCAATGCTTCTAACTGACAAAAATACTTTCGTTTTGATTCTGCACTTCATGATAGGCAACACCTTTCAAATTTTGCCAACAACAAGATCTTATTTTTCGGATGTAATCCCGACTTGAGGAACGTTTATCCTTTTTCTCGTTTTCGGTGATTATGAGGACCTATTTTTATCACTGGTGATGATTCTATTCAGGAATGCACAGTAACTGTAGAACTAACCACGACGAGATATCTCGAAGAAAGACATGTGTGTGTGTGGGGGGGTTGTGCGTGTCTGTGTGTGTGTATAGGGTATATTTAGACAGCAAGAATTCACCCAAACGCGTTTGATTAAAAAGAACACTCAAGGTTTGTCTGTTTTCATTTCTTATTATATTTTGAAAATTTTTCGATAAGGTCATTATCAAGAACCAATGTGGTGTCTGCATGGTAGTTAGAAATGTGTGTGTGTATATCTGCGTATGTGTACAGATGTGTTTACTAATTCCTCGTAGTGAGACAGTGTGTATGTATGAAGAGGGAATATACATATATATATACACGCATGCTGACAGAAACACACGAAAATGAAAGTAGATCTAAGAACACACAGGGGTCATTAAAACATTAAAAGATAAGATACCGATAACTAATTCATCATTTCTCTCGGACCAATCTTAATTGTTTTATAACCCTTCGCGCAGAACTCTTCACTGCCAGTTCAAGAAAGACATTCGGATTACCAACACAAAAAAGAGAATATTTAACATCGAAAAACATAAAGGAGAAAAAAATGAATTATTTTTAATGATATGTGGAAATCTCCACCCTTTACCTGATGACGGTCGCGAGACCAGAAACACATGTAGTAAAATTATGGAAAATAAAACATAATATTAAAAAAAAAACAATCCACATTACAGCCAAAAACGTTTGAGGTATATCTTTTCTCTTTAATATATATACATATATATATGAATAATATATATATATATATATATATATATATATATATATATATATATATATATATACTTAGGTAGGAGGTATTAAGTCAAACACGTTTTATTAAAAAGAACCAACATGGTCAGTCTCTTTAATTTTTCTATTATATTTTTTTCATTTTTCGGATAAGGTGTTGAGTATTGTGCTCAAAGTTGTGGATAAACTGTCTGAAGTTGATTCATATTTTGTTATTCTTGCTCAAGTACATTCGCAGTCATTATTATGAACCGATGTGGTGTCTGCATGATAGTTAGCATTCCTTTGATTGCATCCTGGTATTATTTGGGAGGCTCGACTTTTGTAATGGTCTAGAGTAACATCATGTGTAACGGTTATAGGGAGCGAGGCCACAAAAAACATTGCGATTTTATTTATCAATTTAATTAAAAAAAATTTTTTAATTTAATTTAAATTATTATTATTATTATTATCTTGAAGTACATATGATATAATTAATGTGCGCATATATTTTATTATAAATCTATACTTGAAAAACAAAGGTGCAAAAATACATAGGTTTAAAGCTGCAATTTTAGTTTCAGGATTGACTCGCAGGATAATGGTTAAGACGATTAAGGTGATGATCAGTGAATTTGGTGACATTATAATAAGTATATGCTAAGAAACAGGACGAGTAATGAACAGTAACTGTAGAACTAACTACGACGAGATATCTCGAAGAAAGACATGTGAAGAAATAATTCGTCAACCGAAACTTCTATAAATAATTTGAGTATCGGATCTCCATCAAGAAATAACAAATAATTATGAACAAAGTTTATAATAAACACATTTTATATAACAATTTATGAGAGATTACAAGGAAAAGAAAAAAAAAGTTATTTGTGTGTGCAATGTAGAACGTGTGTTTTTTAGGTGGTTCTACAGAAGGATAGTGAGGATATCATGGACCGAGCATGTGAGCAACCATGAGGTCTTGGAGAGGATTCAAACAAGGAGGAGGCTTATACTTAACATTAGGAAGAGGCAGATGGAATTTCTGGGACACGTGGTGAGAAAGGAGGGCCTGGAAAATCTGATACTCACAGGTCCAATAGAGGGAAAGAGTGACAAGGGAAAGTGTTGTAGAGTAGTTTTCACAGTGGAGGCTTGTATTTCAACTAAGTCGTCATAAATTAGGTTCGACGTACAAAACGTTAGGAACTTGAAATAAGAGTTAATGACGCAGCAATCTAGTTGTGATGGTTGGTACTTCAATGTCCGACATCGACTGACTCAGTCAACTCCACTGAGCTCAACTGGCGACCGCTACTACTACTACTACTTATTATGTGTGGGAGAGTCTATTAATAATAGAATAGGTACGTCAGGTATAACAGAAAGGAAAACGGTCACAAAGGAAGGCAAGCTTGACGGCAAGGGTGCTGCAGCAGTTGATAAGATAAGAACAACATCAGGATTAAGGGTTTAAATTCTAACTCCAGAATTGTCCCACAACTCAATGGCCTAGAGCAGTATTTCCCAAAGTCTTTTACGTTTCCACCACTTTCCGTACCAAAGCCCAACCCAATCGTCCCCCCCCCAATATTTGTTTGGATTTCTTGGTGCTAGTATTCCTTGTCAAATAAATATCTTAGTATTTCCCATAATAATTCTTATATAAATTGGACAAACTGTAAACTTAACGCAAGATTCACTTCAGGTACGACGTGTGTGTGGTGTATTTTATGGTCCAGTTGTGACACTGCCACCCTCTGGCTGTCCATTTGTTTTTTCTCACCACGCCTGGATCTTTCCACCGCCCTGATTAGGAATCACTGACCTAGTGAATTAAATACTTGTAATGTTTATATTTTACTAGTGATTATGTATAATTGATTATTTTTTATTATTTAATATTTAAACAATTATTTTAACAGCAGAATCACAGCAACAACAACAACAATAACATTAATTGGGTTTATAAATATTTGATGATTATTTTCTACTATTAAAAATCTTGGGTATGACGATGAACTAAATCCAGCAGCAAGGCCCCTGATCTGGAGATTGGAGGTTTTGAGGGTCGTGGAACCATTTCCTAATTGCTGTTGTTCCAAGATCCACCCTTACCCGGGGCGGTAGCACCTGTTAGGCTCCCGGCGATGGTCAAATAGTGAACACCCAAACAAAAACAAAACACTATGAAAGTATAAAAATATATATTTTTGTATAAAAAATATACCCGCAATAACTATTCATAGTAAAATTACCAACAATACATATTTGTAGTAAAATTACCAACAATATTTTTATCGTAGACTTACCAGCAATAAATTTTATAGCAAAATGAATAACAATACATTTTATCTCTCCTTGAAAGCATACAATTGCTTTCCAAATAAATTTAGTTCAAGCCAATAAATTACGTTCCAAATATTCGAATTCCTCATTAAATAACACAAAGAGGTTGATATGCAGCTAAACAAAATCAACCAATCAATATCTACTATTAAATATAAATTCATTTTCAGTATTCATTGCCTTCTATTATTTATCGTTTAAAGAGTTAAAATAATTATAATAATAGTTATATTTGACGATGATCCGTTTAATCCCTGGCATTAAAGCTATGAGGAAAAATCTCTGTGTAGTGGTTCCGAGTTTCTCACCAGTTAGGTTTTCAGTCGAAATACCGTGACTCCTGTGAGGTTCGACTTGCTGCAGATTAAATCTGCACATGGATCTGGACTACTGGCAATCATACCCACGGCAGTGATGACACGGCATCGCTGGGTGAAGGACTTTCTAGACTGAACTCAATGGTCATGGGAAAATTTCGTCCCGCTTAAATAAACGTCCACCTATCCGCGACCAGATAGAACTGGAAATCTTACCAGGCTTCATTATTGGCAGCCACAATCATAACAGCGATAACAGTATGAAGATGACCCAGTAGTGATAGCGGACACAGAAAGAAATCTACGAAAACTCAAAGGTAATGAATGAAAGCGAGAAGAAAAGATTAAAGGTCAAATGCAAGAAGGCATAATGCATGGTCGTTAGGAAAAGGATGAAACCAAAGTGCGAATTGCAAATCGGGGAGACCAAAATCAAATAAGTGCTGAAATTTAAATATCTGGGAGGTGTTTTAACAGACGACGGAAATCCGAAAGCGCATTGGGATAGTCAAAGAAGCAATCCAAAAGCTAAACAGAATACTAAGAAATAAATCTGTTGGAAGAACTTAGCAACCTTTATATATTTGAAAGAGATATTAGAATAATCTAATACTGAACTTAAACTGGCAGTAAACTGCCTGCATACAGATAGAAAATGAGTTCAGCAGATATACAAACATAGAAGTGGGTGTAAGACAAGGATGTGTCTTTTCACCGGACTTATTCAGACCTATAGAGGGAGGCAACTCCGGAAGAACTAGAAGTTCTACCAGGATTCATTATTAGCGGTCACAATCTTAACATCATATGGTATGCAGATGACAGTGTTGATAGCAGGCATAGAAAGAGAGCTACAAAAAAAACCCACAGAAGGTAGTGAAGGAAAGCGAGAATATATATATATATATATATATATATATATATATTATATATATATATATATATATGTTAGCAGCATGGTCCGGCGTTGCCCGTGCTTGATTCAAAAATCGTACGATTCATACAGCAATCGCTATCACTTGACTTAGAATATTTTTGTCCTTCCTTGACTTTAAAGGAGTGCCCTTTGCCGTGCTGATGTTGCTACATGCCTTACTTCTTGCCTATCTCACACTGCGATTTTTTTCTAAGCTCTATACTAAACATTAAATCTGTTACGATAAAAGAACTAAAAAAATGAACACAAAACGATCAGCTTTAAAAAAAGACTCGTAACTGGAAAATACTTTTTCACACCCAAGAAAGATATTAGAATAATCTAACATTGAACTTAAACTGGCTGTAAACTGCCTGCATACAGATAGAAAACTCATAATTAACATCAGGAAGAGACAGTTTTATATATATACTAGCAGCATGCGGAATCAGAATCAACGTTGAGTTTAAGCAAGCGAATGAGCCAATTGAAGTAAAGTGCCATGCAGATTTAAATTTTTCCCACTTGTGACGAATGCAGCTATCGATTTTTTGCATGCTAGCATGCTAGTTAACATTCGTGTCAGTCAGCTGTTCGCTCTCACGCTGGCCAATAGAATCTTCCTGCCTATTCGTGGCAACCAGCTATGGGCTCTCACTATGGCCAGTACAAAATTGCCACAAACTACATGAAAACTGCCGTAGAGGCATGAAAAGATCGATTATTTCCACTATCGATGGGAGTTGGGAAATGCAAAGTCAGTCTTGGCCTTCCTGCTAACTTGGAGCATTTGCATCTAAATTTTGGTGCAAATCCGTCGAAAAATGCAGCCGTGCATTCGTTACACACACACACACCGAGTGAGGATCGAGATTTAGCCGTAACTGAATAGATTTTACTCATGATCCAACTGTATTTCTTATTTTAAACGCTATTTTTAGTGGGTACCTGTCTTGAACTAGACATCCCTATATTTTGTTTTTAAACAGTGTAAATTTATTTTTTTAAAACGGTTTAAATTTAACGCATTTTATTGAACATGGTTTTACTGACCGATCGAAAATCCCGCCGGGGTTAGCGGTAGTTTTCCCCTACAAGGGGCGGTTACAGTATTTTACCCTGCCAGTAGGCACGGTTTCTTTGCTAATGCTCTCGGATGCACAAACTGGGAAATGTAAACTTACACTGCCTAAAAAAAACAGGGATATTTACTCAAACACAGGTATCCACTAAATATGACATTTAAAGTAAGAAGAATTATATATATATATATATATATATATATATATATATATATATATATATATATATATATATATGTGTGTGTGTGTGTTCTAAATATGTTTTGTACTTGTTTTGTTTCTTAAAATACTGGTAGTGCTTTTTTTCAGACGAGAAGTAGGAAAAGTAATGTTGCCAGAAATAACATCAAATGGTTCTGAAATAAGAAAAAGTAGCTTGAAGCAGACGTGACAAGCATATAACGTTTAACAAATTTGATAAATTGGGATCTGTGTAAGAAAATGTTTCTATTTACTCATCGTTTCTAAGAAATAAAAAAAGGATGTTTTATAGACATGCGCAACTACCAATGACATTGGCTTTAAAGTCAATACTTTCACCAGTCTATTTTAGACGACCTTTGATATCAGAAGACAGACTAAATAAATAACTCCGAATCTCTTTCATAATACTGTAATATTACATATAAATGTTTCGACTTATATTCCATGCAATACGGTTAGATGTTTGCAAATGTCCAAAGCAATTACCATTTCTTGTGATGACTATTTACTTCTTTTTTTCCTCCCCTCCTCCTTCTTCTTCCTCTTCTTCTTTTTCTCCTCTCCTCCTCCTCTTTCTTCTTATTCTTTTCCCCTCCTCCTCTTTCTTCTTCTTCTTCTTCTTCTTCTTCTTCTTCTTCTTCTTCTTCCCTCCTCCTCTTTCTTCTTTCTCGCCACCGCTTTCTTTTCTTCTTCTTCTTCTTCTTCTTCTTCTTCTTCTTCTTCCCTTCTCCTCTTTCATCTTTTTTCTCCTCCCCTCCTCCTCCTCTTTCTTCTTCTCCTCCCTCCTCCTCTTTCTCCTCCATCCTCCTTCTCATTCTTCTTCTTCTTCTTCTTCTTCTTCTTCTTCTTCTTCTTCTTTCCTCCTCTTTCTTCTTTTTCTCCTCCTCCTACTCTTCTTCTTCTTCTTCTTCTTCCCTCCTCCTCTTTCTTCTTTCTCTCCACCGCTTTCTTCTTCTTCTTCTTCTTCTTCTTCTTCTTCTTTTTCTCCTCCCCTCCTCTTCCTCTTTCTTCTTCTTCTTCTCCTCCCTCCTCCTCTTTCTCCTCCATCCTCCTTCTCATTCTTCTTCTTCTTTTTCTTCTTCTCCTTCTTCTTCTTCTTCTTTCTTTCTTTCTTTCTTTCTTTCTTCTTCTTCTTCTTCTTCTTCTTCTTCTTCTTTCTTTCTTTCTTTCTTTCTTTCTTTCTTCTTCTTCTTCTTCTTCTTCTTCTTTCTCTCCTCCTCTTTCTTCTTCTTCTTCTTGTTTTTTCCTCTTCTTCTTCTTCTTCTTCTTCTTCTTCTTCTTCTTCTTCTTCTTCTTCTTCTTCAGGAAGTGGGAGGCCATGATTTTTCATAGCTACCTGTCTTTTGTATGTCGTAGCTCGGTTGTCTTTTTGTTATCTCCCCTAATCCCTGTTCTCCCAACCATTTACAAAAGCTCGTTAGGTACGTTCTTCGCTGCTTTCCCTCTGTCGCTCTTACCTTCAACATATCCTATGAGTGTCAAATTCTCCTAGTCCACTTTTCTCATTATGTGCCTGAGAATTTCAACTGTTTATTTCCGATCCTAAGCATAAGCATCTTTTTGGCTTCCATTTTACTTAAAACGTCGTCGTTACTCACATGTTCAGTCCATGTTATTCCTAGCATCCTTCAGTAGAACCAATTTTTTCTTGCCTGAATTATTTTCTTCATACGCGAAGAGATTTCTGAGTATTTACTGCCATTTAGGAGGTCTGATATTACACAACAACTCAGCATTCTTTTCTTTCTTTGTAACGAAATTTTCCTGTTTGTTGATAGTTTGCTTAGCTTTTCGAAGGCACCTTATTCTTTATTTCAAACCGTTGTTATCATCTTGGTTATTACAGATGTTATTATCGACACAACGTTCCGGCCAAGTAATGTGGTTCAACATAAGGACACTGAGAATCCTATAGACTTGAATATGTGAACTATGAGTAATTTTTAAGGAAAATAGAAAGAAAATGGACACTTTGTTTAAGATCAGTAAAAGGAAAGATATCTCTACGAAACATATTAGAGAGATCGGATTTGGTGAATTCAGCACTCGTGGGATATAATGAATGCATAAGAAGCAGAGGGAAACATTGAGTAACCTACATAACGAGCCTGTGAAAATAGCTGCCAGATCAGGAAGTGTAAGTAATAACAAAGGACAAACTCTAGAACTACAAAGGATAGGACGTTGTGGAGAGCTATTATTGCTTACGTTCTAAAGGGATACAGTATATAAAAAACAAAAGAAGATTCTTTCGTGACATCTCTCTTTATCACTACAACCCACTTCAACTCTCAATTGTTTCGGCCATATATCTCAGCTACTGCCCGCAGCTGAGAGACACGGCACTTTTCTCAGCATATGAACTCTTCCAAGCAGAGCTACCACCTGCGCACCCCGAATGATGTCAAATATTGACAAAGACGTCTCTCGAAACAGAAATATTGCTAGAAATAGCCTCGAGTACACCAACCACAAAAGGACGACTTGACCTGTTGCTCAGTACAGATTTGTCTTCCTAAATCTTAATAACTGTGTAATAATAATAATAATAATAATAATATGGGTCAATGTCAATATCAGCACAGGAAAATCTGCAACTTCCACGGAAAGGAAAGTGAAAGAAATTGGTATGAACACCCCACAGACCCGGTTACGGAGATATGACCTGTAATAATTTTATGGGACTACACAATACACACAGACAGAACAATCAAATGTATCGCCCAGACATGATTATTAGAGACTGTAACATTTTTTTTGTATTTCTTTTAGGCATGAACTTCCAGGAATCCACTCAATTAGTCTACTGGAATCTTTTCCAACTAATCCGAAGGATGAATCTACAACAGGGATTGTTGATGTTCCCATGTGCCACATTTTTGAGATTTCGATTTCAAGGTCCTTGTATTTTGATAGCTTTTTGAAGATCTTGAAAGATATATTGCAGTCTGCAGCGAATGTCATATCAATAAGGAAGCACATTTTTTGTTTTATTATTATTATTATAATTATTATTATTATTATTCACTTTCCACCAATGATCTTGGGAAAATGCATGAATTCTTTTCTTCCTCCAGCAGCTATGTGCAAAATAGTAGAGCAAATTGGACTCTCTAACTCTGAGTAGCAATTCTAGGAGGAGAGTGAATCTTAATTCAAACCACGGATGCAAAAATGAAAACTCTCGCATCGAGGATTGGTATATCCGTTCATTCTAACTAATCCTACCCCAGCTGTATTGAATCCCACTTCGTCAATAGATCCTGGTAAGAATGTCGAAAGAGTAGATCTTGACCTGCGAGAACCTTTACTCACTAAGACATTTACTGACGCACACGCCGTTTCTTTGAAAGGAAACATTATCTTCCTCTATGATGGATTGCGGCCATGTTATTATTATTAATTGTAAATTAAGTTCTAAGATCACCCGGTACTTTTTGATATGTATTCCTTCTTGCGTAAATTGGGTATATAATCCTACTCAGAAATTCTGTGATTTTAGGCTCTCAAAAGAGAAATTATTGGAGAAAAGCTTTTAAGGTAAAATGCCACAATTAACTGAAAGCCTATAAGTTTTTTACACATTTCATCGAAAAGATTGCTCGTGAATTTCAAACTGACTTTCTTCATGGCAAAAAGTCCGGACGAAAATTACCCTTCTAACTATCAAAGAACAATTCTTATTCTTCCATGTGCTGCGTTCCTTCAGGATATGGACGATCATGGCTCTCCAAAACCGTTACCATTTTTTTTTTATTTTGATAAGGCACCAACATCTTGTTCCACCATCTATTCACACAAGCTCGCCAGATAGGTTCCTTTCTCACCTTTGCCCTTAATATTCCCTGTGAGGGTTAAGCTTTCTAAGCCATCTTTCTTCGTTATGTGTCCAAAGAATTCCAATTCTCTCATCCGGATTCTGAGTGTAATTGTTCTTTTCTGGCGTTTACTTTAAGACTTCCTCTTTGCTTACTATGTTCGTCCATGGAATTCTTAGTATCCTTCTGTAGAACCATACTTCTGTTACTTTCCAATTTTCTCCTCATCTCTAGGGAGATTGTCTGGCATTCACTGACAAATAAGGTATATCACATAGCAATTCAGCATTATTTTCTTTGTTTTGAACGAAATGTTTCTGTTTCTCGGAACTCTGTTTAGTTTTTGGGTGCCTCTTTCGCTAGTCCAATGCGTATTCGGGTTTCGATGCCGCATCTTCTATCGTCTCTGTAAAACGTTTAACACCACACAACAGTAATTATTTACACTTTTCATATTCAGAATATTATCCTCATCTTTGTTGGTTATCACTACGTTTCGGTGATTTTGCCCACCGTCCTACCTCAAGTGTATATTGATTTGGTTAACCTACAAGGAATTCTGAACTGAATCCTTTACTTAATCTACGGAGTAGACTGTTCTCGTTCCACTGCGCATGTCTAAAGACATCGCCTTGTTCTTATTTTTATTTAGTACTGTTCAGTTATTGCTAGCTCGTTTCCAGTGGATTAAAGCGCTGGTTTGTGACTTTGTTGCCGCAGTTATTGTGAGTTCAATCCCTGGGTCAGGCAGTGTGTACTTGCTCTCAGGGCAAACTCCTAATCCCAGAAATTCAGACAAAAATACACTCAGCCAGAAAATTCTATCCAGCTATTACCATACTTGCATTCTTTTTACTAAAGTAGTTTCTCGCAGAATATATATCAAGGAAATAATATCATACCTTTTAACACGCTAACTCCTATAAGGAAAGTGTTAATATTAACCTCACCATTAAATACATGACGAACCATATATATATATATATATATATATAAATTATTAAGAGGATTTGAAATAATCATAATTAAGTAATTCATGCAGTCTAGAAGAATCCTCAACAGAATGCATTAGGCGGCTGTTTCGACCCATATTAGGGACTCATCCGTAGCGCGCATCTACTACTGAGAATCGAACTTGGACTATTACGATACGACGCAAGCGTCATACCAACTGTACCAACGAGCCTCGGTAACGATAAGGTACCTAATTAAACTCGATATAACGCAGCTCTTCACAAATTCCGTTGTGTAGCTCATCGGTGTTTCCCTAACACATAGGACTGTGCCCCCCACGAACCAAGTCTTCAATCCCCAAGCCTCTCCATCTAAAACATTAGAAGCCGGATCAAGCAAGAATATACAAGTGATAGGAATTATTAGGAGGATTTGAGATAATCATAATTAAGTAATTCATCGAGTCTAGAAAATGCCGCAATAGAATGCAAAAAGCAATAGCGGCGCGATATTGGGCACATAAAACATACCATAATATATATATATATATATATATATATATATATATATATGTGTGTGTGT
The DNA here is from genome assembly GCA_903632075.3 of Acanthosepion pharaonis. Classification (NCBI taxonomy): domain Eukaryota; kingdom Metazoa; phylum Mollusca; class Cephalopoda; order Sepiida; family Sepiidae; genus Acanthosepion; species Acanthosepion pharaonis. The sequence goes on along the minus strand of CAHIKZ030000280.1, from coordinate 1,531,753 downwards.
GTGTGTGTGTGCGTGTGTGCGTGTGTGTGTGTGTTTTATTTGTGGGGGGTGAAAATATATAGAAAATAGGAAAGAACTCGTTAGGTAAATAATCCGAAGTTCTTTAGTTTTTTTTGTTTTTTTTTTTTAAAAAAAACAGTAGAGCCTAAATTATAATTATTTATTTAAAAATATGATTCCTCGACTACATAAGAGTTCTCATGTTTCAAAAACCAGAGCTGAAAACTTCAATATAATTATCAGAATTAAATTGAATTAAAGTACCAAGCTCTGTTTCATCTTCAAGCGAAATTTTCGGAATCAAATTTCGTGGAAATACGGTATCGGAAAATGAAGAAACCGACAGTGTTAAAAAAAAAAACAAGAAAAGTCTTTGATAATGGCTAACGATAGCCGGACGTCCGCAGACAGTAGATACTTTATATGTAAAGATATAGAAAAAAAAACCCCGATGTATAGAAATATAGAATCATTAACAAATAACTTACGTTAGTTTTTAAACAATCTTGCAGAGAAAGAGTTTAAGTTTAAGAGAATTTTTAACGGCATCTCAAATCTTTAGAGTCATTTTATGCCAAGACTGATTTATATTGGTTTATATTTAGGGAAAATGTTATAATTCTATTTATTTTAATATTTTTAAATAGTTTTTCTAGGCTGTTTGCCTTGAAGAAATTGTGTCTTTTGAAATCAAGGTCAATGCATTCAATTAGAAAAAGTTTTACGGTATATTGTGTTTGGCATGTAGGGCGTCATGGTGGTTTTTCGTATTTCAATAAGAAAGAATGCGTAATTTTTGTGTGATCTATTGGTAGTCGTGTTACAGTAATCTCTTCCCTACATGATTTTCCATAATGGCAGGGTTTTTTTTCTGAGGATTGGTAAAATTGTATTTAGTTTATTTTGCGTTTTTCTCCTCCGTTGTTCCTCTCAATGATAGGATACTTGACAATTTGTACAAATTGATAATGTGCCGATATGTGCAAATTGTCATGTATCCTTTTAATAGTTTTAAAAGAGTACTTGACAATTTACGCAAATCGGTACAATATAGGTTATCGATGAAATTCAGTAACAAAGAAGTATTCTACGATAACAAAGCTAGATATAACCAAGCACTAGAACGTAGTAACCATAATGTGAAATTGGAATATGTAGAAAGAAATAACAACAAAGACAAAAATAAGTGAAAACAATGCAAACATAACATAATATGGTTCAACCCACCATAGTAATGCCCAAAGCAATGCAGGTAGAATTTAATTCACAAACACTTTGGTCATTCTCCAAAACTAAAAAAAGATTTTAAACAAAAATAACATTAAGGTAAGCTATATGACATTAAGGTAAACATAGAGAATTACATATCCCAACATAACAATAACGTATTAAGCAAACTGCCAAAACAACACTAAAAAATAATCCTACTAAAGTCAATGCAACTGTCGTGAAAACGCAATCTGCCCATTAAATGGCCAGTGTATGACTGAAGGCATAATATACAGAGCTAGTATCAGTTAAGGCGATGATGTTAAATATTACTTTGGATCCACCGAGAACAGCTGGAAATCGCGTTTTTACAACCACAAAATAACACTGAGCAATATCAAATACAAAAACTACACAATACTTTCAAAGTATGGCGATTAAAAAACAACCATAAGAAACCAACCTGGGAGATAATCGCAAAAGCTAAGCTATACATTGGAAAGGGAGACAGATGTAACTTGCGTTTGTTGGAGATATTAAAACACTTAAATAACCCTAACTTGTTGAACACGAGGTCTGAATTGATGTCTACATGTATCCATAAATCCACGCACCTGCTCAGACATACTGATCCCGATTAAAAGAGATTGTAAAATAACTTTTACGAATATTAATATTCAACAACTTTTAATATTCTTAGAACCCACCATTAATAACATTTCTTATTTATCTATACACGCATATAATCTAATATTACTGTACTTGATTAATTTATAAGGTGTGTACATATAATTTCACCTTTATAAGTACAAGGCTTGGTTCCAAACACATTAGATATATAGTCCAGACCTATTAATTTTATATTCGCACCTTTATGTTATATTTCCACCCTGTGATCTACATTAAGTTAATTGGTATAACTAGTATATTTTATGTAAAAAAAAATAGAGAGTTATGCCCCTTGATATATTGTTTACTTTTGAATCCAGCTTTAAATTTTAATAATCTTAAATTTTAAAAATTTTAATTCTTTGCCTTTCGAACTTAAGAATTTGAATGATATAAATTATTGATAATTAATTCTAATATTTTACGCAAATACATAATTTTTAACACACAATTTCGAATCATAACCACCAGAACGTGAACTACATAACGGTCAGAACATATCTGTACCTGAAGATCGCAAGAATTGCATAAAACAGCGAATCGTGCTATCGATGTTATATGTAATCAGTAATATTTACTTATAGCTCTATTTCACAACATTGAGCACTGTATTTATAATACCTGGGCTTGTAGATTTTTTATCCTATCCATTGATATATATATATATATATATATATATATATATATATATGGTTAGTTATTAATATATATATTAATGAATAATATATAGAAAGACAGGTATGTATATATATATATATAGAGAGAGAGAGGGTGAAAGAGAGAGAGATTGATTACCAATAAAATGGGATATTTAATTTTTTAAATATATTTTCTATTCATTTCATACAAATTAATATTCTTACACTAATGTTTACTTATAGCTCTGTTTCCCAACATTAAGCACTGTATTTAGAACACCTGTGCATGTAGATTTTTATCCTATCTATTGATATATATATGTATATATATATATTATGAAATGGACAAAATACGGCAATTATTTATTTATATATATATATATATATATATATATATATATATATATATATATATAAATTGTGTATACTTACGCAGTAATTTTTCATTGATGCATGTTCCATTAAAAAATATAGACAAGTCTTGTCTATTTTAAGTAAGTTCCTTTCATATTGACTGATAAGCTTAATAACATTATCATTGTAAGACGAAAGGAAATCACCATATTGATACATGTTTAAATCCAATCCAAGCTTTCGGCTTACATAAGCCATTATCAAAGATGACAATTACTTTTCAATATATCAAACAATACACGGACGAAACAATAATGATAGATTGTTTTTGTTGCATGAAAAAATTCACAGCAACGACCAACTCGTCTATACTAGACGTAGAAGCGAAAATCGCGTCGCAACTCGTGACGTCACACATGATCACACGAGAGGGAAAACGAGAAATATTAAGTATGGGAAGCCGCTGATATAAACCGGGATTTATTTTGTAAAAATACAAAATTGTGGCACAAGGCCGAAAAGGGGGAGGGAGTAAGGCTGGTCTTCACTAACTATCTTATACCTAGCTAATTTGATTCACGACCCATTCAGACATTACAATTTACTCATTCACCATAAGAACTCGTCCGTCATCAATCAATCCTCCTTGCACCATAATACCACATCCACTCTAGGGAGACCTACAAAACGCGCCCCATGTCATAATGATCCTAACACATATGTACAAAAATTCTAAGATGAAAAAATGAGATGGGGTGGGATGTGAACCCAATAACAAACTAAAATATTAACATAAATGAAAATAAAACGTTAACTGATGTTAGTAGGGCCCTTCCAACCCTCAAAATGCAGGGAGACCACTGTATTCTGCCCATTGGAACAAAATCAAGCAGCTCTCTCGCTAAGGGAGGGGAAAGGTGATAAAAATCATACGGGCATGGGGAAGTATAAAGCTGACCCAGTCGAGATAGAAAGTGGGGATCAAAAAACAAACTGGGGGTTGGGAATCTCAGGCTGGATCATAACTAAAGATGTGGCCGGGGGCAGGCCGGGAACAACACTTACTCGCATTAACTAGGTACACCAAGGCTTGTCTAACCTAACCAAGGGAGGGCACCACAGGAAGCCACCCCGATGTAACGTAGGCTTGACCTAAAACAGAAAATCAAGGCTAGCCCCGTTCACACGAACCAAGCTCGCCTCAGTCACCCACCTTTCGCTGAAGACTGTCGAATGCAAGCGTTTTCTATCAGTTCTAATCTTCGTCTAGAGCTGATGCTCAAAGAATCGGATCAGATCCTGATGAGAAAGACGGTTACCCCCGCAAGACTTCCTCCTCTCGCGTCGTCCATATCACCATTCGGGCCGTGGCTAGCAGCATGAGAAACACCATCCGTTTCACCCCGGAATACGGGGGCGACACATTGTCACACGCGTATGCGCGATCCATGGGCACAAGCTTTTCGGGAGCGAGACGAGCCGTCAGCTCGCCGACATGGTCCCATAAGGGGCGGACACGGGGGCAATGGAAGAAGGCGTGCGAAGCCGTTTCCTCTAGACCAAGGCCACACCGATCGCAGTCTGGCAAGTCCGCCAAGACCCATATGAAGGCCATGTCGTTGAGAGGCAGCCGATTCCGAGCCAGTCGCCAGGTAAGCGAAAACTCAGGGTTACTGAGGTAATCCGCCGCTGGCGCCCAAGACCAGTGAGAGCGAAACTCATCATCCGACATGTCGAGATCCTCACGTAGGGGATCCTTCGCGACCCCCTCCACTAGCAAACGATAGAAGTCCTTTCTAGGCCGAGAAAGGTCACTGGACCAAGGGACAGCCAACAAGTCCGACCGACACTCGCGAAAGAAAATCGATTGAACCCGGGGTTTACGACGGCGATCCACCCGCGAGCTTGGGGGACTGATGGTAAGGCGAGGGAAGGCGGCCCTCACAATCCCCTCAATATTCGGATCTCCACCTGTCAAAGCGCGGCGTAGGAAAGCCAACCTCGAGGCACGTTTGTGGCTCAGCAAGTGTGGCATTCCCAGCCCCCCATGACACGGACGTTGTGCACAGACTTCTCTGTCGACCCGATTCGCGCGTCTCCTCCATAGAATGGAGGTTAGCGCGCGCTCGAGCGGTGTCCTGTGGTCGTCACAGAGAGGAAGTACGGACAATCGATAAAGGACAAGAGGGAAAATGTATGTAGCACACACCTCCGCCCTGCCCTTCACGGACAACCTCCGTCGACGCCAAGTCTGACCGGCGGCGTAGACCTTTGCTCGTACTTCAGACCAATTCTTCTCCAGCTGGAGGTCGGGTCCAAACCACACTCCGAGATTGCGGACAGGACCGTCCGTCCAACCGAAGGGCCCTGGAAGATCGACCCCCTTCCAGGCGCCTAGCCGCAAGCCGGACGACTTGTCGAGGTTAATCTTGGCCCCTGTCACCTTTTCGTACCGATCAAGCGCCTTCTGTACTGCCCTGATATATATATGTGTGTGTGTGTGTGTGTGTGTGTGTATGTGTGTGTATGTATGTATATTTATTAATGTATATATATTAATAAATAATATATATACACAGGGAATGCTTACTGGGTCTGAATGTTATTGGACTCTAGTTTTCTTGAAATTCATAATTTTCTCCCCATCCATTCGTTATATTAATTTAATTTGCACCCTTATATATTTTTTATATCCCAGAAAATAAACTTGATAAGTCCTGGGACGAAACCGGTTGTTCATTTTTAGCTTTATTAAAAAATGCTATATAATTTTTGCTTTTTCCTTGCTATTGTTAAATTTTGTACCATAATAAACTAAATATATATATATATATATATATTAGTGAGTTAATTATATAAAATGGCAAAATCTCTTCACAAACCAACATTTTAAAGTTGCATTAACCTACAAACCGCTCGATGAATGTTATGATCCTTGTTTTTAATAACTGCAAGGTGTATAAGGTCTTTTTTAAAATCTGCTAGTACTTTCAAATGTACATAATGTCATCTTCAGGCATGGAAATTATTTTAAAAAATACCTTATACATAATTTTGATTTGCGAAGAGATTTCGCCATTTTATATCATTAACTTTACTAATCTATTTTTTGTATGAATGATTCATTGTAATATATAAATATTTATAAATCTATCTATCTATCCATCTATCTATCTATCTATCTATCTATCTATATATATATATATATATATATATATATATATATATATATACACACACACACACACACACATATATATATATATATATATATATATATATATACATATACAGAGAGAGAGAGAGAGAGAGAGGAAGATACAGAGAGAGAAACAGATTACCGAAAAAAGGAATACTTAATTTATTTTAAATATATTTTCTCTTCATTTCGTACAAATTAATGAACGGTTGGTTTAAGTCCATACAGCTAATTGTACATAACTTTTTATCGTGGTTTTTGACTATTCTCTTGTCGTTTTATGAAACTACCGTAGATTCCGTTCAATAGAAACTACATAAAAAATTTTATTAATCTCTCGATTTCAATAATAAATATATGAACACTGAATTGGAGCGGCGACGGTAACAGAAATTTCCTTAATTCTCCCCATTGTTATTTCCATTTTATAGCTCTTCAGCGTATCCTTTCTTCACCATTAGTTTTTTTTTTTACCAATATTAAACGTTCACATGCCGAGTACTCATTAGGATTAATTATTCGGGACTATTTCTTCTTTTGGGCACATTATAAGCTGAACATATGCAGTGCAACGCGTTCAATAAAAAAAAGAAGAAAAAAACATGATCTCTGTACCATAGACACCTAAATGATAAGACGAAATCTTCCAGCGTAGTGACTAAATATAACCACTCTGAAATTGTTATAGAAACTTTTCAGTAATGACTACTGTTATCTGTTACAAAAACTTCCTCTACATGGAAAAAAAATAAGAAGAAAAATATCCAGATCAAGCCGGTCTAGACCATCAATATACTGACCGCTATTATCTTATTTACTACTTGGACGTCGCTTAAAACGTCTATTCCTTTTTTTTTTCTTTTGTGATTTCATTTTTTTTTTTTTTCATCTTTCATTGTTATGTTTCTGCCTGATTATTTCTCTTTTTATATGACTTTGCTTCAGTACTGACCTGGCACCATTTACTCCTGATTTCTCCCCTTTCGTTCGATATCACCATTCAATCGGCTTTTCTTTTTCTTTTCATATCTTGCAACGATTCCCAGTATCGTTTTATCTATTCGTTTTATTTTATCTTTCTTCAGTTGCTTACAATCTCATGACCTGTCCAACATATTAACCCTGGAAATATCTTTTTTAGCTTCCTATTTAGCTAAATTTACTCTTACTTTAACCGAACTTTCTTGTAACATCGAGTAGTAAACGTCACTCTAAATAAACACAGACACATACGCATACACACAATATATATATATATATATATATGTGTGTGTGTGTCTGTGTGTGTGTGTGTGTGTGAATGTGTGTGTGTGTATATATATATATATATATATATATATATATATATATATATATATATATATATATATATATATATATAATGGACTCTCCTGTCGGTTTCGACGTATGAGGATCTGCCAGCTAATTGATTCAGTTATGAAAGTTTATGCGCTAATCTTAAGTGGCATTTAAGACCCGCTAGTGATTTACAAAGGAGGCCACATATGGAGCAAGTGTGAGGATTGTGAGATGAGATCACTCTTAGATTGGTTGACCTTTTAGATCTTGCTCTCGCTTCTTGAAAATGATTCAGACAAGCAGATTGAAAATTGCTGAGTCCACTAAAACACGTTGATCTCCATTTGACCCGCTCCAAAGCTAAGCGCTCAAGGATGTTATGTGGTATATTGACTGCTGACAAGTTGCTTTTCAGCTTATCTTTGTATCTTAGCCATGGGCGTCCTACATTCCTGTAGCCCTGATCTAACTGGCTGTACATTAGGATCTTGGGTATCCTGTCATCAGACATTCTCAAGACATGACCAGTCCACCGTAACTGAGACTGCATGATAAAAGTCTCGATTCCTCCAAGATTACACCTATTAAACAGGTCTACGTTAGATGTCCTATCTTGAAGCTTAACTCCACAGATTGCACGCAGACAGCTTTTATGGAAAACATCTAGCTGGCGTATATGGTACCTGTATGGAGTCCATGACTCTGAGCCATACAAAAGGATGGCAAGTACAACAGCTCTGTAAACCCGAATTTTCGTATCCAGTCGAATAACCCGCTTATTCCACAAACGATGGCGAAGTTTGCCGAAAGAAAGAACAGTAAGATATATAATCCGGTGTTCTTATAGATATTTTTATTTTTACAAAATAGTGCTCGATGTAAATTTACAGAGCATTAATATAAATTCATTGATTTAAAATATGTTTTTTCCGCTACACAGTTCTAACCATGTTTCGAAAATGGAAGCTAAAAGCCCCGAATTTAATTTTGTAATTAAATTAAAGACATTAGTTCCATTTCATCCTCAAGCGAATTTTGGAGTAACTTTTAAAATCACTGAGTTTCAAATACACAGCTAAAACAAAATTCATGTTTCCAAGGTTACAGATAAATCTATTTTTCTAGACAGGGGTTTCTAGGTGTTCAATATGTCTATATTTTAATGTATCAGTTATTGTTACTTTTGGTAGTGGGTAGGGGTGTATTTTTCAATGAAATCTAACTTCCGTTAAAAGCGTGTCGTCTGGATTTTTTTTTTCCTACGAATATTTAACGATTTCTTTTGGTGGGTATATAGGTAAGAATACTTTTTATTTAACCACGATTTGAAATATTTTTACTTTTAATTTTATTCTACTATAATTCTTTCAAGAACAATTTAAATGTAGTTAGAAGCCTTTACAGTTTGTAGAATTATTGTCATATCAAGTATATTACGATTTTTAAAATTTTATATTTAAATATTACTAAAGTAAAATTTTACTTCCCTGATTTAATAAACTTTATTTATTTATTTAATTACAGTTTAAAAGAAGTTTAGGTTAGAATTCATTTTAATGTACTACAATTTTAATTACAACTTTAAAATATTTTCATTCGTAGTTTTTATAGACTATATTTCATTTAATGGAAGTAAATAGAGTTACTTACAGTCAGTAAAATTATTTTTCTATATCAAGTATATTTATATTACGATTTTTTAAAAAAATTTATATATAAATTAAAATATTTTTAAATAATTTTTTTTTCTTTACAGCAAAAATAGCTAATTCATTTCTCTGATTTAGTAAACTTTATTTATTTATTTAATTCCAATTTTAAAAGAAGTTTAGGTTAGAATTCATCTTAATTAACTACAATTTTAATTTCAACTTTAAAATATTTTCATTAGTAGTTTTTATAGACTATAAATGTATTAGATTTGCCTACTGTTAGTAAAATTATTTTTCTATATCAAGTATATTTATATTACGATTTTTAAAAAAAATTATATTTTTATATATATATATATATGTTAAAGAGAAAAGAGACGCCGAAAACGTCTTTGGTTATAATGCGGACTTTTAATATATTATAGTACCTTAATTTTCATTTTTTGCTACATGTATTTCGGGTCCTGTGGCCTTCATCAGGCAAAGAATGGTTATTTCCACATTTTTTTAAAGGAATGAATTTTTTAAAATGTTTTTGTGTTTAGTAGTAATCCAAATCTTTCTTAAATTCAATATATATATATATATATATATATATATATATATATATATATATATATATATATATAAAAGAAAAACAGACCACTTTTACGGTTCCATTATAATAATTTATTTCACCAGAGCCCTTTTAAAGGACGCTGGATCATCAGATAACACCTCCAAAAAATGAAACGAAAGATGAAATGAAAATTCCCACTTTTGACGGGTAGTATTAAGTTTATGTAAGTTAACAGAGAGAGTAGCGAGGAATGGTGTGAGAGACATATATATATATATATATATATATATATATATATATATATATATATATATGATCCAATTCATCAGACCTACAAATTCAATTCTTCTTCTATGTGCATTTTTCATTCAAGACGTAGCCGTATGCGACTCTTCACAATTTCCTATCCTTTGTAGCTCTTAATAAATTTTGTTTTTTTGTTATGTCTTCTCAACCCTGTTCCACCATTCATTTACTCAACCTTCCTAAGTGGATTATGCATTGTTTTCCTCTGTCTCACATGCCTTCATTCTGTCCTGTGAGTTTCAGATTTTCCAAGCTCTCTTCCCTCAGATGCCTTAGAAATTTCAACAACTCTCTCTTCCTGATGATAAATCTAAGTGCTTTTTGTTTCCATTTTCAGTAAAACATCATCATTGCACAAATGTTCTGTTCATGGTAAGAAAAGTATTTGTCATACAGTGAAGGATTTTCTTTGTCTCAGCACACGAGTCTTTTCATCCATAAGAGTCATTTGTTTATTATAGCCGTCTCCATAACCAATTTGTCCAGATTTCGACACTTCGTAAAGAAAAAGTATTTTGGAACCCCGCTATCACACCCAGATTTTACCAGATTTAAGTTATGGTGATGGTTGCCGTTTTAGATTAAGATTTTTTTTATAGTTTTTTATTATTATTTTTTGTTGCCACTATATAATTATTTTTATTTGTGAGGCAGTAAGGGAACTAAAATGCTCACCACTGATCGTTGTTTCTTTCCAAAAATTAATGTGGAGCCCACTTTTGCTAGCTTCTGATTTTACCCCTGAGGATTGTAAACGATCTTCTCCGGTTGACTGATTTTACAAGCGATAAAGAGCTAAGTAAACCCCAAATACATTTTCCTAACATTGTGAAAGAGATGGCACTGGAAACGGGTGCAGTAGGTGTTCAGGTTGGGTAACGATTATCGGCGCGTAAATTGTAATCGGTTGCATCTGATATGTTCCCTTTATGCTAATGGACTTGGGAAAAGCCATGACTGCGTCTTTTCTCCCGGTTAATTATTGGGGAATAGGAGAGAAGACCAGATTCTCTGACTGGAGGTGAGGAAACAGTCTAAGCGAGGAACAACACGACATTTGAAATGCAAACTAACACTATTATATCTTCCAAGAAAATATTAAAGGAAAGGAAACTGTGGAAAGTCATGAAAGCCTACATTTTGAAAGCTCATGACATTTAAAAAAAAAGTAGGTGTATTATTTTTACGCATACTCTCTGTTTCATTATATATATATATATATATATATAAAAAATAAATACAATTTTAATGCCAAATTTCCTGAAGAGTGAATAGAATCTCCACAAAACTGAAGAGCAGATACAGATAAGTAAACATTTATTTATATTTATTACTCGCCCTGTCTGACTGTCTGTTTGCCGGTCTCTCTCTCTCTCTCTCTCTCTCTCTCTCTCTCTCTATATATATATATATATATATATATATATATATATATATATATATATATATATTAAATTACGTGTAATATAGCAGCAGGTTTTCATTAAGTCACGTCTCATTAAATAGACATTTTTTTATAATAGGGTCCTCTCATAATTACGGACAAGTTTCTTAGTATCCTTATTAAAGGAAGAAAGAAAATTACTGTGTTGATGCATATTCATTTTATTTCGTATACTTTCAGATCAACCCAACAATTTATTAGAAAAATGATGAACACAACCCTGATGTTTATGCTAATGTCGAAAATACTCGGAATAAAATTAATATGCATCAACATGATACTTTTTTCTTCCTTTAATATATTGGGTGCATCATATATTTACTGGTAGTGGTAATATTAGTGGTAGTGGTAATATTAGCTGTTTCCTTATATGTAAACATTTCACATTTATTAACCCAGCATCTAGTGCTTCCGTCGGTTGAAATTCAATAAAAAATTCTACTGCGTGAATTTTAGCATCAGTTCTTCATTTATACCAGTTTGTTTAAAGATCAACGAACGTTCTTAAATATGATTTGTCCATTGTCTGGGTAGTTTCGGCTTTTATCATAGTGTTTTTGTTTCTTTGTGCTATGTCGGTTTCATCGTTTTTCAAATATCGCTTCGTTGCGTCATTAAAAATAAGAAAATTCGAACTCTCGCGAGAAATAAACTCTCATTCAATATAAAATAATTTCAAGAATTCATCAACGTTATGTACATTTAACGTTAAATATTAGCTATAAAGGAAAATTCTTGTTTAGCTTTATCCTATAAATTCTTCTTCTTTATGTGCCATGTCCTTTCAGAGACGTAGCCGATCATGGCTCTCTACAATTTCCTGTTCTTTGTAGCTCTTAATAAATGTTGTCTGTTTATTATTTCTCCAAAATCCTGTTCTACTATCTATTTACGCAAGCTCACTAAATAGGTTATGCATTGTTTTCTTCTGTCACTCCTATCTTCAATCTGTCCTGTGAAGATCAGATTTTCCAAGCCTTCTTTCCGGATTATGTGACCTAGAAATTTCAAATGTCTCTTCCTGATGCTAAGTATATTTTCTTCTTTGTTTCTGTTTTCTCTAAAACTTTGTTGTTATTCACATATTCTGTCCATGGTATCCTCAGCATCCTTCTGTAGAATCACATTTCTCTTGCTTCAAGTTTCTTCTTCATCTGCGAAGAGATTTTCCAGCATTCACTGTCATATAGCAGGACAGTCATCTCGTAGCAATTCAGTACTCTTTTCTTTGTTTTTCTGTTTCTTAATACTCCGCTTAGCTTTTGGAATAAAATCTTTGCCTATTCTAATGCGTCTTCGGATTACAGTGCTGCACTTTCCGTCCTGTGTTAAAAACACTTCCCAGATATTTAATATTTTTTACTTGTTTTGGTATCTCGAATTTTTAATTTGCATTTTGGGCTCATCCAAAATAATAACGGATAATTATAGTTTCTAATTGCTGAAATGTAATTTTTCTAAGATCATGATAGTAAAACCTACAAAATCATTTTGTAAAATCTTTCTGTATTTAATTACATTTTAGTCACACTTTTAGCATCTGGCAAAAAGCTATTTTTAAATTCTTCTCCTTCTTCATCTTTAATTATTAAACAATTCTCAAACGGCTCCATAATAATTCTAGATGCGTGAAACATTTTTGGGTGTACGCGTATTGTCACGTTTTATCACAGAATTAATTTTCTTCTTGTCAGTCTAGTCATGTGTCACTCATGTTGGTGTCATCCAGTGCAGTAACACATTCTGTTACCCTCATGGACCTCCACCCATAGCTGACTAGAACATAGAAACGTTTTTGGTGTTTTGCTACAATGTGTTAGCGAATGCACTGTCGATAATAGGGATATAAGCAAATACCAAAATTCATATCACGCTTTTTAATTACGATATCCATATACACAAAAATATATAAAGTCAATATTCACAAAATATATAGATTATATAAAATTAATATACACAAAATATATAAAATCAATATACACAAAATATATAAATTATATAAAATCAATATACACAAAATATATAAAATCAATATACACAAAATATATAAATTATATAAAATCAATATACACAAAATATATAAAATCGATATACGCAAAATATATAATTTATATAAAATCAATATACAGAAAAGATATAAAATCTATATATAAAATCTGCAGCTGAAATGCGTTTATATTTATTTATTTCACTGGGTTACAACTAGCTTTAAATTGAAACAATAAAATTGGATGTAAAATTGTTAAAATACAGGGTGTGGCAAAAGTAACGCCCTTTTTTTACTTATTAACTTCTATTGTACGTTATTTACATTATTCGGACTTTTGTTCTCATTTTTATGCCATATTTATTACAACGTTTCGGCCGTTGTACGCTCGGGCCTTCTTCAGGTGGTTGGGATGTCGAACTGGACTATTTATTTCGCTCATTGGGGTAGACTGCACTAGTTCCACATGCCATGTTTAATGGATGTCAGTTGTTAGTTATCTCCTGCTAATTTCCCTCTGAAAGTTCTCCACTGCCTCAACCGGGTATTGAACTCACACTCTTTGGGTCTTGTCACAACAAAGATGAGGACAATAGTCCGAATAATGTAAATAGTGTACATAATACCTCATCTCAGAAATATAGACAGATAACTTCTATTGAAAAAAAAATCAATAAGTTTTACAAATAAATTTATAAGTATTGTCACATAAAAACAACATGATCTCTTATGATTAACAAACTATTTAACATGTTCAAAATGGTACCATTACAACGCTGATCCCTATCAGCAACACTTCTACAAGCAATTTGAAACATTTCTCCAGGGTGGCCCGAAAATATTTTCAACCCTACATAATATAATTTTCTATTTCAGATGGCTGACACGAGCTATTTCTGACGTGAAGTGGAAAGATTATATTTAATCCATTGCTAGGTCTGCTGCGAAGAAAGTTGGTTCACTGTGTCGTGCTAGACAATTTTTCTCGTCAGAATCTATCGTACACAAGTCTACCATTCGTCCATGATTTGATTATTGTTACCATATCTGATCCTGTTCTGCTGTTATACATTTTGAGACCCTTGACAAAATCCAAAGAAGACTCTGCAATGTTACTGGTCCTGACCAGGCATTTCGGCTTCAGTCATTTTACAACCACCATAATGTCGCTTCTCTGTGCCTTTTCTATAAATACTTTCATGGTAATTGTTCTGAAGAAAATTTCCTCAATGGTACGTAGACTTCATGAATTTAAGCGCAGTACCAGATTGGCGGCAAAGTCTCATTATTTTAAAATTGTCTTTTGAGATTTTACCCACACAAAAGAAAGACAGTCTTCGCGGACTGACGTTTTCCGATGACACGGAAAAGGTTATACTGGGTCAATTACTATGGGTCTGCTGCTAGGGTCTGCTGCTAGGGTCTGCTGCTAGGAAAGTTGAATTTTTTTTTTTAAATATAGAACAGACTTGAAATTTATTTAGAGTCAATGGTTATTGGTGTTTGTGTAGTTTATTTAAATTAAATATAAATATGATATATGGTAAGGAATACAATGGATTTATCTTTCCCTGACAAGTGGAGTATCTACGAAACTTGTAGTCAGAAAGATAAGTCCTTTGAACTTAATCTCTTAACGATTGTGGTTCTATTTTTAATATTTTTATTATTGCGCACTTCATTTTCACATATTCTGTTTATCTTTAAACGCGTTAAACGCCAGTAATTTATTTATTTTATTAATTGTTTTCAGAATACAAGGCTCAGGGGCCACTCAAGGTAGAAGATTACTGAATGGGGTGGTTGTGTTGTTGTCAGAAGAAAGAGTAAGAAGTGCAATTTATGAGGATATGTAGGATAGATAAGGCTGACCCTGGATTTGAGGAGAATAAAATTATAGTGATCGGGAAAACATCCATTGTTGAGTCTGTTCCATAAAGTAGCAATTTTTTGGGAAGAAACTGCCTGAATGGAACTTGATTCTTAACAATAAAATACGAAGTAAATGATGATGATATGTCCTAGTTCCACATGTTTTTTATACATTAGCAATAATTGTTGTTGTTGTTGTTTATTATTATTATTATTATTATTATTATTATTATTATTATTATTATTATAGGCACGTGGCGTTGTGGTTAGAAAATTCGATTTCTGACCACGAGATCCGGGTTCGAATCTCACCATGGTCGATTTGTCAGGAAGAAGGCTTCAGTTCAGTCTCGATCCCAGCATGCGGTACATTTGGAAACTAACAGAAAACCATACCATGGGTTGAACCAAGCCTTGTGAGTGTAAATTGGGTAGGCGGTACCCTTGGGGGCCGTCGATAACTGTGCTAACATGACGTCACATGTCATCGTGACCGAGGATTTGAGCGTGCTGGCCTTGATCAGATTGTTGATCACTCTAGATAACATGCTCTTTCCAAGACACTGGAACTAAGGTCTGCTCAGTATAGCTGCAGTATAAACCACAGGTGAGTGTTGAAGCGTCGGCAATAATATACGGGTATCTTCGAATACGAGTGGGCCAGATATAGATTTATTATTTTATCAGTGTAAGTCATCTGTTAAGTCATAAGAAGAAAAGACAGAAAAACACTTTCCTCAAAACATGAGCAGGGTCTAAAAGACTCGAGTTTTTGATGACTCCAAGTTGGCATAGCATCCCCAGCTTTTCAAGGAATCACAGAATTTTAATGTGATTGATCCCATTGCGTCAAACACCACTGGAATAACCTTCAACCGGAACCCACAGTGGAACCCGGCAGGCTGGGAGTTCTTGGTCTGGCTTTCGCATGTCGTTATCCCAAGACAGACCTTATTGAAAAGTGCGCAAATATACAGAAATGGACTGAGGACGAATGCACTGTTCCGATTGAATGTCATGAAAATCGAAATAATAATTATAATAAAATAATAATAATAAAATTATTATTATTATTATTATTATTATTATTATTATTATTATTACAGTAACACTTCACAAATTCCATTATTAAATATTTTCACTAATCCAGTGATTCTCAATATTTTTTTTACCAAATGAACCCTTTCACCAGAAATTTGAATATCAAAAATTCCAAGATCGTCCGACTCAAAAGATGCATTCCAAATAATATGCATATATTATTGAAAATCTTTATTCTTTTCCATGGATTATTTTTATAGGGGGATTTTACAAATGTAGTAGCAATAAAAATTGTTGATGAATTTTTAAACCTGTACACATGGACACTAATTTGTTTTAATTCATAACTACAGTATCTGCTAATATTTCTGAGATGAGGTATAATGTACACTATTTACATTATTCAAACTGTTGTCCTTATCTTTGTCGCCATATTTATTACAACGTTTCGGCTGTTTTTCGCTCACTGGGGTAGACTGTTCTAGTTTCACGTGCCATATTTAATGGATGTCAGTTGTTAGTTATCTCCTGTTAATTCCCCTCTCCAAGATCTCCACTGCCTTAACCGGGTATACCAAATTCCAAATACCCGGTCCCTTCTTCTCGCCCTCCTTCGTTATCTTCTGTCGGATGTTTTGTATTTCATTGCCGTGTCTGCTATCAGTACTGTGTCATCTGCGTATCTTATGTTGTTAAGATTGTGGCCGCCAATAATGAATCACGGTAGGATTTCCAATTCGCTTGGAATTCCCTCGCTGTATAGGTTGAATAAGTCCGGTGAGAAGACACATCCTTGCCTCACGCCCCTTTCTATCTTTGTATATCTGCTGAAATCATTCTCTATGTGCATGCATGCTGTTGGCTGCCAGTATAGGTTCTTGATTATTGCAATATATTTCCCAATTATATAAAGGTTGCTGAGCAGTTCCAACAGATCTTTACTGACCCTAAGTAGAATTTGCGTTCTTTGTGGAAATAATCATGTAATTTTTATGGGTACTATGCTTGTCAGTTTTGTTAATATATGATTTATTATTAAATTCAGTAACAGATAACGTTAATGAGGACTCTGCTCCTAGAAATATTTATACCGATAGACATGTTGATTATTGATTTATATCAGTTTGAATTCGATTATTTTTACACTTTTCAATTCATTAATTTGGATCAAAGTATGATTAATCGATGATGTTCAATCAAAAATTATAGTAGTCTTTATTTTATTATTGCAGCACTAAAGTATTTCCTTCAAGCAAATTAAAATATTAACTCTGTCTTAATCAGTCGTAATTCTGGACAGTTTCCTTACAGATGAAGAAGAGATTTAGAATAACAGAAATAGGAGGATTCTGAGAATACCATATACTGAACATGGGAGCAACAAAAAAGTTTTAAGAAAAAGGGAGACAAGAAAAAGACACTTATATCTAGAATCAGAAAGTGATAATTGAAATTTCTAGGACACACAATGAAGAAAGTGGGCTTAGAGAATTTGATTGATTGATTTGTTTTTGTAACGGCATATCAAAATCCTATGTGTCATTTAATGCGGAAATTTAATTTTCCGAACACAATTTTATGGCTTCAACTAAATATGTTTTGAACGTAATTGTATGCTTTCAACTATAATGGTAAAATGTATTGCTGATCATGTTATATATAAAGTACAGTGTATGCGTGTGTGTTTGTGCGTGTCCAAGTAACTCCTCCACCCTCACTGATCCAATTTCAATGGTTCATAGCTCATTCAAAACCCTAGGAAAGTTAGGCGCAGGGAACGATTTTCGTTGAAAGGGTAGCCAGATTATTCGAGGTTAAAAATATATATTAATATATTATATTAGCCATTATTGTTGTTTCCATGGTTCAAGGGAAGCAACTCTTATTTTCCTTTTGTATTCAAAATTGCATTGCACATTTTATTATAAACTAGCTTAAAATCCGCCCTATCCTGGGGAAAACTCTTGGTTTGGCCTTCATCATAATAGCTAAGGAGGAGTAGATGCGATAGACATCAATAAACTACAGAAGAACTCAAAATTGATCGCTGCATTTAAGTATTTGAATTCATGTTTTAGCTTACGTTTTAAAAGTTCAACGATAATTCTTCTGTTTCCACTTAATTTAAAGACGATTTGGTGTGCGTAGATCCTTATTTTTTGTACAATTATTTTTATTTCATGGGTGACAGAACAGGGGGGAAATTTATAAGATAAATTAATATAATGTAAAGATGGGAAAATAGAAATTAGAGTTAGTTATACATTCAACATTTGAAGAGTTAATAGCTAATTTAGTAAAACCTATATAATGGAATCTATATAAATAAATGCGAATTCTCCCACGAATTCTGAGATTAAAAGCACCAACTCTACTTTATAGTAATTTACAAGCTAAAAGCTCAATATCTGTATTATATATTATCTAATTCTATGCAATATCACTCTTCAGGGTTAATTAATTTGCATATTGATTTAAAAAAATATATATATTTCATTATTAACTGTCTTTAATTATTCTTCGAGGATTGTTTTGATTTTCATATTAAAAATACTTCTGTTTAGGAATATCGTTTTATATAGTGCAGAAAAATGTTTGAAAATTGCATTTTACTTGGCCTTCAACAAGTTGGCATCTATTTGTAAAACTTTCCTTAACTATAACAAGCCAATTTATGAATGAAATGTTCATTTAAAATTTTTGTTTAAAATATTTCAAGTAGTGAATATATTTTACTTTGCTAAGCGATATCGAGTGTGCGAAACGATAGCAAGTGTGCGAAACCCGCTACATTGCTATAAAGTGTATTGTTGGTAATTCCACTATAAAAATGTATTGTTAGTCATTTTGCTATAAAATGTATTGTTATTAATTCTACTATAAAAATATATTGTTGCTAATTCTTCTATAAATATGCATTGTTGATAATTTTTCTATGAATATGTATTGCATGTATTTTTACTATATTTTTTATTATATTGCATGTATTTTACACTTTCACAGAGTTTTTTTTTTTTTTTTGAGAGTTCACTCTTTGCCCATAGCTGGGATCTTAACAAGTTCTACTATCCCGGGTTAGGATGGACCTGGGAACTACAGCATGCTCCTCAAGACCTCCAATCTCCCGATCAGAGGCCTTGCTGCCGAATTTAGTTTATCGGATTACCCGGGACTAAGAGAATTTGGCATTCACAGAATATATTGAAAGCAAGAGACAGAGGAAAGCAGCGAATAAGTCAGCTAACGAGCTTGTGTAAATGGTTGGGAGAATAGGGATTAGAAAGCATAGAAAAAAGCAAACAATACTAATAGATATAAATGACAGGAAGTTGTGGTGAGCTATGATCGTTCACACCCTGAAGGGGTTCTCCACAAAGAAGAAGAAGAAGAAGAAGAAGATGAAGAAGAAGAAGAAGAAAATACTACTACTACTACTACTACTACTAATAATAATAATAATGATGGGTGAATACAATACGCAGATATAACAAGCAAACCTAATCGCCCTGACATCGTGATTAGAGACCGCAAAGTTAAAATGTGCCTCATTATTGATATGCCAGTCCCTGCAGACTGCAATGTATCTTTGAAGATCTTCAAAAAACTATCAAAATACAAAGACTTTGAAATCGTAATCTCAATAATGTGGCATATGAGGACATTAACAATTCCAGTTGTATTTGGAGCCATCGGATTGATTGGAAAACGTTCCAATCGACTCATTGGAGGAATCCCTGGTAGCCCATGCCTTTAAGAAATACAAAAAACAATTGTACTCACAAGTACAGCACACACCTTATAAGGGCTTTATCAATGTAAAATATGTATGATTATTTTTTTCAAAAATGCTCAGTGAAAAATGACATAATGCCAATTTTGACCATAGGTCCTTGGTCGGGACCCGGAAAGAAATGAGTATACACCAGAAACCAAACGAAATAAAATGAAGCTAATAATAATAGTAATATGAGTTTAACTGGTTGGTCACGCTTTTGAAATGTCGTAAAAATACTGGTTAAATCTGCTCAGTTATTTCACGCCAACTTTTGCCACGAGCCCACTGGCCACAAAATCACCAGCGTTATAAAATCTTTGTGATAATATAATCGGAAATCTACCAAATTAAATAGTTTCCCGGGAAAAACCCAGCTTTATTTTTTAAATTCGTTTGTTCTTAAAATATTTCAACACTATTTAAAGAAATCCTTACTATAAAATATGCTTGTGATTAGCCACACTTGCAAAAAAAAAAAAATAAATAAATAAGCGGAAAAAATGCTTTGCATCTTTCTTTTGCATCATATTTAAATATGCTCTTATTTCTCTTTTTATTCCAGCATCCAAATCGCTGCAGTCTTCCGCTTGGTTATGCTCCATTTCCCACAATGCAGCGTTGGCCAATCGAGGTGCTGATATACTTCGCATAAGTAGTTCCTGATGATGCATGCCACACTGCAAATAATTGCTACTTCTCATTATTTGCTATATTTATCAGCGGCACAAACTTCATTTTATGCTCCACTAACGAAGTTGTCTATTGTTAACGTATCCAACGGCCAATCGGCGCACCTCTTCTGCCTAACGACTTCATTTCTTCTACTGACAATACATTAAAATCTGTCTTTTCCACTCCTTCCCTTTCTATCTATCTATCTATCTATCTATCTATCTATCTATCTATTTCTCTATTTTTCTTGCTAGAGACACTGGACAAGCGGGACAAATATTTTAAGCATTCTGAACCACACGACATGTCAGTTGGCGTTTCTCGAAATTAAAGATTCTCAAATGTTCATAAATATAATCTCATTGGTACACGTTAAGGAGTGGTCTCCAGAAAAGAAGTTAATGCTTCTTGTCTCCAGATTTAATTAATTTAAAAAAAAAGTTTTCCCCCTTCCCAAGCCGATTTAATAAAATGTAAGGAGCAGTAATTCTCGGGAGATTATGGAGTCTACTAGTGTGTTTTCCTCATCCTTGTTGCAAAAACTTGCTCAAGCATGTTTGTGCCACTTCATCACTCAGCGAGGGAGACTTTCTGAGTGCGAGAGAGCGTATAATCTAGAGTGATCAGTAGCAGAACTAGGGTACTACACTCAAACCCTCGTCCACGATGACTTGGTGACTTCGTGTTAGCACAAACATTGACGGCTTCCGAACAGTTTTCCCTACCCAATTTCATCCACAAGGTTTAGGCATTTTCCAAATGTACCGCATGATGGGATCGTCTCCCTTGGTTGATACTGATAAGAAATCATCTCATTAAAAAATCAGCCATGATGAGATTTGAACCGAGGTCTCGGGATCAGAACTCTAACCAAAAAGTCACGCGCCCATTTAATAAATACGAAATTAATTCAGTTTTTGTTCCAGGAAATGTTGTTGCTTTCCGAATGTTTCTCTTGGTTTTAAGAGAGGAGATGGGAAATATATTAACTTATCATCGAAGTTAACCAGTTCTTCTTCGATTAGTAATCACTTAAACGCATCAAGTGCAGAGAAATGTTCATGGCCTTGCGTCAGACTAAGAAAAGATTAATAAATGCACTATGTTTATAATTAAGTTAGGTACACAACTCCCGTTTGTCGTTAAGTATTTATATAACAAAAGACAGTTCCGACGCTTAATTTATATCCCAGCGCCTGTAATCTCGGATTGCTTCGAGATAAGAATGGAAACACTCTTCTCATCATAACATTTGACCAGTGAGAAAGTAAATAATATTAAAGGGAAGTAAATCAGATAAAATAGCTATATATATATATATATATATATATATATATATATATATATATATATATGTGTGTGTGTGTGTGTGTGTGTGTGTGTGTGTGCTATCAGCATTTTATGAATCAACTGCAGGACTCAGGGCTTTCCAAAGTTCTCTCCGTCCGACATGGAGATTACTGAGCGTTTCTTGTCCATGAATTACTGGCGGTACGTTTACATTCAGAGATATGTTTTTAGTTGCCCTACCAAGGTAAGAAAGCCTAGTCTGCCCTACTATTTTACCCACTGTAGGAGAAGGAAGAGATCGTATGGAATTATATTCAGTAAAATTTCAACATAAACCACAAGCTGTGTTGAAGAAGCACAGAAATTTCGTAGCCACAGTTGCAGATGGATTTAGTATAGTGATTTACTATACGTAGCTTAGTTATGACGCAAGGCCGAGATTAAGGCTCATTTGTTCTAGCGAGATAAGCTTGCTACCCATTACACTATGTCGAGTTGGCCTTTTCGTAGATGTGGCACAAGACCCAAAATATGGGGCAAACTGTGAGGAATTAACTCACTACTCAATTTTTCTGGTAACACACGCTTGCTACCAATTACACCACGCCGAGGCGCTCAGATGTATTTACCATATATATATATATATATATATATATATATATATAGTTTATGCAAAACTAGGTAATCCGTATGGGTAGACCCAAAGAGGATGATATCCAGAGAGCTCAATGTAAGTTCAGAGCAAATATGTTTGAATAAAAACAGATCACTTTAAGGTTCCATGTAATAAATTATTTCCCCACAACCCTTTTAAAGGTCTCTGGATCATCAGACTTTACTTCCAAAAGTTGAAATGAAAAATGAAAAGAAACTTACACATTTTGGACGGACCGCACCAAGCGTATGTGAAATTAACGAAGTGAGGAAGTGAGGTTGGAGAGAAGATATGAGTGTGTTAGATGTACCATTTTCAATTCCTTATCCTTAACCCCACTCTGTGTAGGCTAGATGTCGCTTAACTTAACGCATGCTATCTAGATATAGATGGGTAAGGGGTGTAGGAGAAGGCCGACTTGAAAGTGGAAGATACAGTTAACAACAAAATAATAAATCAGGATTCGCTCAACTTCTTAGATGCTGTTATTTCGCATTTCTTTAAAGGGTATCTTTGGGGGTTAGAGTTTGATATAAATCTAAATGTCTAAAAAATCTACGACGAATTTAATTTGAAGTTTGTTGGAGTTTTGGGTATTTTCTATGAAATAGTCGATTGGAAAAATCAGAGAAAGTACATTGAAAGAATAATCCATTTGATATCTCGTCATCTTTTTTATTTTCCTAATTTTTTTCTTATAGCTTGTTAAGTTGATATCCATTCGTTTGATTCTTGTTCATAAATTAAATTCGTTACTGTTTTTAGATACCTAATTATCAAGGTTTATTCCAATTTAAATAATTTTATCATCAATAATGATAATTAAAGGTTAATATATTTCAATTTAAATTAAATTATCAATTTAAAGATTTACCTCATTTTTATTTAAACTCACTTCCAATTGGAGAATATTAGAGGAGAGAATTGGATAGAAGATTACTAACAGAAAATTAGTTCCTTCTTTTACAATATTCTATATATCCGTACACATACTTTTTTCTTGTTGATTGTTCAGTTGACATCTATTCGTTTGAGTCTTGTTCATAAACTGAACTCGTGACTGTTTTTAGATACCTACCTAATTATTATCAAAGGTTGTTCCAATTTAAATAATTTCATCATCAATAATGATTATTAAAGGGTAATATATTTCCGTTCAAATTAAATTACCAATTTAAAATTTACCTTTTAAAATATATATATATATATATATATATATATATATATATATATATATATATATATATAGATAAGAACGAATAGAGTACAATTTCAACATTCGTAACATTTAATTTAAGAGAGAGCTCAATACAGTATCGATCAAAATATTATTTATTTTAGGATATTAAATGAAAAACATAAATTCAAAAATCGCAACACAATTGCGATCCTGTTTCCACGCATAACAATGCGTCTCCATTGATATGCGTTGAAACAGGATCGCAATTGTGTAGCGACTTTGAACAGGTTTTGATTTAATAACCTAAAATAAAAATTATATATATATATATAAATATATATATATATATATATATATATATATATATATATATATATATATATATATATATAATGGATAAGAACGAATCAAGGTAAACCGTCAGAAAACCCACAAAGTGATTTGATTAAAGTGGTGAATGCTTATGCAGAACCATCCACACTTTTCGGAACTACTGATACAATCAGTCGGTGCAAATAAATTCCCACAGACGAAGCAGACAATATACCTCAGGCTTTTCGTGTAAGAGTTTTCCATCTCCTAGACCAATCGTGTTCTATAAACAGTAAAGAGCTTGGTCAGCCCTGGTAGACACTATTTGCCCATATATATATATATATATATATATATATATATATATATATATATATATATATAAACGTTATTTTTAGAGGGTACTCGTATTTTAGTAGATTCTCCGCTTGATTTTTAAACATTATACTTATTTATTTATTTATTTTCGTTTGTTCGAGGATAATTTGGTCTCTCCGGCAGGAATCCAACTTGCGTCCCGCAAGGCAGAGGGAGTTACCGTTTGACCCGAGGCATATAAAAAATACAAATACAAAATTTTTCACTTTGTCTCATCATTTTCATATATACATGGTGTGTCAAAAATACTTTTACAAACACTGGGGACGTAGACAAAATAAAATATCCATATAAACATATGTCCAATAGGCCATTGTTGTACCTCAACACAGCAACACATGACAAATGTTAAAAATATCCTCCGTTTGCAAAAACGGCTACACCCATGCTACCCGTTGGATCATTGATTGTTGGACCTTTTCAAATACTCCCACACTGGTGTCGAATGGTTTCGCAGGCCCCCATGTTATGTTGATGAAGCGTCTCTGCATTATTAATGTCTGCTGCATAAACCAATTGTTTTTGGTGGTACCACAGATAAAGATCCAGAGGATTGAGATCGGGGGAAACGTGCAGATCATTGAACCGGTCCTCACCTACCTATCACTCTTTCATGGCATATATCAGTCATTGTATCGAGAACAATGGGAATAAAATGTAGTAGAGCCCCATCATGCATGAACCACGTGCGTCTTCGTATTAGCAGAGGTACATCCTCTAACAATCTTGGAAATGTGTTCGGAATAAAGTAGACAGCTCCTGTAAGACTTGCTGGGAGAACATATGGATCCTTCAGACTGTCACCTACAATTCTAGCCCACATATTAATCGTAAAATGATGCTGATTTCTAGCCTGCCGTGTCCCATAGAAATCCCTATTCACCCACAAATGTTAGTTGTGTAAATTTGTTACTCCATCTCCGTAAACAAGAGCGAAGAGACAAACAACGGATCGGCAGTTTGTGCAACAAACCATTGGCACAATGCTTCCCCTATCGAGTGATCAGAAGGCGAAAGACCCTGCAAATGTTGCAAATGATACGGATACAGGAGTTGCACTTGAAGTACCCTGCATGTGGTACTATGAGATGTATGACATGTTAGGGACACTTGAGGTGTGCCGATACCTGGATCGTCTCCGACGGCCTGTATAATGTGTTCTTCGTGGTCAGGCGTACGAGCGGTCTTTTGCGATCTTTAGTTTGTGGTGCCACGGATCCTGTCTCAGCAACGCGACGATAAACAGCAGCAAAGGCTTGGAACAAGATTACCGCTAGCTCGGTGGTGATAACATATTGCTAAGTTTTTTCTGGAGGTAACATATTTCTAAGTTTGTTCTGGAGGTATTGAATGTTACAAGCCAGTTTTCCCCCGGTTGAGCAGGTAGAGTTAGGCCAGAAATGAGACCAACTGCCAGGCACTGGTCAACCAGATATTTCATCTATATTCGGCGGGGACATCTGTATATATATATTTATTAAAGATCTGAGAATCTTCTGAAGCAGATCGTTAATATAAAGCATAAAGAGGTTAAAGCACCTTGGGGGACGCAAGCATTGATCTCATGTACCTAAGAGGACTGGCCATTGACGACGACCTTCATAGACTAACTTGATAATTCCTGGAGAGTGAGTAGACTCTTCCAGAGATTCTATAGCTTCCGAGTTTGTGTAGCAATCCCCTAGTCCACATCTTGCCTTCGAGATATCTAAGGCGTTCGATCTCGTGTTAGGTTTATTATCAAACGCTATATGCATGATGGCTGTTAAGATATCTGCTGCGAAAACCACATTGTGTGTCGCGTAGGATATTTTTCCATTGAGGTGGTCAACAATGTTCTTGTTGATGATAACTTAAAAAGTTTGCCAATGGCACTAAGGGGCGAATTCCGACATAGACGAGAGTTTATCCACATTCTTGTACACATGGCATACACTAAACACCGTCCATGAGCTTGGAAAAAATGTTTCCGGCATGTCTTAAACAGTTTTGCCAATATTTGAGACAGTTGTGGGACGAGATTCTTTGAAACTACAGAGGTTTTGTCCGGACCTGTGGCCTTTGTAGATTGAAGATATGTATAGTAGGGTTTGAAAAAGCTGTTCGTTTTATTCGTGGATAGACCAATCAGAAAAAAGGGACCAAACTTTCATCTTCTAAACTAGATTGCGAAACTTACTTCAGAGGATGAACGTATAAGACAAGAAAGTCTTTAAGACGTTGGCTCCCACACGACTCACTGAAGGGGCGTAGTAGTATGTCTACAATGCCCGCACGACCCTCCGGCGGTCGTTTTCCAATGTCTTTTCTATGAGGATTATTGGAAGTAGAATGTTATGATTGATTACTTACTGATCTTGTTACACTAGAGCCACAGTTTTTGCCTAAAATGTAAATATTTTTAATATAGAAAAAGAGAGTTAGTGTCAATGTAATACTTATATATTAGGAATTTTCCAACGACCCACGGGTGAGTGGTATGGGACTCTGGGTTGTAAAATGGACTTAGATACCGGCCAACTCACCGGTGGGCGGTGGGTAATAAATATTATCTATGATATCCTTACCTCATATATGAAACAATGTCGCTTATACCAAAATTAATTAAGATATAGTGTTGGGACTCTGGGACAACAAGTGAAATGAGGCTTGGGATCCAACGTGTTAATAATAGTCATTCTTTGAAAGTATTAGAAAATTAATCAATTGTAATGTCCTCAAAGTCATGAACGTCTGAGATATAACATTCTGAGGTTTGCTTTGGTTATTTCAGTTTCGCAGCATATCAACCTCTGTGGTTTATTTATTTATTTATTTTTATCCCGTGACCGTAGGGTCGTAAGGGTACCATGTGTACTGCAGCCAGAGTAGAAGTGGTGTTTCTTGAGCAAGATAGCCTGACAGAGCCCAACCCTGTCAAGGCCGGTTTTGAATTCAGAGTTTTTCCTTCTCCTAGACTGGGTGCCACTCAAGGTT
The DNA here is from genome assembly GCA_903632075.3 of Acanthosepion pharaonis. Classification (NCBI taxonomy): domain Eukaryota; kingdom Metazoa; phylum Mollusca; class Cephalopoda; order Sepiida; family Sepiidae; genus Acanthosepion; species Acanthosepion pharaonis. Next base: position 1,504,286 of record CAHIKZ030000280.1, on the reverse strand, counting down.
ATAAAACCCAATCCGTCCTGCTATTTAACCATAGCTAGGGGGAGAAGAAGAGTATTCATACCTTACCCAAAGGTATTAGCACGTAATTCGAACTCGGCTCTCCAGAAAGTGCACGGTGGAGTAATGGATATCGGCGCGGATTGAGGTGTAGGAGGCACCGTTTATTTATTACCGGAATGTAAATATTTTGTACGCCATATTTTTGAGATAATAATGGGTTTATTGATACAATTCTTACTAATTGAGTAACTGTGAGGAGAAAAGGTGTGTTCATACTTTTCCCAAGGGTATTTGCGCGTGAATGAATATAACGAACCCAAGTGGAATTAGAACCCGGCTCTCCGTTTGACAATTCCGAGTTATTATACATTACACCACCTGAACACCCAAGCATATATCACCTGGTGTACCCAGTCTAGGTACTGACCAGCTCGGCGTTGCTTAACTTCGATGACTGTACGATTGACTTGAGAGGAAATGTTCAAATTAATAAAAAAATGTTTCATTGACTTACTTGTAAATTGTTTCATCAACTTTTTCTATTTTTCGTTTTTTTTTCTACCGAGTGAATATTCAATCAACAATTTTTTTTGAGAATAGCAGACGAGTGTACTGATCCCAAAAATCACACTTGAACCAATGGATCCAAACATCCCATTCGTTCTGCATCAGACTCAGTTCCCAGTTCGTCAGTCCTATTCTATAAGAATCAATAAAGCTCAGAGGTAAACATGCAATAGAGTTGGCATACACTTGCCACGGCCATGCTTCACTCATGGCCAGCTTTGCGTAGCGTTTTCAAGAGCAAGTGCAATGAACAGTTAAAGTGATACATCAAAACGAATCCACTCATGGTTGCAGAAGGGGGATCACCTTCAATAGGAAACTGTGTATATAGGAAGTGTTGTACCGGATGCATTTCATATATACATTCATACAATAACTTAAAATATACTCACGTTATTGAATATGAAATAAAGGATAATATCATTTTTTTTTTTTTACCAAAATAGTGAAAATTAAACAATTTTGATTAAATGATAAATATTCATTGGACGATATTTAATTCATCCGTGAATTTTTTCACGGGTCCAGCTAGTTATTATTATTATTATTATTATTAAAAACAACAGACGCTTTGTGTCGATTGATTTTATTAATCGACTTTCCAAATTACGAATAATCCTTCTTGGATAAGGAGGGAATTCCACCAGAGACATACCTGCCACTTATCGGACGATACTGCAATCCGACAACATATTAATAAGCAGTATAGGATCATAATAGCAGTAGACAGTTAATCACAAACAATACAAAAATACTAGCAAAAATCCAATAGTACAAAACAGATTTATGATCCCAAAGCAATACACATACAACAAAAAAGAACAATCTATAAATAAAAACAAATTTAAGAGCCCGCATCTTCAAATGTACAGAAATAAATAAAATAAAATAAAAACAAAATAAAATAAAATAAAAACAAAATAAAATAAAATAAAAATAAAATAAAATAAAAATTAATCGGTAAATAAAATAAACACACACATGTCAGACCTCGTTTACGTCACTACTCTCATCAGTTCGAAAGCTTGGACCATATTTCTTCCAAAATTGACTTTGAACAATTTTTGACGGAATTTCCTTCTTATCAGAGAAGGATTTTTCGTAATTGGGAAAAGCCGATCAATAAAATTGATCGACAGAGAACGTCTGTTGTCTTTAATAACATTTGCCCTAAAGAACAGTTGCTGACCCTAAATACACTTGCACACATTATATACACGCGCACAATATATATATATATATATATATATATATATATATATATATATATATATATATATATATATATATATATATATATATATATAAAATTCTTTTCATAACGTCTGATAAGCTTAATGACATTATCATTAAACGAAGAAAGAAAATCACAATATTTATCCATATATTTTTTAATCCAATAAGCTTTCGGCTTACATAAGCCATTATCAAAGATGTCAATTACAGTACAATACATTAAGCAAAATACTGACAAAACAGTGATGATAGTCTGTCATTGTTTACATGGATGATTTCCAAGCAACGATACATACGTGCATATAAGACGCTAGAAGCGAAAATCGCACCGCAGCTCATGACGTCACACATGTCAACGCGAGAGTGAATTCGAGAAGTATTAAATATGGGAAGCCATTGGTATAAACCAATGGCTTTTGTTACCAATTATAGACATTTAAGGATATTTGTAGAGATTCTATAGTTGATTTTGTTTAGGTTATGTTTCAACTGTTTGATGTATATTGCTTCAAGGATTTTTAGTTTTTGTCTATTGTTTTCAATATATGTATGTATATACATATTAATTTCACCCAAGCAAGGCAGTAAAGCCACTAAAACAAAATAATTAGAAAACAGAAACTTTACTAATTAGCAAGGACAAAAGAAGTGTAATCAAGAGGATAGTAGAAAGCGACTGACATTGAGTTTAAATTTTTGAAGACTAAAGTTGACTGGAAAGCACCGAGACTGAAGAGAGTTCCACAACTGTGAAGTGCGAGGAAAGAAACAGATAATAGAGAACTTACGGTTCTATCTATCTATCTATCTATCTCTCTCTCTCTCTCTATATATATATATATATATATATATATATATATATATATATTAAAAATGGACAAAGTCCGACAATTTATTTATTAAAGACATTTTTATGTTTAACGTTCTTTTTATAGATACAAGTATTTAAGTAAATGCTCTGTTTATAATAAACAGTATTAAATAACATTTACCGGCCTGAATATATATATATATATATATATATATATATATATATATATATATATATTGTTACGAACTTGTAGCATATAGATGAACCACGGGTTCTAAAAAAACGGAAAACGTGGTTTCTTTTCTCGGTCTTCACTCAGAAATGGAAGCGACACAAGGGAATCAACGAAGAACAGACACAAGACGATGGATTTCAAAATAAAACATTTATTTATAAATATATATAACGGAGTAAAGAAAGAAAAAAAAATTACATTCATTTAACAAAGGGGAGGACATCATTAAAGAATAGAAGGGCGAGCGAATACATACATATATGAAAACAGATCAAGCCAAACGAATCAACTTATCTTGCAGTCGGGTTGATATCTTTACATAAAGTTTTGATTCGTCGAAGCGAGAGTTCTGATGATAAAACAGTATCTTGGCCGGCCGACAATGTTCCTGGATTCTTCTTCTTTTCGCGAGTGTTCGTGGGTCCCCAGCATTTCATACAGGCATTTGGTTGGGTTGATCAGTCCATAGCAGCCCTTTCACTCCCAGTCGACAGACTTTTTGCTGTCTTCCTCATCTCAGTGGGCGGTCTGACGATTTTTGCCCAGCGACGTTCAACTACCGCTGGTCAGAGGGAAACTGAAAAATCCTTTTTTGGTTTTCGTTGTCCCCAACGACAGTCACATGGGTTCCCTTCGTCCTTGACCGGTTACGCAGGAGGATAGGGCGCAAAATCACGCAGTGCTTGTGTGATGGCCAAAAGTTCAACACATGCTCAGTACGTTCCGATCACGTGAATCGCAGCAGGAGACCCTGATGGTGCCTGGAATTCACTCATGGCCAAACGCGAAATCTTGGAACCAGGTCATTCTCGCGTCGGGTCACTTCGAAGTTCACGGGCCCTTGGCTTGTGGGTGGAAGAGAGGATAAGGAGAGAAATAATTTGTAAAGAGAAAGGAAGGATATAGCTGATCATAGAATATATTCGCTCGCGAGTCGGAAGCATTGGATTAAATTTCTGTTTTTATTTATTTGTTTATTTTTCTTTTATATCTAACTAGTTTTCTCTTTATTTAAGATTTTACTTTAGCCTAACGCCTATATGGTTAATGAAATCGTGGCTACGTGACAATATATATACCATGTGTAACATCAAAATTGTCCAAATCGTGCTACAGCATAATTGTCCATTCTACAAAATGGTTAATCTTTAAAAAAAACTATAAACTAATTGAGTTCCTTTTTCCAGGTTTTCAGATAAGACGTTTAGCCATTTTGATATCATTTGTCGTAAGAATCATTGAAAAACCTTTTGAGTTATTTTGGTAAAAAGAGAGCAATTTTTAAATCGTTTTGTTTCAGCCGCACTCTCTTCCCCACTGAGCAATGGTGAGAGGAAAATGATCATTCAGGCCTTCAGTAATGATACCAATATTCATTCTCTGCCTTCCATCTTCAAAGTTCATTCAAATATCATCAAGAGAACGCTGAATAAGTCTTAAAAAGAGAGAGTAGTAGAGAGGGAAACTGGATCAGTAGGTCACAACAGGAAGAGGTATCCTCATTTCAACGTAGAGCTAAAGAAATCAATTAGAAAAGATACAACTCAATTCATAAGTCGTTTGGCACGTCAAAAAGGAGTTTCAGCTATGAAAGTCCAAAGAGCAGTGAACAAAAAAAACACTTGAAAATGTAATTATACGTGAAAACTGTGAGGCAGCTCATGACTCCAGGACAAAAAGTTCGAAGTTTAGAGAGGACGAAGATAATCTTGAATAAGCTGGAAAATGATCATGAAATATTATATATATATATATTTGCACTTTATTTCAATCCTTCATGAGCTTCCGATCCTTAGCTATGATTAATTAATGATGAACATGTCATTTTCGTTTATGACTGATTTCATCAAGATTTTCTGTTAAGCTCGGATATTAATTCTACATTCTTACTGCTCAAGGTCCAGTCCGATACAGTTATAAAAACCTCTTAGAATTCCAGTAATATATCTTTAATCATTTCTAAGATATAGATATAATCGTTGAAATCTCAATCTATCAATTGAACAAGTTTGCTGTTACACGATTTGGACACTTTTGCTACTACACCCGGTATATATATATATATATATATATATATATATATATATATATATATATATATGATAAAATATAATTTTAAGGTATCCTATATTTATGGGTTACAGTACTCAATACCAGGGATAAATCGTATGCAAATATAAAAGTGGATATCAAAATCAACGCCCAGAGGCGACAGTCTACTTCATATCAATGTATTCTTTCAGTATCTCTAGAAATAGATCGTATAAATGAGTTCCACTTGAGGTCTGTATTGTATCCGTATCCCCAAGAGACGTTCAAAGCATAGAGTCTCATTGAGAGTGCAACCTTACTTCTTGACCAGAGAAAATTTGATGATTTCCCAAGTTCTTTAGAACCATTGATTCTTTTGAAAACTTTACTTTTTAGAAGATCATTGCAGCGGGTTGTCACCATTATGTAGAGGTGATGTTTGGTACTATATATATTTAACTTCGGCTAGGAAAGGCGTGATTAAGGAAAGCAAAGAAGCTAGGGGTTACTATCCAATGTGGCGTGCACAATGCAATTTATATTTGACGCAAAATAGCACATAGTATAAAATACAAAACAGAATGTAATGATTCAAAACAACAATTGAATTTATTAGTGTTTGATGTACATGTATATAAGCTGAAGGTTTGATAGAGTTATGTCTCTTAGATTTGGAAATATTTGTACTTGATCTCATAAAGTGAATTAATTATTAAACTGTAGTTTAGAAGAATAAGTTCCTGTTGCATGTTAGGAATTGTGTATTGGATAAAATTGAAGAGATTTTAGAGTTCGTACTTGCGTCAGTGTCAGCATCAAAACTAATTGTATTAATTGTCACATCACATAATATCACAAGTTCCATAACCCATTAGAGTTGTAAGTGCACCACATTTATTGTAGCCATAGCAGCAGTGTTACGTTTTCTGTCACTTACTAAGAATTTATCTTAGTAATATTAATGATAATATTGGCCGTTTCCTTCTGAGGAAATATTTAGCATTCAATGATTTATTCTTTTCTTCACTCTCTAGATGCGAAGTAAGCGTACTATATGTTCTATTCATCTCTAATGGTAATGATACTATTAGCTTTTTTCTTATAAGGAAATATTCACATCTTTTTAATAAAAAATCTTTTTACAGGAAAATAGATTTCTCAAGTCCAGTAGCTGTTATCGCTCTTTTCAATAGTGACAGGAGCTTCCCTCCTAATCTTTTGCTTGAAGTAGTGTCGAACGTTAACATCTTGAATATATTTTCTCTTCCAGTTATGTGTGCTCTCTGTTTTAGTTGCCGCTGCAGTTTTTTCTTTCTGATTCTAACTATTAGTGTCTTTGTTGTTTCCATTTTCTTTAAAACTTCATCTTTACTTACATATTCAATCCATAGTATTCTCAGCATCATTCTATAGAGCCACGTTTCAGTTGCTTCCAGTTTTATCTTCATCAGTGAGGAGATTGTTCAGCATCACTTGTCATATAGAAGGACCAATATTACATAACAGTTCAGCATTCTTCTCTTTGTTTCTAAAGAAATTGTCCTGTTTCATCATGATTTGCTTAGTTTTTGGTCGTCATCTTTGACTCTTCCACTGCAACTTCGGATTTTGGTGTCACTGTTTACGTCCTCTTTTAAAGCACTTACTAGATATTCAACTTTCAGGAATTGCTGAATTTTAGTTTCTCCAGTGCGTAGTTTGCATCTTGGACTCTCCCTTTTTCTGACAACCATACACTCTGTCTTCTTACAGTTGATGTTTAGACCATTACTCTCTTCTGTAAGAGTTCCTTTAGTTTTCTCTCTTCGTTAGCTATCAGCACTTTCTCATCTGCATGTTTTTTTAAGATTGTGGCTGCTGATAATGAAGCATTGTGAATTTTCCCTGGATCGTCTCGCTGTAAAGATTGAATAAGGCCTATGAGAAGACATTTCTTCGACTTACGTCCCTTTTTATTTTTTCCCTATGAGAAGACATATCTTCGACTTACGTCTCTTTTTATTTTTTCCCTATGAGAAGACATATCTTCGACTTACGTCCCTTTTTATTTTTTCCCTATCAGAAGACATATCTTCGACTTTTTATTTTTCTGTATAAACTGGGTCCATTTTTTATCCGTATTCAGAGGATTTTGTTCCCAGTACAAGTTCTGGATTATTCGAATATCTTTCCCAAATAAATCAAGCTCATCCAGTTGTTCGAAAAGTTCTTTGCTTTGTACCTTATCAAAGACTTAGTCATAATCTACAAAATATGGACATGTATCGTACTTCTGCAATTGGATTGCTCCCTCTGATATCACTATTATCATATCATTATCATTATGATATCATTAAGATATATATTGTTAAGGGGTCCACCCTTTTTCATACAAGTGAACTCGACTAGTGCGTACTTGTACTGCTGCCGGTGAATACCCGGGACAGTGGAAGTAATACAGTGAGAGAGTGAGAGTGTGAGGTAACCGCTTTGTAGGAGTCACAGTTGCGAGCACGTAGACTTAGAAGGAAGTCATACTTCGATACTGAATTTCCCAGACTGTATATATATTATTATTGCTACTAACCGCATTTCTGGATCTACTAACCGTATTACCAATTGTATTAATACATTTATTTGCTATATTTCATTCCTGCGTTTGTCATTCATTTGAGACTGGATTTCATCCCGGAATCCACAACATATATGATGATATTAGGATATTATGATATATGTTGTAGCTACCTACGGGCGATAATAGGTATGTCCCCATTCACATAAATACAGTAGTAAATACTACTGTATGTTGGTCTGATGTTGGAGAGTTTTCAGCTGTGGTGGTCAAACTCTCTGCATCTGGACAGAGAAGATTCCCAGATGAGTATGTCGAAGGGCAGAGTCTCCTCTCGGGAAACATCTACCTGATCCCGTTTTATACAGGGTCTCCGGGGAATTTTTGACCGAACCTACGGACTCGGATACTCCACATTAAATTCGGCCTTGTACCACATCTGATTGCGTGGGGCAGGTATCCTGCAGTTGGAGATTCGTTTCCAGCTGTGCTGGTCAAACTCTCTACCTCCGTGCAGGAAACATCCCCAGAAAATGTCGAAGGGCAGAGTCTAGTCTTGGGAAACAGTTATCCTGCAGTTGGAGATTCATTGTGGAATTCACTTGACTCACTTCTAGCAGTTGACTACTACTTCTACGCACCGCTTGCGAATCTTATATATGTTGTTCTTGTCCTATGTATTATGGTTCATTACCAACCTTCGTTTGATTATTCTATTCAGTAACCTTCCCTAGGTTACAACAATATATATAAGATTTTATGTTATATGATATTATATATGTGATATTATATATATATATATATATATATATATATATATATGATATTATATATATATATATATATATATATATATATATATATATATATATATGATATCATTATGATATCAATGATATCTGATATTTGTATTGATCTCACTGATTTCATTCTGAGTATAAATATTGCATTCCTTGGTTCAAGCAATCTGAATTAAATGACAAGCTTTAAAATCATGGATACTTAATTGTAATATTTACTATCTTTCCAATCTGTCCTCAGCTGCTTGATTTCACACAGTGGGACAAATGGAGAAGATTTTTGGATATTCTATCTTTACTGATGAATTTAATAGCAGTTAATACAGAACGACGATATTATGCTAACAGTTATTTTAAAAAAAATATTTTCACGCCAAGTAGTGATAAAGCCATTGAGGTTAGTGAGTGTGAAAGAACTTGAAAAAAATCATTATTAAGGAGAGAGGACAATAAAAGCACGGAAATCAAGGAGACAGAATATACGAGTGATATTACTATTTAAATTTTTGAAGCTCAAAGTTGATTTGAAAGGAAATTAGAAGTGAGTTTAACAAGCGAGAAATGTGAGAAAAGAAACTGTTAGTATAGAACTTCTAGCAATTTAGACTGTAAAGGGATAAGGCCAAGTTTCCAATATAGTACTGCGGTTAAGTTCATGAAGTCGAGACACCAAACAGGAAAGTTCAACAGAACAATTACTATGAAATTATTTATCGGGAAGGTACAAGGTGGCTACTTTACGGCGGTGGGATAGTGACTGAAGTTGAGTTACCAGGTCAGGACTAATAAACTGCAGATTCTTTTATGGCCATAGCATATTATCAATTGTATATTTGGAATAAGGACGACACAATATATCTCCTCCGTTACTAGGAAGAAAAGAACTGATATTAAACGCTTGAGTTGTATAGCGAAAGAATCGAAAAGAATTTCAATGAGGATTAATGTAAAATATCTTTGCGAAAACGCCTCTTATAGGCTGGCAAGTTATACATCTAATATCACTATTTGGTCAGTGAAATTTGCATTAACTTTAGATAGTTGAGAATTATTTTCTTAATTTTTAGTACACATCATATTGATTAAGTGTGAGAATTTTAAAATCGAATCTTAATTAGAATATTACAAAATACAGGATTTATTCATCATACTTTTTTTGAAACCGGAAAATCAATTATTTGTATAACCGGAAAATCAATGATTTTTTTCTATATCCAGAAAAGCAATCTGATCGAATATCTATTTTCGTTCAAAAGAGATCAATTACAGAAAATTTTCGGTCCTAATGAGATTTATAGACGTCACAAGAAAATATATGCTAATAATCGTTTCCTGTATGTCATATCATTTCAGTATGTGCCAAATCATGGATCTACGAGATTTTGTTTTTTAATAATTCCAGATGTGAATTTCTGTAAATAATCCTTGTTGGTTACTGTATAATAATATTATTTAGATATTTTTGTACGACTCCTAAACAAAGTTACGTTGTTTTAAACGCGGTGGATCTAAACTTTAGTGTGTTTTCCAAAACCTCATTAATTCCAATTGGCCTGTTTTTATGTTAGTGTCATGTATATTATATTACGTTACGGTCGGGTGGACACACAGATAAATATCTGCCTGGGAGGGAAGTACCTCGCTTTTGAGAATTGTTTGTATCGAGTGAGATAGCAAATTCTAGTGTCGGATAGAAAAATAGTGAAACATTAATCATGGCTGAATTTTAAGTCGACTGAATTCGAAATCGGGAGGGGAAGACATAATTCCGTTTATTTAAATGTTTTTTTTTTTTTTTTCACCGTTTTGCAGTTGTCATATAATGGAGCCAAGTAACTATGGATATAGAAAAAGAAACCGATGTAAGAATTTTGCAATTTTTGACTTTAAAACATTTAAATGTGCTGAGACATTCAAAGCAAATATCGCGTATCGACCTTCAAAAAGAAAAGATTTTGAGTAGTTTGGTATTAAGAGAAACCATTACTAACGGAATAGATCTATCACATGTATAATGTGAATGCACTGCTAATGGTTTTCTAATGCAAAAGAACTACTAATATTTTACTATAATAAAAACTACTAATAATTTTGATTTCGAAATGCTTTGAAAATGAGGATGACAGGGACTTCACGTGGTCAGGAATTAAAGTGAGGTTAACTTTATTCTTAAGGCTATTACATATACATGCAAACACATATATGATAAAAATATAATTTTAAGGTCGGCTATATTTATGGGTTAAACTGCTTAGCGGACGAAAATGTGAACGTTCAGAGTTGAACGCAATGTATATATATATATATATATATATATATATATATATATGTGTGTGTCTGTGTCTGTGTAAGACAATTATATATTTTAATCAATTCACCTCAAGAAAGGAGATAATGCCACACGGCTACTGGGAGTGAAAGAAAAATGAATAAACTTTAGAAGCAACCGGAAGTTCAGTTATAGATAGAGAACAAGAGATAAACCTCAACTCCTTTACAAAAGGACAGGGAAGTGTGTGAACCTGGCGATACATGAATCTATCTACTCCTATTGAAATATATATATATATATATATATATATATTCCCAAGAGGATAGAATTCAGGTAGAACTCAATGTCCAGGACAGAGTAAGAATATAATATAAAATTAAAAAAATTTTGAATTTGTAGATCTGATGAATTGGATCGTGATTACGATTCCAATGTAATAAATTATAACCATAGAATATTAGTGCTTGAGGCTTTTATATTATATATATATATATATATATATATATATATATATATATATATATATATATATATATATATATAGACTCTCGTTTCGAAAAACCCCGCGAATTTTTGATTTGTTAATCAAATCAATTTCGAGGGAAAAAAAGGTTTTAAAAAAGAAAGAGCTACAAACATAAACTTCTGCCGACAAAAAAATCGCCCAGATGCAGGTCTGAAGCCCAAAGAAAAAACCCCGATACGAGTAACAACTAACTAACAAAAGAGCTCAATACAGTCGTAGAGCAAACCTAGATACACTTAGTGAGCCAGACAAACCTACCTAGGTTTCACCTAAACGGATCGTCAGGGTGTATCTATCTATCTATATATATATATATATATATATATATATATATATTTATGAGTGTTTGCATGTGTATGTTTACGTGCGTGTGTACATGCGCTCTTGCAATATTCAGATATATATAAAATATATATATAAAGACAGTATTAATAAAGACAAAAGGAAACAAATTCGTCCACCTCTAGGACTTTGTAAAGGTAAATGGAAGGATTTTGTTCTGCAACATGTTTTTTTCAATGATATTCACCCTTTTCAAGCCCAAAGAGCCACTCTAGATAAAGTGTTACAAAGTTTAGAGGCACATTTATGAACATACGTTTGGAAGGTAACGGCTAACCTTAGACTTGAACAGGTTACGATTGTAGTGATCGGAGAAACATCCTCTTGAAAGTCGGTTCCAATAGAGCAATGGTCCGCGAGAAGAAGAAGAAGAAGAAGCTCGAGTGGATCTTACCTCTCACCAATGGAATACTGACTGAGAGAATGAGGACTTTTTGAAGTTAAGCGCGGCACTAGACTGGCATCGAGATCTCATCAATTTACAGTTCAAATGGCTAGATGTAACTGTAAATTCTACGCTAACAGTTTCTTTTGTCGCACTTCTAGCTTGTGGAAGCCCCTTCGGGCTCCATGCTTTCCAGGTAGAAAAGATTTAAATGCAATGTCAATCGCTATCTACTGTCCTCCTAATTACTGTAAACTTGAACAAGTTAAGATTGTAGTGATCGGGGAATCCTCCTCTTGAGATTCGGTTCAACAAAGCAGGGGTTCGTTGAAATAGGTTGCTCTGGTGAAACATCTTACCCATAGAATACGAAGGGAATGGTTCGCTACAATGTTCAGATTAGAACTGGTGGAACTAAAGAACGTAGTTTGACTGAATACTTTCCATCGAAATATCGATAGAGTAGAGTGAGACTTGCTACGTTTCGTTTGTGGGAATGAGGTTGTAAAGTGGAAAATAATTACTCATTCCCAATGACGAAGAGACGCTTTTGGACTCTATCGAAGGTGGAAAGTGAAGATTGGGCAACTCCTGCCCATATATAGCAGCAGTAGTCTATTGTCTGAGTTAGCTATTGTAAAGGTAGATGATATTAGGAGGAGTCAGGTACTTCTGGAGCAGTACAGGAAACCGAGAATCTATCGATGGATTTTTATTAGTTCCACTTGAGGTTTAGGTTGAGTTTGTCACAATAAGCGCATAAAACATTGGTCCTGCCTGAGAGATAGGTGAAAATTCAGGGTCCGTTTGATAATGATGGAACGTCATTTGCTTGTTTTTCGAGGTATTGAATGTGACCAGCCAGACTTTCTCCCTCTGGGCTCTTAGAGCTCTGTCAGAGGAGAGATCAACTTCAAGCTCTGCTTGTCTAGAATTTTGGAGATGCGCCATTGTATCATCAGCAAAGATATTCACAAATGATCGGTTTATACACTTAGGCAGGTCATTTGCATAAAGTAGAAAGAGGGTCGAACCGAGAAAGGAGCCTCGGGGGACGCCTGCGTTTATCGCTTGGGCCTCAGAGGACTGGCCCTTAACAACTACGTTCAGGTACCAACCCGTTAGTAAGGATTTGATAATTGAGAAGACTCTTCCAGGGATTCAATAGATATATAGCTTGTGCAGTCACCTTCTATGCTACAACTTGTCAAAAGCATTTGAAATATCGAATGCAATCTTCCTTGTGGTATATTTGTTGCCAAATGCCTCACTGATTCTGTGAGTAATGAGAGTTATGACATCAGCAGTGGACCGAACTGATCGAATTTCGTACTGTTCGTCGCTGAAGAGGTTGTCCATATTGATATGGTGTATTTATAAGCAGACGTACAAATATCGTTAAGTTTTGAAAATTTTTAAATTTAAGAACATTCAAAAATATTCTTAAGCCAAACTGAAAGTAAAGATAAACTATTGAAGATGATTCGTTACGTACTTTAATGTCGAATAAACGAAAGTGGGTAAATGTTGTTAATGTTATTGTTGAATTTTACTTAATTATTACTTATTACTAAATAGTTAATAAGTTACTTAATATTTACTAATTTGTTTTTATATATTTTGGTTAATAATACATATATATATTTATTACAATATATAAAATATATAAAATATATGTATATTTGTTTGGATTGATGTGAGTTTGTGACCCTGGGTTTCACGCTTTTGCGATCGTCAGACAAACTGATTAATTTTTTTAATTTTTTTGGTTTATGTATGTTAGCTCTGTCTCTGATATGAGCGCTTTCTAATAAGTACCGCGCATATAATATATAAATAATTATATATATATTTATATTTATATACACACACTTTTCACATATAAAATATATGTATATATATTTAATATATATATATAAATATATATATATATAAAATACATAATTAAAATATAGACATAAATATATATAAGTATATAGATATATAATATATATAATATATAATAATAATATAATATATATAATATACATATAAATATATATATAATATATATACATATATATATATATATATATATATATATATATATATATATATATATATATATATATATATATATATATATATATATATATATATATATATATATATATATATATATATATATATAAAATAAATGTGTGCAAATATATAGAAAAATAGGAAAAGAACACGGTTAGGTAAATAATCCGAAGTTCTTTAGTATTTTTGTTTTATTTTAAAAACACATTAGTGGAACCTAAAGTATAATTATTTTTTTAAAAAATATGATTCCTTCGCTACATAAGAATTCTCATGTTTCAAAAACAGGAGCTAAAAACTTCAATTTAATTATAAAACTTAAAATTGAATTAAGGTATCAAACTCTGTTTCATCTTCAAGGGAAATTTTGGGATCCAGAAAATTCGCTTGATGATGAAACAGAGCTTGATACTGTTTTTGAAACATAAGAACTTTTATGTAGCGATGGAATAATATTCTTAAAAAATAATTATATTACATAAAATAATATATATTTATTAATAAACGAAATTGAGTAAATATTGTTAATAATATTTTACTTAATAATTACTAATTTATTTTTATATATTTATTCATTTTTATTTTTTATTTTTCAAAATATAATTACGAATTATTATTTTATATTAATTCGATAAATGATTTATGTATGTATTCATTTCAAATAACAGTCTTGAGTTAACGATTTTCTTTTAATTTAAAAAATATCGGCATGTAGTCTTTGAAAAGGATCATTTCATTTAAGGAAGGATATATTTGACAAGCTCCGAGGGGCAAATTAATATTTTGGATACAATTGATAGCTGCCTTCTCTCTTTCTATCGATTTTTCCGAAAATGTTAACTTGCATGAACCATGGATATTTGCTTAAAATAATATTTCAGAATGTTCTTGAATTTAGAAATTTTGAAAACTTAACGATATTTTTTGTTTTTACTTCTGCTTATGTTGTAAAATATCCTTACATTTACCAATAGAACACGGTTATATCATGCTATAAATAATGTGCTTACGTTTTTTAATATAAAGATGCACTGACAAAATGAATTGGTAACCAATCTTTACCTATATAGAATAAAAGCATGCATTACTGATAGAATATATGTACTGCTAATTAAGTAAAAATTGATTGTCACTAGACATTAATAACTGAAACATGTGTTTATATTGTGGTGTCCTCCCTCTAAAGAGTCTATGTTGGACTCTTCCGCTTACTATAAGATTAGTAGGAGAGAAAGCCATGGGGGAACATTCGCATGGATTGTTCAACTGTCGAACTCTCCGTCTCGGCAGATAGGAACTCGGACGAAGCTTTGCCGCAAGGCAAAGTTTTGTCCGGGGAGGTAGACAGTCCCTGAACTCGTCTAGGCGGGTTCAAAGATAATAGTTTTGGCCGAGCCTACGGGCTTGGAGAAACCCACGTTAAACTCGGCCTTTTGCCACATAGATTCCTTGTATGGGGGGACTGTTAAATATAACAGTCGAATAGATTGTTTAATTGTCCAACTCTCTGTCTCGGCAGAGAGGAAGTCGGACGAAGCTTTGCCGAAGGGCAAAGTTTTGTCCGGGGAGGTAGGCAGGCCCTGAACCCGTCTAGGCAGGTTCAAAGGGAAATATTTTTGGCCTAGCCTACGGGCTCCGAGAAACCCACGTTAAATTCGGCCTTGTGTCACATACATTCCTTGTGGGGGGGACTGTTAAATATAAAAGTCGAATAGATTGAACGATGGGTCATCCGACACACACTCACTAGTCGTGTAATACTCTTCTGTTGTACTTACTGTTAATTATATGATATATCTGTAACATTTGTTTTGTTATTTCTTTAACTGTTTACTTGGTCACAACAGTGTATGACAGAATAGAAATAAAATATCTATAGGACCAATCTCTCTCTCTCTCTCTCTCTCTCTCTCTCTCCCTTTCTCTCTCTCGATATATATATATGTGTGTGTGTGTGTGTGAATGCAGATTTAAGATTTAAGAAACAGCAGATATTATTATATATAGTGCTCAATATTAAAAAATATTAAAATAATTTTAAAAATAGATCGTTAATAATATTATATGAAAAGATTACTTTTAAATATCAATTCTATCCCGACACCGATGTTTCTTGATAAATTTTCCAGTTTTCAGTTGTTATGGTTTAAAACGTTATTTCCAATTTTTTTTTTCAATTTTTTAAAAAAATATGAATGCATGTATTTGTGTGTGTACTTATGTGTGTGTTCTGGTCGCCTGACGATTGCAGTAGCTTGAAACTTAAGTAGTCTTCTGAACTTCATCTCTTTCAGAATGGTGATACTGGGAAGATTAACTACTCGCTCTTCGTAACCTAGGCAGAGAGCACTATTTAAATAGGTTGCTGAGTGGTTTGAACTTTCGCTTTCTGATCAGGAAACCCGGGTCCAAAATCACGATCCCATCGTACGGCACCTTTGGAAAGTGCCTGGAAACCATAACACGGGTTGACCTAAGCCTTGTGAGTGAAAATGTGTAGACGGTATCCTTGGGAACCGTAGTTAGCTATGTTAGCAGGAAGTCATCGTGACCGAGGGTTTGAGTGGGCTGGCCTTGTTCAGATTGTTGATCACGCTAGATAACGTGCTTCTCCCCTCAGTAACTGTAACTAAAGTCTGCTCAGCATAGTTGCAGTAAAAAACCACAGGTTGGCTCTTTGGGTGCTGAACAAATAGAAATGTGCCATAGCAAGCGTTTGCAATAGGGATTAGCTAAACGCCTTAAGAGATAATTATCCTCGGATACGTTTACTTTCTCGGTACGACTGTGAACTTATACTTTTTTTTGCATGATTTTACGGTATTTCCATCTTGGGCAGATTGCCCCCCCCACTTGATGAGTTTGTTTGGTGTGTAACATCTTCAAATTTCCAAAGTGGTATAAAGTGCTCATTTTACAAAATAATTGTTGTCGACCGTCTTATGAAACTTTTAGTCGTGGTCGGTCATCGTTTATCGGTAATTTATTGTGAAATATTAATGCTCTGCCAGTTAATAAGCCATTAAGCTCTCTTTCTCCTGTGTGCCTCTGTAGCAGACTCCATAAGTGGACATTAAAGTAAGCAGCGACAGTCTGTTTCATGTTTATAACCAATCGTTAGGCCATATTTTTTTTGTGTTATTGCTCGACTCTTTATATATACATTATTATATATTTTTGTTTATTTGTTTTATTTTATTTATTTATTTTGTTTATTCTTGTTCGTTTTAAATTTGTGATTTTTAAGTAACGTAGTAAACATTTGTTTACGTGTCTGCATTTTGAGATTAGTTCTGATTCCCTGTTTTGGTCTGGGGAAGTAAGTCAAGCTATTTTCTCCTCCAGAGAGAGTTTACAGTTTTCCTTATTTATTGTTGTAGGCTGATGCTGTTTTCCATATTTTCCATGATATTTTTGGTTTGATTTGTTTTCTGTTTTTAATCTCCCAAATATAGTTACGAAGCATTGTGGTATTGGCGTAATTACTATTTGCAAGGGATGTTTCTGTGCATATTTTTTTGTTTCCAGTATCCTTCTGGAACATCTATCTATCTATCTATCTATCTATCTATCTATCTATCTATCTATCTATCTATTTATTTAATGAAAAACAGACCACTTTAAGGTACCATTACAATAATTTATTTCACCAAAATCCTTTTTAAAGGACTCCGAATCATCAGGTAACAATTCCTTTCATTTCGTTGTTGGAAGTGTTACCTGATGATCCGGAGTCCTTTAAAAAGGATTTTGGTGAAATAAATTATTGTAATGGTACCTTAAAGTGGTCTGTTTATCATTAAATATTAGCTCTGTATTCATATTGAGCTTTCAGGATTTCATCCTCCTTGGAATTACCCATTCGGTTTACCAAGTTCTTCGTAATCTATCTATCTATCTATCTATCTATCTATCTATATATATATATATATATATATATATATATATATATTTCGAATATGCTTGTCTGCTAGATTGACTACCTCACCCCTGTTGTAGGCGCCTAATATGAAATCTTTCTGTATATTCAACATCCAGAGAGCCCACCTGTAGTGTACACTACATCTTCTGGGAGATAAGTTCATAATGCGTCGAACGAAGCCAGTACGCTCAAAATCTATACATACTCGTTTTGTTACTAAGAAAATAATATCTACTTACCATGTTGCAAGTCTGTGCGTTGTGCTTTATTTCTTTCTCAAGTAATGCTTCGTTCTTTAATTGCATTTTGCTCTTGACTGTTTCCTCATTGTTTTCCTGCCAGGTAGAAATGTGGTGCAGGTTCTCGTTGCTAAAAGCAATAAATAGGCTTATTACATGATTGCATCTAAATACAAATTAAGAATATTTGGAGACAAGCTTGCTAACCAATACACTACAATGCGGTACCCATTTGGTGATTTTATAATCGCAGCTCAGATATGGCACAAGGTGGGAAGTATGGAGCACCCAGTGAGAGATTGAACTCTATTCAGTCACAATTGATCTAGACAGATAAAATTGCTAGCCACGTCTTACTGCCCAGATTGCGAGCTTTTATGATCAGTGTTTTTTCTTACTCAAAAAAGGGGGGCGATCTATACGCAGGTGATCTTTTTGAAGAGGTTTCAAGTCAAGCGCCGGTTGCCCTATACACAGGTAGATGTTTCTCTGTTTCTAATAAAATAAAGCAAAATGTATTATAGAAAAATTGTATATATATATATTTTTTTTCTTAATTAAATATATATATATATATATATATATATATATATATATATATATATATATATATAATTAAGAAAAAAATTGTGACATAACCTGCTTGTCGACTCTCATCCTAACACTGATCATATGCAAATAGATAATATACCTATTTAATATATTATAAAATCGCCATAATTTTACCCTTTGTGAGCGAACGAATGCTAATTCTATTGTATTCTGGACCAATTTGTGACAGAAGTTCAAAACACTGAAATTGTTCACGCATGTTCTCAGTTGTATCACGCTAACGCACTCACACACACGTACACGCGCGAACACATGCACACACACACACACACACACACATATATATATATATATATATATATATATATATATATATAGAGAGAGAGAGAGAGAGAGAGAGACTGGAGGGGAGAGATTATTGATGAAATACAAAGAAGAATCTGCAATGTTCCTGGCATCTCCACTTCAGTTCATTTCCCACCCCAGTTTTATTATTATTATTATTTATTTCGTTTTTTTTCGAAATAATTTACTTAAACCGTTCGCATCCTTCAGGCGCATTTGATTCATTGTTTTGGAACCAATGTTGTCTCATTAAAAAAAATAACGAGTAATAACGAATACAGTCTTTTCTGCAATAGGAATATGCAAATCAAATTTGTTTGAATAAACAAATTCAACAACGTAATATAAGCTCCGTCTTTCTTATTTTTTTTATTGTTATGACTTAAAGAAGCAAATTATGTTAATAAAGTAAGTATGAATCATAATACATTCTATATATAATCAGTTTGATTATAAATCAGCTTCAACCAATTCGTTCAACCATGCATTAAGATTAGAATAAAGCTATCACGACAGATTTTAAGCGGTAAAACTACTCTTTCATCTATCAGTACTTATTTCTTTTTTGTTTGGTTTTTTGAAACAAAGTTTTTAATTCTTTGAGTGTGTAAGAAAGATGAAATGATCGAGTGAAAAAGAGAAAATGAAAAAGTAAAGAATAGCGAGCCATGTACGTAAGTCAGTTTTACAAAGGGTGCTGAAAATTTCTGCCAAAATTTATCTGATGCTTGGTCATTCACTGAGATTGTGGGAAGTGGGTCGGACCGAAAACTTTTCAGCATAACCTTGTATGTAACTCGATTTTTTTTTTTTTATTAAACAATTGAGTGAACGGAGATTAAGTTTATTGAATGTCGGTTGAAAGAAACATGGCGCCTTTTTCTTTCTTCCCTATTTTTTTTTATTCCTAAATTCACTTTTCGGCTAACCATTATTATGCAAACTGTAAACTCTAAAGGAAAATGCGATCATAAAACAGAGGACAAGAAAAAAAAATCTGATTTTTTTTTTTTTTTCTTTTTTTTCTCTTTCTCTTTTTATCCACACCCCTTCATTCTTATACTTTGTCCTTCTCACTCATTTTATTACAATTGCTCAGTCTATTTCCTTTTCCGTCGCCTATTTTAAAAGCTAATCTTTTGATTCTTCTCTTTTTTAATTGTTTCGTCCTTCTATCTTCTTTGTATCTTTTTTTTCTTACTAATATCAATGCTTTTTAACACTCTCTTTTCATCCATTACACTGCCTTCCTCTTTTCTCCTCTTCCTCTTCCTTCCACCTCCTCTAGATTTCTTTCTTTTTCTCTTTCCTTTTTTTCTCGTTTCTATCTCTCTCCCACTTCGTCTTCACTGCTTATTTCTTCTTCTTTTTTCCCCCTTGTTTTATCTTCTTTCTCATTTCTTTTTCCAACTTCGCTCTACTTCCCCCCCTTTTTCATCGAATTACACTCTTTCCTTCCTTTTCCCATATCTTTCTTCCCCTTTTAATCATTTCTCACATTCCTCTTTTCTTTTTTTTCTTCTTTCTCCTCTATCTTATTCACTTGCCTTCGCACACTTTCTTTTTCCGTTAACATTTCTTTCACCCACTTTCTTTCATCCTCTTTTTTTTCTTTTTCTCCCGCTTACATTTTCTACTTCTCTCTTTTTCCTTCTTCCTTTTCCTCTTTTCCCACTCTCTTTCTGGACTCAGTCTGTAACTCTCCCACTACTGTCTCCTCGCGAGCCTTGATAACTTTCTTTTATTTTTAACAATTTATGTTTAAGTTTCTTCTCTTCTTTAAACCGGACTTAAAGTTTTACCAAAGTCGAAGCTAGTCAATAAATGCAAAAAGCCCTTCCAAATTCTGCTGTCAAAAGCTGCAGTTTTTCTACCAATCAACTGCTCCGAGAAAATCCTCACAGGACACATACACATGCACACATAGATAGATAGATAGATAGATAGATAGATAGATAGATAGATAGATAGATAGATAGATAGATAGATAATGAACAGACTGAGATAGATTGATAGATATGAACAGACTGAAATAAATAGATAGATGTGAACAGACTGAGATAGATAGATAGATAGATAGATAGATAGATAGATAGATAGATAGATATGAACGGACTGAAATAGCTAGCTAGATAGATAGATATGAACAGACTGAAATAAATAGATAGATGTGAACAGACTGAGATAGATAGATAGATAGATAGATAGATAGATAGATAGATAGATAGAGAGATAGATAGATAGATAGATAGATATGAAGAGACTGACATAGATTGATAGAAAGATATGAACAGACTTAGATAAAAAATTACTGAGATAGATAGATAAAAACATACTGAGATAGATAGATAGATAGATAGATAGATAGATAGATAGATAGATAGATAGATATGAAGAGACTGGCATAGATTGATAGATAGATATGAACAGACTTAGATAAATAAGAAATTACTGAGATAGATAGATAGATAGATAGATAGATAGATAGATAGATAGATAGATAGATAGATAAGAACATACTGAGATAGATAGATAGATAGATAGATAGATAGATAGATAGATAGATATGAACAGACTGAAATAAATAGATAGATGTGAACAGACTGAGATAGATAGATAGATAGATAAGAACATACTGAGATAGATAGATAGATAGATAGATAGATAGATAGATAGATAGATAGATAGAAAACGGAACATCAACTTCAAAACAACTTTAAGCCGCACTATGTCGCTACTAGCGTTTTAAAAACCGTCCTTCTCAAAACATGCCAGTTCAGTGTCCGACATATGTTGTAGTACAGAATAATTTTTTCTTCTTATTTTTCAGAGAAAAGAGGAGGAAAAGAACAGCATTTGCCGGTGGACGATGAGTGTGACAAGCCATATGATCCAGCAATGCTAGGGGGATTTTTTTCCATTAAAAGCTATCCGAGATAAAACCACCTGTCGAGACCGTCAGATCAAAACTGGGAAGACTGGTTCGGTCGTCGCTTTGCTTACAGCTTTACTAACCACAACAACTAAAACAAGGTTCATTAGATGCCACCGCAATATGAACTGAAATGCACTCGAGTTTTCAGTTTATTATTTATACGACTTTCGTCTGAATGGCGAATTGGCAAACGTAAAAACATACCGAATACCAAAAATATATATTCCGTCTAACTGAAGACGGACATGCCGTAGATTACCCGGAGAGAATCTCCCAGGACAATATCAAGAAAACGAGCCGTACATTGGCTGAATTTATCTCGAAGAATATTGGTTAGATCAGCGGACTGACAGTCAATCTGCATAAAGGTCTGTTCCAATTATCCGGTCAGCTCCTTGCTTTATGCATATTAAATAAAAATATACTTTTATATATGTAAAGTGACACTATCCAAGTTGTATATATAGCTGGACGCTCATATTAGAGTATAACTTTCTGTTGGAGTGTCTAGCTAATCGCTGTTGCAGACGTCTGTTCAACACCCACAGTGCCAAACTGTGGCTTATACTGTAACTATGCTGAACGACCCTAGTTACAATCTCTTCAAGGGAGCACATAATCTAGTTTGATAAAGTGTTTAAGAAGGCCAGTACACTGAAACACTCGGTCTCGGTGACTTTACGACTATCAAAGCCATCGACGGCTTCCAAACAGTTTCATCTACACGATTTTATTCACAAGGCTTCGTTAAAACCGTGGTATGCTTTTCGGGCACAATCAAATGGTGCCGCACTGTGGATCAGGCTCTTATTGAGCTCCTCTATGGCTCCCTACACCTATTCAGCTGATCGACTCCTACGCCTCGAATTATCCTACTCCTACCTATTCACAAGGTCATGCTCCTACCCATTCACCTGTTTGGCTACTCTCCATTCAGCTGCCTGGCTCCTACGCATCGAATTACCCGGCTCATAACAATTCACCTGTTCGACTCCTACTCAGACATCTGTGAGACTCTCACCCATTCTCCTGTTTGGCTCCTACGGATCGGATTCTGAATGGGGAGGAGTCAAACAGATGAATGTGCAGGAGCCAGACAGGTGAATGGATAGGATCCAAATGGTTCTATGTATAGGAGCGAGACAGCTGAATGAGTAAGAGTCTGACTGGTTAATGGGTAAGGAGCCAAACAAAAAGAGGAGCAAAACCCAGTGGCAAAATACATGGAAAATGAAGCAGCTCTCCTCTTGTATCAAGCATCAATAAATCTATACGCAGTGATTGATGGAAGCGGAACAGTGCTAATAAGACAAGGCCATCGATTAATTAATTCTATTGCTGAATACTGCCGTTACTAGTTATAACCAATAGTACTGAATTTGTACTTCCAATATAAACGTAGAAGCAGTTGAAAAACGGCCTAACAATTAAATTCATTTTTTCAGACCACATCGCTCTTCGCGTGGTTCTACAAGGAGCGCATCCGTTTGACAGAGAAAACTAAAAGAAACTAATTAATGGTGATCGAGTTTGTTCAAAATATTAGTTTTTTTATCATTTTAAGCAAGACGATAAAGTCACTAAAACGCAAGGAGCTACTAATAGTGAAAGAAAATGAGAAATTTTTACTGCGGAGAAACGAAAATAAAAGACCAGGATTAAAAAAGACAGAAGATGGAGATTAACATTGCATTTAATTATTTGATGACCGTATTCGACAGGAAAGCGGGTAGCCGGAAGCAAGAAGTGCAATGGTAGACTTTTAAATGTTTAAGATGAATTCTGGCGAGAAAAATTGTCAGTGAACTCACTTTCCTTGTAGAAAACCTAACAATCGATTCAATATCTTCGTCTAGGTTCAGTCATAAGTAATTGAAAAAGAAGAGGAGCAAAATGAGGAAGAACAAGAAGCAAAAGAGGAGTTGGTGGAGGAGGAGGAGGAGGAGGAGGAGGAGGAGGAAAAGAATAATAAGCGCAGAACAATAAAAAGAGGAGGAAGAAGAAAAATAAGCAGAAGAGAAGGTGGAGGAGAAGAATAGAGGTAGGAGGAGAAATGGCGAAGAGGAGGAGGGATAAGAGGAGGGGGAAAACGGAGCAAAAGAGAAGGCGGTGGAGGAGGAGGAGAAAAGAAGAAGAAGAGAACAACAACAAAAAGAAGAGGAGGAAAAAGATGCAGAAGAGGGCTAAGAAGAAGAACAACAACAACAACATTCTTTATGAATCGAAACAAAAATTACTCTTCTTTCTTTTTCTATTCATAGGCAGCAGCCATAGACCGATGGTCATCAAAATAGCCTTGACTGGTCACTTCTTGTGCATTAAGTTCGGTCCTCATTGGATGTATCCATCCTGTAACGAATTCAGGTAAGTTTAGCAAATAACATAAACTCACTTTTTGTGGGTAGCTCTACAGAAGAAGTGCGGCTCACTCTTAACAGAAACGCTGCTAATGAACGAAAAACACACTACACTTTATAAATGTATTCCTGGGGCTTCTTTCTTTCGGTCACTCGCGTTAATTTCTAAAGTTTATTTTATATGGGGACTTAAAAGAAAAGAAAAGAAGCCACTTGTCTGCACATGACAAAATCAACTAAAATATACAGCAATAAATACGATAAACATGAAGCAAATATTGATTTTTCTATCACAATTACAAAACAACTCTGTTTCAAGACTTACAACCGCAATTTATTATACGAGAAAAGTTTCTTTAAATAAACTCGTTCAGGTAATTGCCCATGACATAGATTTATAATGAACTAAATGTTAAAAATACACGCTTTAACTTTAACAAAACCAACTTGATGTTATCCACGGCTAATGCTGAAAAATATAGCTTAATGGTTATGCAATGGGGCTGGAAACTGTAAAGTATGAATTAATTGAACTTTCTTCAAGAAACTGTCTATGTAATAATTAAAGCAATTATTAAAACAAATGTAAACTATACTTTGGCTAACGGAGTAATGACACCCCATTGGTCAAATATAAGGACTCGCTGAAAAGGAATCACTGGCCGAAGAAGAATTGAAGCCTCCAATGATCATATACAAGAAATCTCTGAAAAACAGTCTCCGTTGACAGAGGAGATTCTCAGCGAACATATGTACGGATTTTCTCGAAAGGAGTATTTGGCTGTAGGAGAAGTGAAACTTCAGTGAACATATATAAGCGCTCCCCGAAAAGGAGTCTCTGGCCGAAGGAGAAGTGACGCTCCAGTGAATATTTATGAGGACTCTATTGAAGAGAAGTTCATCTCCCGTCGATTCAACAGCTATCAGTGAGAAACTGATACAGCTGAAAACGGGCAGTATCCAACGTTCGCAGAATCAAGACCCCAAACAGAGGAAAATTAACAGAGGTAGCTCTGTGAGGTTGGATTGATACGTTTTATACAGTTTATCAACTCTTTCGAGGTTATTTAAAGTCAAAAAATATTTTTGGATTGTAAGGATTATTTTTTATTTTTAGAGATAATAATGTCTCAGTGATCAGTCAGTGTGCACGCTTAGGTGATCATGTACCTTTCGATACATGACTGAGGAGGCAGATTTTTTATAGGTTGCTATTTCTTCCGGTGGTAGACCACTTGCCATCCAATGCTACAGACATTGGTCAAAATATAAGAACAGAACCAGGTTTGTCCCATAGCTTGGAGGGGGGAGAAGATCATACCTTTCCCAAGGGTATTAGCATGTAAGTAAATGTAATGGATCTGACTAGAATTCGAATTCGGTTCTCCGATTTCTCAATCCGAGCCGATATCCGTTACTCCACCGTGCCTCCTTAGTGATAATAAGTCTTAGTAATTAATCCCTTGCTGGGGAGGAAGAAGAGATGGATTGGTATCATTTACCAAAGGTATTTTCATGTAAGTGAATATAACGGACACAACTGGAACTTGAAATCTGCTCTCCAATTAAAAATTCGTGGACACCACTCGCGCATTGAAGCTTAGAGCAGCTAGTATTACTTGGCAGTTCGCCCATCTACGTACTGTGCAGGCGCGACGTTGCTTAACTTCGGTGATCATCCGAGAACCGGTGCTTAAACGTGATGTGGCCGTAAGCTTGTGGGTTTGTGTTGTAACCTAGGAAGGGCTACTGAATAAGGAATAACCAAAACGGAGGTTGGAAATGAAATGGTAATCTTTAGAACATCAACAACATCCAATAATCGCCAGCGCCGTGAAATAGGTAAACCACTGCTAGTGGTCGACTACTTAGCCAGCATATTACCCGCATTTACAATAGTGTTCAACGTATTTATGATGATTGGGACATACCCATTAGTGTTCATTGGTACGGAATATAACAGTTTGCAACCTCACCCGGTTGTCATAACCTCTCTTGAAATTGATGCCGCAAAACATGCCATGTTAAGGTTTAATCGACAGGCCGAATTCAAATTCTCACCTAGTCCAGTGCGTTCATTTCGCATTACGCCACCGAGAAAAGTATGACTACATGTTTTCTCCCTGTGGATTGAATAGCATGGTAACCTGAGCTCGCTATCCTCGGCTGGAAGCCAGTCTAGGACAAAGAAAATCTGGATTGCAAACCGCAGAGAAAGCTATGGTAAACAATATGTCTATCTTTCGCTAGAATATTTGGTAATTTACAGATTAGAAGAAATGGAATCTTATATTTTGAAGGGATTTAGCATTTAAAAAAATCAAGTTAGGCAAG
The DNA here is from genome assembly GCA_903632075.3 of Acanthosepion pharaonis. Lineage (NCBI taxonomy): Eukaryota > Metazoa > Mollusca > Cephalopoda > Sepiida > Sepiidae > Acanthosepion > Acanthosepion pharaonis. The sequence continues at coordinate 1,477,785 of CAHIKZ030000280.1, read as the reverse complement.
GTACAACTACTATTATTGTAAGACGTCTGGGCAAATATTTACCTATCAGATATCTAGGTTTTACAGATTTTGAAATATCATGGAAACCATTATTTCTAGGAAAAATATTTTTTATATACAATCAATTTTTAATGTTTTGTCTGTCCAGGACGTAAATTCCCATGTCACACCTAGAAATTCTTTTTCTTCATTATTTGAGAATTAGCAATGACTTCGAGAGAAAAAAATAGTCGAGTGATTTCCTTTTGCCCTTTCCATTGTTTCGAATTAAGAATTTCCTTTTTCTTGTACTAGTTACCACCAAAAGCTAGAGAACACGATCTACCCTGAATCCATCTCTTCTCTACTCCCAGGCTATGAAGGGAGAACATACGGATTTATGTCTTTCCAGCAGCATTTGTTTGAAAGTGAACGAAACAGACTAACCCAGAATTTGAACTCGGCTCAACGATTCCATTTACCACGGCGATATCTGTTATACAAATGTTGTAACCTAGAAAGTGATACTGAACGAGGAATAACCAAAACGGAGGTTGGAAATGAAATGGAAATTTTTATAACATGAACAAAATACAATACTCGCCAGCGGCGTGAAGTAGATAAACCACTGCTATTGGTGAACTACTTAGGCAGCATATTACCCCCACTCACAATAGTGTCCAACGTATTTATGAGGAATGGAACATACGTTTTAGTGTTCACAGGCATTGAGGTTGGAAATGGCATTCTATTCAATTCTTGTTAAGTTTAGAGATCTAAGGTCGTGTTGTAACCTAGCAAAGTTTACTTAATGAGAAATAAGCAAAACAGAGGTTGGAAATGAAATGTTAATCTATATAACATCAACAAAATGCAATACTCGCCAGCGGTGTGAAGTAGGTAAACCACTGCTAGTCGTGGCCTACTGAGCATATTACCGCCACTTACAACAGTGTCCAACGTATTTATAAGGATTGGGGCATACACATTAGGGTTCATAGGTAAGGTACATAACAACTATTCGCAATTATAATACTTATAAAACATGACTGCATACTTTTTCATACAAAAGCAGATGGCGTTGGTGTGAGAAATCCTCAGAGCCAAAATTATTAACTACCTTCACTTGGGATTTCTAGAAAGCAAATTCGTACATTGTTATATATACTCTTGAAATTGGTAAAGAGTCCTAACATATATATTTTATGAAATTATTATTCATGAGTTATCCTCATGAAACATGACTAAGTTATAAAAATTAGTTTACATCAGCTAATTGTATTTAGGTATTCACAAGAGAGTTTTACATCTGGCAGGTGAAAATAAGCTTTCCCTATTTCCAAACGATTTTTACCATCGAATCACTCAAGAGACGTCTTCACAACAACATCAACAAGCTTTGATTGGTCGATGGAGAATGATCTGGTTTTGTGTAAAGGGACCCCTGCTTATACACTAGTCATGCAAGATTATGAATAAATCTGATATTTGTTTTGTTTATTAAAACACAGAAACGAAACTACAAAACCGCCTACAGAAGGTAGCGAGGGAGAGCAAGAAGAAGGGACTAAGCATAAACTACAAGAAGACAGAATGCATTATCATCAGTAAAAGGAGGATAGTAGGTGCGACGCTGAGATCCGAAGACTGATTGGGATGTCCAAGGACGCATTCCAAAAGCTGGGCAGAGTACTACGAGACAGGAGGATTTCTTTGCTGATAAAGAAAAGAGTACTGAGTTGCTACGTGACGGCAGCAAATGCTGTACGTTCTTTTCAAAGATGAATAAAAGGCTGAAGGCAGCGGAGATGTGGTTCTACAGAAGGATACTAACGATATCATGGAGCGATCGTGTGAGCAACGATGAGGCCCTGAAAAGGATGCAAGCAAGGAGGAAGCTTATACTTAACATAAGGAAGAGGCAGATGAAATTTCTCGGACACGTAATGAGAAAGGAGGGCCTGGAGAATCTGATACACACAGGTCGAATAAAAAGGAAAAAAGACAAAGGAAAGCAACGCATAACATACCTGGCGGGCTTAAACAAGTGGATGACAGAAGGTGATCTGAGGGAGTTGCCAAAGGTACGAAACTTATTGAGAACAACAAGGGATATTGAGAAGTGGAGACCCATGATCGCCTTTGTCATGAAAAGAACACGACACATATAAAGAAAGAAAAGAATTTACGGAAACACTTCCGAGTGTAGAAAGAATTAAACAATAATTCTGAAACTTAATTATTGAAACATCATTATTGTTCTGTAAAAGATATCTACAATTTATTTGGCGTGAGCAAATATTTCTGACGTTGTTATTAGGTTGGTGCAAAAATAATGACGTAATAATGTCGTTTTTTGACGTTAAAAAATACATAAAAAACGACATTATTACGTCATTATTCTTGCACCAACCTAATATTATTATTATTATTATTTGATATCCTCTCCGACTCTTGGATGTTTCGGCCGGGTGATGACGATTAAATCTCGGCTCCTACTCGCTGCTTAGATACGCAACGCACATGAGCTGCTCCGAGCAGTGTCGCAATCTGAACGCCCCCGCAGTAGAAATATTCCTGGAAAGAGTCCCATGTGCGCCAAACACAAAAAAGGGACAATTTGAGATGCTGCTTTATACATTTCTCCGATTTGCCCAGTCAGGTCTTGGTAGCTCTCTCTGTTTACCCACTCCGCCTTGACGTTGTTCTTATCCCAAGGTACCGCAATACCTATCAGGATCCATTCATGACTTATCGTGTACACAAGTGTGATATCAGTGCGATTGCTCTCCAAGCCCTTGTCAATCAAGATAGCCATATTATTATTATTATTATTATTATTATTATTATTATTATTGCTGTTGTTGTTGTTGTTATAACCTGTCTCCATCCACCTGTGAAAGAGGGAAGTATGACAAATGGTAGGTTTGAGTGTATTAATATTTTTTCCTTGCACTTTATTGCTGTATAGTTCCGGATCTGTGGTATAGTTCCGGGTCCAAACTAGAAACCTAAGGTGAGAAATGGCTTTATAAAATTTTCCACTGATCATTTTTGTAAAAAAAAAGAATAACAAACTAAAATCACAGACATTTTACATAGATAAAGCTCTCCGTGAAGTCTGAGCTGTACTTTTGAGTAAAAACCACCTGTCGAGACCGTCAGATAAAAACTGGGAAGACTGGTTCGGTCGTCGTTTTGCTTACAGCTTTACTAACCACAACAACTAACAACAAGTTTCATTAGATGTCACCGCAATATGAACTGAAATGCACTCAGAGACGACGTCGTAAGTCTCTTGCTGCTCTGTAGCAATTTACATGGAACATGTTCAGATGATGTACATTCTTTAGTTCCAGTAGTCCTAACTTTTACGGCGCAGATTGCAGCGAACCAAACCTCATTCCTTTCGTATTCCCCTGGTGAAATGTAAATTCAACTCAAGCAACTTCAAAATTTGCCTTGTTAGATCGACTTTCAAGAGGTTGCTTCCTTGATAACTACAATCTTAACCTGTTCAAATCTAAGGTTAAACGATATCCGCATATGCTATATCCCTTACCTTGTAAACCCCTATTTTGAGTGGCCTCGCGGGCTTTGTGCAGGGGGAACATAATTGTAAAACAAATAAAAGATCAGAATCTCTTAGGGACATACCTGATGCAGGATCAGGGTTTTATTATTATTAAAACTTTTTTTCTACGATGCATTCTTTAGTTAAGAAACATGGCCTCTTAGAATTTTTGCACAAACATCATAATTTACCAATTCCAAAAGTAATGTTGCGAAGAATATTTTACTTTGTTTTGCAGTTTAGGTCAAAATATGTACGACAGATATTTTGAGAATTTTCGTTACAAAAAAAAAAAAAAAATGCTGATCTACTATATAATGTCTAATCTCCTATGTGACAATGAATGCAGAAAAAAACCTCTTCGCAAATGAAGAGACTTGAAGCAACAAAGATGTGCTTCTAGAAGGAAGCTGAGAATACCATAGACAGAACATATGAGCAAGAGGAAGTTTTAAGCAAAATGGAAACGAAGTTGAAAGGTTTAAAGTACATCATGTGGAAAGAAGGCTTGGAGAATTTGACACTCACTGGGTATACTGACCGAGGAAAAATAGGCGGAGAGAACCAACGAGAACCTATCTCATGTGTTTGTGTAAATGGATAGAAGAGCAGCGAGTGGTACGGAATCCAGGGTAGCAAACATTGCTTAGAACTAAAAAGGATAGGAAATTGTAAAGGGACTCTACGAGCCTGTCATCCTTACCGCCATCATCCGACCTTGGTGGGTCATGGTACATAAGTCACTATTATTAAAGGTACCGTTGATCAGGCACGCGTTACACTTCATCCCAGAAACTTCACAAGACCTAGGTTAGCCGATCAAACCATTGGTCGCAAAGCGAAACCATAATCCTTAATGAAAGTTTCACTATCTGAGTTTGCAAGTGGATGCATGTAAAACTGATGTTTAATAAATATTCTTAAAACTGAGTTCTAACTTTTAATTTCTTTCGCTTTATTTGATCATTATGTATTTGTAAAATCTATTTCATTCTACAAGAGAAAAGGAAAATATATGCCACAGTGACTAAGAATTGGAAACACTATCACAGTTGGTGTAGAGATTGCCATCGTATAGTAATTTGTTTTGTTTTTGTTGTATAAGAGTAGGTGTCGTTGCCGGCACTGTGGTTTGAAACTAGATCGCCAGTGAGCAACACGGGTGATTCCGTTATTAAGTAGATCACGTGATCATAAAGTGAATAAATACGAAGTAGCATAATGGTCACTCTTCCTCCTCTGTTACTATACAGATTACTTCCGAGTGTGCTGATCAAACTCTCTGCCCCCGGGCAGAGAGGATCCCCACAGGAGACTATGTCGAAGAGAAAGATCTCATCTCGGGAGACAGCTACCCTACCCCGGTTTTTACGTGGTCTACGAGGAATTTTTGGCCGAGCCTATGGGCTCGGAGACTCCACAATAAACTCGGCCTCGTGCCACATCCAACTGCGTGGGACGGTTAGTGAATATCGTCACTATACGGATTACTATTCACACTTGTCTATCTACTACTGCTATACTGTTACTTTCTCTACTCTACGACGATACCGATTACGATTCTGATCATTATACTATTTGCCGATTACTACTTGGGCAAGTATTACTAGTGCGGATATTGTTGGAAGGTGTTATTACTAGTACCGGCGTCTACGAACTCTCGTCTACAACGAGCATTTTTGAAGTGATAACGAGCTTTCGCCTAACATAGCAAAAGTGCCAAGCGAAGCCGTCCAACATCACAAAAGCTTTTTATTAAACTTAATTCATAAAGATGTATAAAAGTAAGTGTGATGTTAGTATTATCATTAAGACATTTTTTATGTTTATACGTTCTTTTTATAGATACAAATATTTAAGTAAATGCTCTGTTTGTAATAAATAGTATTAACAACATTTACCGGCCTGAATGTCCGAGAAATCTTCATAGAAAATATGCGTTTTCCGACAGGAATCAAACCTGTATCCTATACGGAACCGTCATATAGCCTGACGTGCCTTAACCGATTAGGCCACAGAGGAGCTTTCGGTTAGCAAGGTTGATTTTACTGTTTTTAAACACAATTCTCCATGATTTTCTCTCATTCATTCATATCTGCTCAATGCGTATCCAAATGTAAACAAATTACGTCACACATTATGAAATGGTCAAAATCCGACAATTATTTTTTTAAGACATTTTTTATGCTTATACTTTTTTTTTATATATATAATAAATAATTGTCGTACTTTGTCCATTTCATAATGTCTGACGTTATTATCATGATCATAATAGATTATATTATTATATTAGGACTGATAATTTAAATTTATAGTCAGTCTTCTCGTCATTAAACCCGACACATTAAATTTCGTAGACATGTCGATTTTATGCGGACAGAGTAGCAATCATCGGCTCAGGTTTAAGTAAATAGGAGTGCATATAAAACCGAAAGTTAGTCAACTGAATAGGCCAGTTATTCAGAAGAGACAGCTCTAATAATATATTCAAGATAGCTGCCACTTTTCTTCTTACTTTTCTATTCCCCAGACAGGAACAGTGATACGCATTTGAAAGTTAACTTCTCCAATGTCAAAAGCGGAATCGCTCGCCCTTAGAGCAATTTGAGCTCCTAACTAAATTATTAAAATCACTTATACTTAACGGTGGCATCGAATGGTGCCGCTTCTGAGACATTCCCCAGAAGGAGAGACGGAAAATTGAAAACAATAAGTCTTTCTTTCACTGTGGTTTCATGTATACTATAGTGACATTCCGTGCAGAAAGAAAATCTATCACTGTATTCAATAGTCAGGAAGAATTTGATGGTGCCAATTCGTCTTAAGATAGACCCTAATCAATGGACCGTTCTAATAATGCTAAGCTATCACAAGTGTGTAAAAGAAAACTTCGATGTCAGTAAAAACAATATATCACGCCAATTAAAACAAACACCAAGGGGACACAAACTGGACGTTTGGTTAGAACCAAGCTTGTTTTGATTTTGGGACAGACAGAACATATATAAAACAAGCCTGGTTCTGGAGATTCTAACTCAGGTGTAGCACCTCCCCGTTACACAAAATAAGTTTCTGCTTGGCCTGACGTCTTTGCGACACTGGCTGAAGTGAACTGGGCAATCTTTCATCCAACCTGCATAGAGTCCCGTGTAACTTTTACATTCCCCGCGTGCATAGGCAAATAAATTGAATCAGTTGTGTGTGGTATTCGGGTGTACAAAGATTTAAAACTGATCAGTTACGATTTTAGATTATTTCTTATTATGTTTCTTTTTTTTCAGTTAAGTGGGGTGCTCACCCCGATCCAATCCATTTACCAAATCTTGATCAAATAAGCATATATCAGAATATTTTTTTTTTATTTTTCTAAGTTCCTTCTCGGTCGGGTCATGAACTTTTCAACATCCTTTAATGGCTCTTTAAAAAAATGTTTGGTTATGTCAGGTTACTCTACGGGCACTACTGATACCGTGTAACTCAATACTACCTGCCGCAAGGTCGGATCATCGGTGATTAAAACAGGTTCCCTTACTATTTTTTTTTATGTTGAGAAGAGTGGTTAGACACTCAGCAGCATTAAAAACAAGGACTGGCCAAGGGTGGAAGGATCGACTTGTAGAGTGGTTCGAACCTGGATGAAGACGAGCTCCACCACGCTTACTTGCCACATGGAACATGCCGCAAAAATGTAGGAAACTTGTCAGGTGCTCAAATATGCAGCTAGCCTGCGACCATACCAGGTTATTAGACTGAAGATGATGATGATGGTGATGGTGATGATGGTGATGATGGTGATGGTGAAGTCTTGCGGAAAATAAACTCACTTTTTCAGTCGTTTTATTTCTGCTCTAAGATTCTCCTCAGCCTGAAAGAAACAAAACAAAATCCGTTTGAATATGTGGTGCGACTAAAACAAAACAAAACAATGAAAACAACAATAAAAATATAAAAAATAAAAGATATTTTTTTAAAAATGATCGACATTAATTGTAATTATCTTCTGCCATGTTCCGTGAACTAAAAGAAGGAAAAAAAACTGATCTAGATTCTTGTTTTGCAGTCTTCCGGATAATTTTCCTTAAAGAGAATTCAATAAGTACTCAAATAAATGGCAGTCGGAAGTTACAAATCATATTAATACAGCAGATAAAGGAAAACTTTCAAGCGAAGATGTAAGAATTTTTGTCTCGTACAGAAAGACACATTGTATCAACAGGGAACGTGGAGAAATATTGCGCCTTTTCTGTTAACAAATTCTGCTCACTTTCTCTCGACTGCTGCTTCCTTTTAGTATAATTGGAAACAGTACATGTTCGAAACAATCGTTTGATTCTCTGGGAGGAACTTACAGAAGAATATTCCCATCTAACTATAGAAATATGAGTCAGCTGAGGTTTTGTTAAATTGAAATCAGTGGGACCTGTCGCAAAAATGGATACGGAACATTTACTTTCCGATGATTATCAGTAAGTGAAGTCAACTTCAAAGTACAGGGCAAGAGGCTCGGACTGAGAGAAAGTCACAGAAGCTAACGAGATCTGGTTGAAGAGTAATTTTAAAGTCACGAGCGTTTGACAGAAAGAAACTACATCATGTCAACGAACTTAGTATCTGAATGGAGTTGCAGTGTAATATAACTCTACCATATACGCAGAATCATTTCTTTGAAGAAAGACCCCGGAATCGATCCTTCAAATCTACAAATCAACCATTCGCCCTTGCATGGAGTATTGCTGTCATATACGGTCTGGAGCCCCTTCTGTTTGCCTCGAGGTTCTTGATAGGCTCCAGAGACGGATATGCAAATGCAATTGGCCCTGGTCTGGCATCTCGTCTACAGTCGCTCTCTCACAGACGTGCCGTCGTCTCTCTCTGTCTTTTTTACAAATACTTTCATGGTAATTGCTCCGATGAGTTGTTTTCGCTGGTTCCCAGGCTTCATGAATTCAAGCGCCCGCTCTCACCCTTTCACTGTTGAAATCGTTAAATGTAGCCGTCTCTTCTACTCCAATAGCTTCATATCTCGCACCTATCGCATGTGGAAATCCCTCCCCTCTTCCTGTTTCCCTGATAACTATAATCTCCAACTATTCAAATGTAATGCCAATAGACATCTCCAGTTGCCTTGATATATCTTCTATCCTTCTCTTCATCCTTTCCTCTATCACTCTTATTTGCTCTCGCTCCAAATCCTGTAACCCCTTGCGTGCTAGTGGCTTCCAGTCTTGATTGGGGTGAAATGCTTAAAAAAAGACCGTTTTTACGCACTAAGGATTTATTGCTCATGCTCCACGGTCGCTTGGTTTCCCAATTGTCGTAAAGTATCCATAAGTCACAAACCTAACAATCTTAATTATCATTTGTCTATATTTCAGAGATGAGGTACTGTAAATATTTACACTATTTACAATGTTCGCACTGTTGTACTCATCTTCACTGTCACATACATAACGTGTCAGCCATTGTACGCTCTGGCCTTTTCCAGGTTGTATTTATTGTAATTTCGAGCCGAGCAGTTTATAAAGTCTACGGGTGTAGAGTGTTCTAATTTCACGTGTCATGCCATCAGTTTTAATCAATTCGCCTTGATAATTCACATGGCCCAGTGGATAAAAGCGTTGATTGATTGATCCAAAACGAGGCTTGGCCCAAAGATTTGTGTTCAATCCCTGCCTCTCAGTGGAGAGAACACAAACTTGGAGATTTATCATGGTGAATTAACTAAAACTGAGATATCTAAAGTCATGGTACATGGAATTAGAAAAATCTATCCTCTTGGACTTAAAAAAAATGTATCGATTTGAAATTTCAAAAATATCACCTAAAGAAGTCCGCAGCGTACCACGGTCGAAACGTCGTGAATATGAGAGTAAAGATGAGGAAAACAGTTCGAACAATGTAAATAATGAAAATAGATTTAATTAGATTTATATTTAAACAGCGAATGGTTCCGATTTGGATATTTCGAGTATAAATAACTTTTTGGATGTGTTCTATAGCGTTCATTATTTTCAAGTAATGTTTTCATTTTATTGCTATCATATTCAACTGTTCTCGGGAGCATCTTTCAGTGAGAAATCTTCAGCAAACACGTTTTGACCTGTTTCGTCAGTCACAGCATCTTCTTCATAAGCCAAACAAAAGATCTTTATTTGAGTTCCTTTTTTTTTCAAATAAAAAAGCACAATACATTAGAAATGTTGCTGATGCCCGTTTAGTTAATTATATACATAAAAATATAACTACTGACAAAATAAAATCAAAAATGATCTTTTCGACTGTGATCGAAATTAAACACCACTAATGCATTCTAACAATATTTTGTCTCATGAAATCAAATTGATGCGTTGAAAAATAAAATAAAGAATGCTGTCGTTTTAAATGAAAATGTTTTTAATGAATTATAATAATAGTATCCGGTTATACTCGATGAGCATCAGAACAAACAAGAATAAATGCCAAAAAAAAAAAAAGAAAAGAAAAAAAAAATAGAATATTTAAAACAACTTTTACGTCTCTCTGGTACAAAACCAAATTTGACAACTAAACCAATTGGTATATGCAGTTGTAAGATTTCTTCAGTAAAGATTTGAAATAAACCAGAAATAAAGAAATTCAGGTCACCAAAAAAAAACAAAAAAAAAACAAGATGGAAGTTCAACATCTAGAAAACTGTAAAAACAACGAGAGCATAAATATCTCTTTTGTAGGACTTCATATGAATAACAAAATAAGTACGTAAAGAGAAAATATCAGTTGCAGAATATTTAATGTGGTCCATCTTAATTCCCAAAGACAAAACATGTACATGTTAACACACCGATATTTACCAAGCTTAGCTTTATACGGTACATGTTAAAAAGAGTAGGGTATCGACTAAGGATTGAATTCATTATCAGTGTAATGAGGTACTGATAGGGAAGAATGATTTATTCTCCCATTTGTATTTCTCCCGTTATGAGCATTATTATATACGTGATATAACAACACCGTAATTCACGGAGGGAACAGAATGGCTGGAAGGAAAAAGAAAGACAAACATTCTTTGTTCCCAGAGAGACTTTTATAATACTGATACATACACAAAACCATATATACACATATATACACGTGTCCACGCGGACAATAATATATCCCGTATATGTACACAACAAAGCAGAGTTTAAGGAGAAACAGAAAAGAACGGTCTTACATATAATATGGAGATACTCCTGTATCTGGAGAAGACATTTTTAGGATACAGGTTCAAAGGCGCCGGATTCGAGGCGAGGACATATTTCACGAACGGGAAACAGTGAGTCTAGGGTTTTTCCCAAAGTGAGCATTCCGAGTGGGAGTTTCATTCTATATCTGGGAAAGATATATTCCGAAAAGAAAACAGGACCATGCAATTGTAAGCTGCTGGGGAGCAGGGGAGACAGTAGGGGGAGCTAAAGAAAGAAATCTTACCGATTGGTTGCTGTAAACAAACTGAAAATGACCGGCACATTCGTCGCTGTAAAGTGTGACGTCATTAAGCGGTCGTAAAGTAATCCAAGTGACTTATCACCCCCAAAGGAAGATAAATAGCTTCTGTATTTCTACATCAATAATAATGGTGTGTGTGGTAGCTTATTAACTGCCAAATCCCAGCAAGTCGTCATTAAAAGCAAACATTTTATCATGAAGCTTGGCTTTGTATTTCTCTCGATAGTAGGGTGGAACACAAAAGAAAAGATCAAATAAATGGGTCCGTTTGACATTCTCAATAGCTTTCAAAATACAGCAGGCATTTAAGGATGACCGATGGGCACAGTGGTCAAAATGTTTGGATATAAGACAATAATGTCAAGGAAACTAGGTTCAAATGTAAAGGTAATTAGAGACATTTTGATTTAAGCATTTTATAACTTCACTGAGGCATTTTACAATGACATTTACGCCCTTTTCAGATATTACTTAAGTATTCTAATATGTTATTTATGTATTTCAAATGTTATTTGTGTATTTTAAAATGTCATTTTGGTATTTTAAAATATTGAAATATTAACTAATGATATAAAATAAAAAAGAGGAAGGCCGGAGCGTACAACGGCCGAAACAATGCAATAAATATGGCGACAAAGATGAGGACAATAGTCCGAATAATGTAAATAGTGTGCATAATACCTCATCTCAGAAATATAGACAGATAATAAAATGAAATATTAAATAATTATATTAAATAATTTAAAAAAAGTAAATCTATCGTTGTCAGATTACTGATATCACTTATAGAATGACTTAATGTATGTTAATATTAGATGTTTCCTTATGAAGGAAACATTCAGCTTTCATTGACCGATCAGCTAGAACTGTTGTCGATTGGAATTTTTAAATATTTGTCTTAAAACATTTTTTTTTCAGGAAAATATGTCCAGTATGTTACAAATTCATGACGGTCGTTTTCGAGTATAGAATCCAGAGTTTGGCAGTGAATATTTCGCAGAAAGTAGGAAAGCGTAGTTCAGGTTCGCAGTGGAATGTTCTGCGGCTTCTGATTGGTTAATCTTCTATTGGTAGACTATAAAGGGAATTACGTCATTTTGACTAACTCACTAGTCACATATGTATATACACAAAAAAAAAAAACTGTAACACAGTAGCTACTATCGTTCTTATTCGTATTGATGAATGTTTCCTTCTTAAATTTTGTTTGAAGTAGTTTGGAACAGTAATGTCTTGATTATATCATTATATTCTCTTCGATTTACACGTGCTATCCATTTTAGTCGTTGCTACTCTTGATAATCCTCAAGTGATTTGTATTCTGTTATTTGGTACAATTCTTTGTTGGTGATTCTCTTCGACAAGAAGCCAAAGGCTTCACTCTCTCAAAGCCATTTTTAACCATTGATCCTAGAGAGCTTTTTGTACAGGTGACAGTTTAGATATTTATGAACGTGTCCCCCATCAAAAGCTTGATCTGACGAGGATATTTAAGAACATAATGAAAATATAGCGAGCTGAGATGGGGTCTGGTGAAAATCTACAAGTGTTGGACACCCAGTTAGGTTTAAATGTATTACAATAATACGGGTTTGTGTGATAATCATTTAGACGAGCAGTAGTGTACAGTATGTCCTTAAACTAAAGTCCTATTCAATCCTATTTTTCACGATAAAATAAGTTTCGGTGTAGACTTAAACTTCTATGCATAGAAATTTATCAGAAATATCTAAAGTATTATATAATGTTGTGATATTATATTATGCAACCCTGAGATTTTACATAGTATTGTAAATAAATGTATATCATAATATATCTATCAGTATTTCCTTAATAGTTCCAGATATATAAATGTTACCATGGTCCGGAAGAAAGCTATAGCCTCAAACGTGTATAAAATATTGGAAAATGATTAAGTGTTTTGAACACAATATTGGACATTGGGAAAAAGTTGAACACCTTGTTGAAAACTTTGGCAAGATAACATGAAAAATACATTGGCTTTAAGAATATCATAAAAGTAAGTTTAAGAGATTTTGATAAAAGAGATTCTGATAAAAGTAAAAACAATAAGAGGATAATATTTAAGAAACGTGGTTTAGCCAGCAAGGAATTATTTGACGAATGTCGTGTTACAAATGTAATTACATTTCTAACATTTTTTTCTGCTTGATGAGACAGGAAAATGCATAAGATGGAGAAGCTTTGCTAAAGACATGGAAGAAACCAAATTAACATGTTTAACTTAGCGCAAAAAAGAAAGTAAGTTGTGAGAGGGGTGTATGGAAAAACTGATTTCTGACGTCACTAAATAGGTTACTTTATATGTTTATAATAAAGATACATATTGTAAACTGAAATTCACCTAGCATATTTATCATATAGCTCATGAGTTCCCGACGATTTTGTGTTATCGCCCACTTTCACATGTAAACATTTTACATTGCCCACCTGTATACTAAATATTCCAAAGCATACAAATATTGTTTGGTAAATGTTTGTTACTGGTTCATAAACTGACTATATGATCTAGTAAAAAATACCAAAGGGAGGTAACAAATAACGCTGACTTAGACGGTGCCTGCTGTTGTTGCTACCTGAGTATTAAAAACAAACGAAAGTAAACTTCACCATCGAAAACTATATAGTGAATTTAGTTTTATGGTTAGGGTTAGTATTGCGAGGGTTGACAAAAAAGTAAGCAATTTTTATTCATAACTAACAGTAGAGCCCGGCGTTGCCCGGGGATGTAACAGTAAGAGATAGATCAAGTATCAACCATCATAAAGACTGAAAAACAAAATTGACAAAGATTATTGTTAAGGGTTGACGGACACGCATGTCTTAATTGTTTTTTTTTTGTTTTTTTTTTACGAATTGGTCAAACCCAAACTCAAACAAAAACATTGTTTTCAATCGTTATGAGTCTACCGATTGAATAGAATTTTATTATAAAAAATTGTCTTGTAAATGGAATTTTTAAAGCATTCTGAATGTAAAAATAAAGAAAATGTGTGCAAAACAATAAGAAACACTACCTGCCAAAAAAAAATATAAACTTTAGTTGAAATCGGTTGAAAAATGTAGCAAATCCGATCTCATATATAAATGAACACACACACACACACACACACACAAACAACCTGGGTTTTATAATAATTATAACTCGATATGAGTTGTCCCCCTTTCATTCTCGCGGTGACTCTTAATAATGTTTTCAAATTGATTTCGTGAAAAAACAATTGTGATTTTCCAATTTTGGGCGCTGTCAGAACCACCGCAAGGTAATTTTACGTAGTCCTGTGAAGTTTTGTTGAAATCGGTTGAAAAATGTAGGAAATCCGATCCAATATATAAACGTACAGACACCCACACACCCACACACACACACACACACACAACCTGGGTTTTATAATAAGTATGATTATAAAATTAAAAAGAATATACGCTATTAGCAAGCAAAAAATCCAGCGAATATTGTTTTCATGTTCATGGTCTTCCCTTATGTTATTTCGTTGGAAGAACTATTTGAATATTAATGACGCTTATCAAAACTATAGAAAATACCAAAATATTCGTTGTTTGCAGGGATATTTATGTCTAATTTATGAATGTTACCCGGTTATCCCCAATTAGCCTCCTGTTTTTTTTTTTTGTTTTTTTTTTTCATACAGGTTTTCGCATATCTCCTTTGAATATTTCTTTACAGTGGCATATGTTGAAATACCTTTTCAATATTCAAAAGCCTATATCATTTACCAATCGCTTCCTATACCGCTGTAAGCCTGGATGCGTGGGTGGTGTAATGATGACGGCTGGGAAATGAGAATTTGAGTGCCTCGTTTCAATTCCAGTTGGTTTTGTTATATTCACTAATGAGCAAACACTCTCTGGAAAGATATGAATCGACCTCTTCTCCCCTCAGCTATGGGTTAATTAGTAGAACTTTTATCAGTAAATCATTATTATCTCCACAAAAAATATTACATTCTAAAAATATTTTCTGGCTTTAAATAACCTGAAAAGGATTGATAAGCTGTAAAAACAAATCAATCAATCTTGTCATATTACACTGTCCAAATCTTTCTCTATACGCATGCAAACTATTTGTTCTCCAGAAAGGTTATGTATTCTTCTACTTCTTCTTCTTCTTCTAATCAATGTTCTGCAATACATTTACTTATGTTCGCTAGATAGATTATGCTTTGCATTCATCGGTTCCTCTTACTTTCAATATTTCATATGAGTGTCAAATTTTCTAAGCCTTCTTGCCTCATCATCTACTCCAGAAATTTCTGTCGTTGCTTTCTAATATGAAGTATCATTGTCATTTTTGTTTCTTTTTTCTCTAAAATGTTATCTTTGATTACATTTCCAGTCCATATTATTCTCGGCATCCTTCTGTAGAACCACATTTCTGTTGCCTCAAATCTCTTCATATGCATTCAGACCCATATAGGAGGTCCGATATCCCCTAAGTCTTTTTTTTTATCTTTTCTTTCCTTCTAACGAGATTTTTTTGTTTCTTAATACTTTGCTAAGCCTTTGAAAGGCATCTTTCATTAACCCAATGCGCCTTCAATTTCGATGTCACACTTCGTCTTTCGTTAAATGTTGGAATAAGACAAATATATATCCTTTCAAAGGTTCTTTAAAATATAAATACTACCGGATTTTAATCATGAAAAGATTTGCTGGCTGGACTTAAAATCAATGAATAAATAAATAAAATAAATAAATAAAATTTGTTTGGCTTCTCAAATTGCTTCCTTTTTTTCTTATTTTTTAAAAACTTTGATTTTAATTTCCAATCGATGTATAATATCACATTAACTTTTTGGCTTCACATACACACACATGTATACAGATGAATATATATACACAAATACACACAGATACGCACAAATACACACGTATATGTTCGTGCATAAATATATAAGAGTGAAGGGGAAAACACACACATGCATACACACGATTAAGTGATTTTGAATGTTATTTTGTATATAAATAAAATTGTCTGTTCAGATTTTAACTCAAGGTCATTTAAAGCAATTATAGAAACATGTGATCACTTAAGCTATTCTAGACGGTGATGTTTTTTCTTTCACCATTTCCAAAAAGAAATATAGTGTAAATCGTTTTATGTGAAACATGACGTATTATAGATTTTTTTTCGTAAATATTCGTTCTCAGAGTCCAAAACACACATTCCATGACAACACAGAGGGAGATCTTAATAACTATTGAAAGTTTATTGTGATTGAAATATTTGGAAAGGAGACTTTGAAGCCTTCTGCGTGTGCCGAGGAGAACTATTTTGTAAGGAGAAATATACTAAGAGTCAGCTGAACATCTCGTAGTGGACGTGTGTTATGAACTGTGATGACAAGGGTTGTAATTATCAAAGAAATCGAATTCAAAATCTGGAGGATTTTATACATATTTTTATATTGATCAGTAGATTCAGAAAAAGAGGGGACAATATATTTATGTAAGTGAATGTAATGGATTCCACTTGAATTCGAACTCGGACAGCCGAGTTCGAATTCCAATCGAATCCATTACATTCACTTACGAGCTAATGCCCTTGGGAAAGGTATGAATCCTCTTCTTCTCCACCTAGCTATGTGAAAATAGCAAGACAGACCGGGTTCTATAGCCTTGGATGGCAAATGGTATACCGTAAAAAGAAATGGCAACCTACTGCGGGAAAAAATCTGCTTCGTCAGTCAAGTATCTTGTCATGGATCCTTACCTATTACAGAATGAACTCTTCCTAACACTATGTATACTACGCCTCTCAAGAGAGAGGGTCGAATCGAGTAGAGCCGATAGTAGTTCACTCCAAACCAGACTGACAGTCATACTAACACCTTCCATATCTTGTATTATTATTTCGTGTAATATACCTTTATTATTTCTACTCTTGTGTTCGTATTGTTCTTCCTTGGTCCTAACCTGGACCATAACATATCTGAAGATACATGATCGCCTAAGCGTGTATCACGTATGGCACATAACTGACATAACCGGCTGATGTACAGATAGACAACTCGAGGAAATATGATTGGTTGATTGACTTTTTACCGTTTATCAACCTTTTGCAAGTTATTTAAAGCCGGAAAATATTTTTAGATTGCAAAAACTTTTGGAGATAATAATGATACAAGTCATGCTAATTAACCCATAGCTAGGGGAGATAATGTGGTTTTATACCTTTATCGATGCTATTTGCGCGTAGATGAATATAACGGACCTGACTGGAATTGGAATTCGGTTAAACGTTTTCTTAACTTCGGTGATCCTACGAGTACCGGTGCTTCAACGCAATGTGATCTGATCGTAGATCTAAGATATACATGAAAGTAAAGAAAAACATTTATGTGCTTTAACTGTAATGTGTGTGTGTGTGTGTGTGTGTGTGTGTGTGTGTGTGTGTGTGTGTGTGAAAAAGAGAGAGAAAGAGTGTGCCACGATGTTGGGCGAAATTAAGAAGTCGGCTTGCTTGAAAAAGAGATCACACCAGAAGGGAAGAGTCCCGATTTGCTACTAAATCCCAAAGCAAAACAAACAAAAAGATGAAGATAAAGTGAGTACTTTGCTTTTATACCGCTGAATGACACGCCATCTTGCGAGCGTTCAACGTTGAACGAAGTCCATTGCCAAAGGAGGGGAGTTAATCCCAGTGTATAAATTATAAACTGTCAATATTGTATGAACTATTTTAAGCCTGCCGTCAAAAATACAATCAAAAAATAATGAGAGAAATATATTTTTGTTAAGTTTCATAAGGATAACGTAATTATAAATTTACTATCCATTTAGCTTCTGAGTAAAAACGATTTGGAAGCTAAAAATTCTTCAGAACATAAATACATTACAACTGTTTATTTCATAAAGTTAAAATAACGAGAAATTCTATTTTTCAAAGATCATCAGAACAGCCCAGTGCATCATAGGTAGTAGCTTATCGCCACCATTTGTGTATACATACTGAAAAGTGTTAAACAAAAACACACACGCACGCACACACACACACACATATATATATATATTATAATCACTTTCCTTTTAAAAATATGATTCATTCGCGACACAGAAAATTTCTGTGTTTCAAAACTGAAACTAAATTTATAAATTTAATTATAAAAATTAAATTTAAAATCCATAGTCTCGTTCCATTGTCAGGAACAAGACTATGGATTTTAAGTTTTATTTTTATAATTAAATTTATAAATTTAGCTCTAGTTTTCAAACATGGAAATTTTCTGTGTCGCAATGGAATCATATTTTTAAAAAGAAAATAATTATAATATTTTGCACTATTGTTTGCATCAAGCAGTTTTTTTTTAAATAAAAATAATTGCTAAGAACACCGGATTATAAATCTTACTGCTCTTTCTTATTATTTTAATATATATAATAAACTAACTACATAAAAGTAAATAATAAACAAATTAACAAACTATAAACAAACTGTAAATACACACACAAACACAGGTAAATATAATAATAACAACAACAACAACAAATAATTAAGTAATCAATGACAAATAATAAATAATAAGTAAAAAGTTAAGACCAACACTATAAAATATCTAAAAATAACCGCATTGAGATTCACAATATTCCTAATGAAGAGCCTGTAGAATAAATCGAAATATAACCGTTACTGCCAACAGAATAACCGTTAGGATAATACAATAGACCTTGCTACCCACAATGCATCATTGGCCAGCATATACAAATAGTCGTGTCATCACACAACACACGTGGCCTGAAGACAGTCTTCAAGCATGAAACAGACTATCGCCGCTCGGTGTTGACCTCTGTGTCCACATTTATATTTTATAGTTACATCTGATATACAGCACTTTTACCGATAAATATAGCTTACCTTAAAACTATATTTTTTATCATATATATATATATATATATATATATATATATATATATATATATATATATAGAGAGAGAGAGAGAGACAGACAGACAGACAGACAGAGAGAAAGAATGAGAGATAGATAGATACATAGATAGTCAGGTGTCAATTTCTCAGAAAAAAGTAAAAGCGTTCTCTCTCTCAAAATGCATTCTATTCAATAATAATGCTGCTTTATCAGTTTTAATTTAGTATAATATTTTATTTCTGCTAATATATATATATATATATATATATATATATATATATATATATATGAAACAAGTTTGAATATATATATATATATATATATATTCAAACTTGTTTCATTGAGTATTATATACATATTATGTCTATTTTTATAATAATTCTTTCAAGTTATCTAACCATCTTGATATTAAGTTGAAATTCATCAAGGAAATCGTCATAGTTTTTTTTACCTAAGTACTTTCGATGTCCTCCGAGATCATCATCATTAGTGTAGACCAAAGACAAATTTATTGTAATTCTGATCGTGGTGATGGTGATATTTGAAAACACGTGTTAACAGTCTCTGTGGTACTTACTTTAAATTTATCAATTGCAGTTATGTTTTTCTTTTCTTTTCTTTTTTTTTTGTTAAACAAGCATCCCAATGTAAGGGAGCTAACCGGAAATGGTAGAACTAGCATTAAATGTTGCTGCTACGCTTTTGTCCTGGAGTAGTTGGTTATTTTTCATATAAAGGGGCTCAAGAATTTGAAGTGTTTGATTATTACTTTCATGGGGTAGCATATTGGTGTTGTCAACAAGTAACTTCCTGTATTGTGTATTGGAATGGAATGTGTCATTAAATGTTGAGTGATAGAATTTGTATCTGACAAATGAAGTGTAAGACATCTTGATAATGCTGTGGTCGTCAAACCAACATATAGACTTACTTTTTTGTCAGAGATACAATTTCCCAAAGGACATTTAAAAGTTGGTCTTTTCCAAAACTCTAGTTGACGAAGAAGAGTTAATACGTATGATTAAGTTGGTTGTGCTAAATTTAGCATAACATATGATTAGTTTTATTTTTTACTAGTATTAGTGGGAAATATATTAGTACATGAAATTTTTTACGATTTTTCATCATTATAATTAGAATGCATTTTATTACGGTATAGTAGTTTGATATGTTTAGGGTTATTTGAGGAAGTATTATGTTCTTTTTGATTTATGTTAATATTTCTAATGGCTCGTCTAATTTGTTCATCAACGATGTAATTCGAAAAATCATTATTAATGAGAGTTTGTTTAATTTTTTTTTAAAATTAACGGAGAAAACCTTTTTCTTTGAAGAGTTAACATTTGCATGGTTTATTAAATTTTGTATAATAGCTATTGTATAATAGTCAGGGCATTCATTTTTATAGTTTAGAGTGCACGTGTTTATGATAGTTTTTTTTTATTTGGGAAGGTAGTAAATCTATTATCATTATTAGTGTCTATCAATGCATCAAGAAAACGAATTTTATTATGAATGTTAAGTTAATATGTGAAGTTATCAACGGATTTTTTTTTTTTAGTTTTCTTATAGTTCGTTTATTTCATCTATGGTTTTAAGACGAGATTATCATCTACATATCTTAGATAGAGGGAGGGTTTCTTATTGGTGTTAACTATCTTATTTTCAAGGTTAGCCATGTAGGGGTTACTAAATTTTGTTCCCAGGACTCAACCCATGGAAACGCCATCATGTTGTACGTAGTTATTATTTTGATGATCAGAGAAGGAATTCACAATGATACAAGTCAAAAGTAGTTCTGGTAATATATTAATGTCTAATTTTTAGTGGAGGGAGAGATGAATTGTTGTATACCTTCTTTATAATTATATCAATCGTTTCTCTAACTGGGACATTGGTAAATAAACTTTCAATATCAAGTAAGGATATAGTTTCATTAGGAAATTAAAAATTTTTAAGATTTGGATTAGTTCATGAGTTGAATTAATACCGTATTTATGAGGTATGCATGGTGTAATGAGTTGGTTAATGATTTTGGTTAATTGCTAAACTTAGAATGGGGATTTGGTGTATGATAAGACGTAGTGTTAGGCTTGTTTTTATAATTCCATACATGTCTCCTGGTTTGTAGTCTCCGATTGTTTTAACGAGTTTTAAGTTGTCCTATTCAGAGTTGTTGGCTGGGATCAGTTAATTAATTTTTAATTCCAGTTGGTTAGTAGCATTTTTGTTGACTTTTTAAAATTTGGTATGATCGTTGAGTATTTTCTGTAATTAAAACAAAAAACAAACTACGGCATCTTCCTTAATGAATTTCAACATGAAAAAGTTGATGAGAGAACTGGAAACGATTATAAATAGGCATTATATCTATATTATTCAATGAAACATGCCTGAATGAATATATAATGTCTAAATACACACTCACACATACATTATATATATATATATATATATATATATATATATATATATTAAAGACATATTTTTTATGTTTAACGTTGTTATTTTATAGATACAAGTATTTAAGCAAATGCTCTGTTTATGATAAACAGTATTAAATAACATTTACCGGCCTGAATGTCCGAGAAATTCGAACCTGCATCCTATACGGTACCGTCATATACGCTGACGTGCCTTACCGCTTAGGCTACAAAGAAGCGTTCGGTAGACAAGGTCGAATTTACTGCTTATAAACTCCAATTTTCCATGAATCTCGTACATTCATAACTGCTCTGGCGTATCGAATGTAAACAAATGACGTCATATAAAAAAATGGACAAGGTCCGACAATTTATTTATTAAAAACATATTTTTTTATGTTTAACGTTGTTATTTTATAGATAAACAAATAAATGTTTATCATAAACAAGCATTTGCTTAAATAAACAGAGTATTTATAAAATAACAATCTATAAACATAAAAATATGTCTTTAATATATAAATTGTCGGACCTTGTCCATTTCTTTAATATATATATATATATATATATATATATATATATATATATATATTGAGGTCAACTCTGAACGTTCACATTTTCACCCTTTATACCTAAGAAGCTTAACCCATAAATATACCATACCTTAAAATTATATTTTTATCATATATGTGTTTGCATGTATATGTAATAGCCTTAAGAAAAAAGTTAAACTCACTTTAATTCCTGACCACGTGAAGTCCCTGTCATCCTCATTTTCAAAGCATTTCGAAATCAAAATCATTAGTAGTTTTTATTATAGTAAAATATTAGTAGTTCTTTTGCGTTAGAAAACCATTAGCAGCGCGTTCACATTATACATGTGATAGATCTATTCCGTTAGTAATGGTTTCTCTTAACACCAAACTACTCAAAATCTTTTCTTTTTGAAGGTCGATACGCGATATTTGCTTTGAATGTCTCAGCACATTTAAATGTTTTAAAGTCAAAAATTGCAAAATTCTTACATCGATTTCTTTTTCTATATCCATAAATACTTGGCTACATTATATGACAACTGCAAAACGGTGAAGTAAAAAAAAAAAAAAACATTTAAATAAACGGAATTATGTCTTCCTCTCCCGATTTCGAATTCAGTTTTAAATTTGAATTATTCTGACTAGTATTCATGAGATTTTGTTGTTTAACACGTTTCATTCAATGATCTTTTTGAAGTTTGTTAAATCCAGTAATCTTGAAAATCATGCAAATATTTCCCTTTTTGTCCTTTTGGTTAATTTTCCAAGAACAATTGATGAATTCGATCGTTAAAATAACCTGGTGCAAAAAAAAAAAATGTACGTGCGACAAATAAAAAAAAAAAAAAAATTAAACCTGTTGCATAAAATCAAATCGAATTTCATGGAATCGATATAAAAACAATATTTTTCATAGAGATGCGAAAACAACCGAAAAAATTGATTTGAGAAGATTCTTGTGTGCCGTGGATTTCCTTTTGTTTGTTGCACCTCCACACACACACACACACTACTCTTTTTTTTGGGGGGGGAATTAACTTGACCAGTGATTTTCATGGTTTGCTAAGATGCGGCTTCGATGAAGCAAAATGAGAAGTATTTGATTTCTTCTTTTTATACGTTTTATATGTCAGCAGGCATTGCTTGACGTCAGGTAGATAGTGACATTATAGGAATCATACCGTTGTCTTTGACCGCTTATTGCAATGTATATCATGTCGACTAACACCGTTAAATTTTAAGAAAAAAAAGAAAAGAAAAAGATAGACAGACCCAAAGCCTTCGATTATCTGTTCAACATTCTGAGAAGCCTTATATCATTCATGACACAATAAGCACTAGTACGCCAAATTAAACTCCTTAGTTGTTATTCGCTCATAGTAATATTAATGCAACTCTGTGATAGCCCACATATAAACAATGCAAATAATAATATCAATATATCTTTTTTCCGTATATTTTAATCGCAACTATCCTGATGAGCTATTTTTCTTTAGTACCTCGGTTTGT
This sequence comes from Acanthosepion pharaonis, assembly GCA_903632075.3. Classification (NCBI taxonomy): domain Eukaryota; kingdom Metazoa; phylum Mollusca; class Cephalopoda; order Sepiida; family Sepiidae; genus Acanthosepion; species Acanthosepion pharaonis. The sequence goes on along the minus strand of CAHIKZ030000280.1, from coordinate 1,454,387 downwards.
TGTTTTTGTTTAGAGGTATATCAAACTTTATGGGTTATTTAATACCGAAATTTAAATAATTTGTACGCAATTTTATTTTATTTTTTGGCGATAATAATTGCTCTAGCGACACAAGCCTTAACCCATAGCTGGTGGGGTATAGGTTGATTCATAATCTTGAGAATGGTATGAATTAACCTAATACACACCAAACTATGAGCGGTGGGTGGAAATAGGTGACTTGTGTCACTAAAACAATTATTCCTAAGCAGTCACCAGTCTAGGTACTGACCATACTCGACGTTGCTTCACTTCTCGTGTTAGTGCCTCCACTGCATGAATTTAAGCGCGGCTACTAGATTGATAACTAGGTCTCACCGTTTTACTGTTGAATTAATTAAATACAGCTGTCTCTTCTATTCAAATAGTTTCTTTTCTCGCACTTCTCGCCTGTGGAAGCCACTTCCGGTTTATTGCTTCCCTGCTAAACTACGATGTCCCAAATTTTATCTGCAACGTCGCAATCGCCATTTTCTCTCTTCCTAAACCCTGTTTCCTTTATCGACCTTTCTTCGCTTCTCCTCACTAAAGTCTTCTCTTTCTCTTTCCTTCCCTGTAAGTCCCTGTGTCCTAGTGGCAATATAGCCTTGCTTGGGAAGGGGAAATGATTAAAATAAATAAACTAAATGTTAAGCTGGCCATCATATAAGCAGAAACTCTACACAGGCGTTCACATTAAAATTCGCGCGTGTGTGAGAGTCTTGTAAGAAAATGACAACTTGCTAGTTTAAGTTATACTTCTGTACTTTTCTTGTTTTCACAACTCCTTGGTCGCAAAAGTAAATTTGTAATAAAACCATACCCGTTTTAATCTACTGACATATCTGACTATACGTTATTCACGACCGCCATGACTTCCTAGTCTATAACAATTTCCTATAAAACCCATTTTTTATTGTTCACTGCATAATGCTGATCAGATAAGAGATAATCGGAGAAAGAAAGAAAATGAAATATTCTCGTGTCTTTTTTTATGTGCCATGTCCTTTCAGGACGTAGACGATCATGGCTCTCCACTTCCCTCTATCCCTTGCAACTCTTAACCAGTTCCTTCCCTCTGCTGTCTCCCCAGATCACGTTCTTTCACCCACTTGCTTAAGCCCGCAAGGTATATCATGCGTTTCTTTCCTTTGTCTCTCTTTCCCTCTATTTGACCGTGAGTATCAGACTCTCCAGGCCCTCCTTCCTCATTATGTGTCTGTTGAAACTTGACTAATGCATGGAATAATAATACAACACAAAATGTACTTAGAACAAAATGTATTGAAACAAGAAAGGTACACAATATTTACATATAGTCTTTTGTATATTCTTGGGAAGACCGTTCCTGGAGAATGTGTTGACTTAGTCGCAGTCGGGCAGAGTCTCTGGATTGAGTCTCTTGATTCCTCCCCTCGTCTTCCCGGTACCAACCATATTTATATGGTCGGTACTCCACTATGCAAATTAGGTGGATCCTACCACAACAGTGTCCCAGAAACTTCAGCTACCTCTTCCTGATGTTAATTATAAGCCTACTCCTTGTTTTCACCCTCTCTAAGACTTAGTGCGACACTGAGATCCGTAGACGTATTGGGATGGCTAAGGACACATTCCAAAACCTGGGCAGAGTATTGCGAGACAGGAGGATTTCTTTTGTAACAAAGAAAACAATACTGAGTCCTTCTTTACGGCAGCTAATGTTGGACGATTTCCTTAAAGATGAAGAAGAGACTCGAGACGACGGAGATGTGGTTCTACAGAAGAATGCTAAGGATATCATGGACCGAGCGTGTGAGCAACGATTCTCGTATCAGAAGACTTAATTATTATGAAGCTTCTAATGGATTTTTTCTATAAAATACTTTGTTAGAAACGGATTTCTTTCTCTATAGAAGACAATGTAATAAAAAAAATAAGATAAAATTTTCAGACCTGTTTTCCAAACTACAATTTCTTGTAGAACTATCATTCGTTATTTGTCAGATAGCAAACAGAATTTATATCATAATTGATATCATATAATTCCTAAATTCTTCTTTTATGCGCCGTGTCCTTTCAGGACATGAACGATCATTGCTCTCCACAATTTCCTGTACTTTGTAGTTCATAATAAAGTTTCTCTCTCCTAAACTTTGTTTCTCTATGCATTTACTCAAGCTCGCTAGGTCATGCGTTGTTTTTTCTGCCCCCCTTATCTTCAATCTGTCCCATGAGTATCAGTTTTTCTAAACCCTCTTTCCTCCTGATGTGCCCTAAAAATTTCAACTGCCTCTTCCTGAGGTTATGTACAAGTATTCTTTTTATTTCCATTTTTCCCAAAAACTTTGTCGCTGCTCACGTGATCTGTCCATAGTATTCTCAGCATCTTTCTGTAGAAGCACATTTTGACTCTCTTCTTAATCTGTGAGATTTTCCCAGCATTCACTGCCATATCTTAGAACTGATATTACATAAAATTTCAGTACTCTTTTTCTTTGTTTCAAACGAAATCTTTCTGTTTCTTAATACTTTACTTAGTTTCTTGAAGGCATCTTTCGCTATTCCAATGCGCCTTCGTATCTCTATGTCGCGTTTTCAGTCCTCAGTTAAAACGCTTCCCAGAAATTTCTCAGTAAAGACATTAACTTTTAGATATCAACTTATTTTAAATTTTGGTTTTTCGTTGTTTTTTTTTTATATTAGAATTAACCCAATAGTAAGCCCTGGAGCCACTCCAAATAGTGTAACGACGTCCTCCGCTCGTCCGTCGTTCACTGCAGATGTGTTGATATGCAGTATCGGATGTATTTACATGTAAACCCCACTTGGCTATGCCCACAGATTTGTTTTCTTGGCCGTGATCGCATTCAACATAAATAAAATAAAATAAAATAAAAAAATAACGACAATTGTTTTTAAAGACACATGAATGGGAGTTAACAGCAATATCCTTCCTGCTATCTTACTAACTTCCAGCCATAGAAAAGGACCCTTAGATTCAATGCCTGTCGCATAGGTCATGGCTCCCTGGCCGCTGGGCAGCTACCAATTTCCCTGTTCACCTATCTACTTCTCTCATGGCCGGATCTCCCTTTTTATTTTACTTCCTGTCTCCCTCTCTGCTTATATGGATAATGACTTGTGTTCCGGAAGGTTTGGGATCACCCATTCGGCGTTTTGGGCGGTCAACTTCTTCAAAGGTCTACTTTTATGATTATCTAAAATCACTGATAAAATTTTATGTTGCCAATTTAAAGGTGAACTGGAAACATGAATCCTGAAACCCTTGGCAATCCAGTTGCTTCAAGGCTGGATTGGAGACGAAACTCAGATAGCTGAGTGAACTTTAAAAGATATGAATGAGAGAGGCAGTGGTAGAAAATAAAAATTATGAGGATAAGGAGGATAGATAACGATTGTCCGTTGACTTGAATAGGTTAAGATTGTAGCATTCAGAGAATCAAACAGCTAAGTGTCTGTTACATAAAGTTACTCTTATTGGGAAAAAACTGTTTGAGTTAAATTTTCTTCTAACCTTTGAAACGCGGAGGAAATGATGGTGTTTCGACACCGTGGAAGTTGCATGGCAGGTCCAAGTTTTAAATTTCAGAGTTGGTGGAATTGAAGTCTGAAGCTCCTCTGGATATTTGCCATGGAATTAGTGACAGAGTAGCGATAACTTACAACATTGAATCTTATGAATAGGCTGAAAGACGTTATTGCCAGAAGTAACCTAATTGAAAATTCTGCCATTTTGTGTATTTGATACTTTTTGTATAATCGAAGTTTTTTTTTTCGTTAGGTATAAGAATGTGTGTAAGAATATTTAATAAATAAATTTTAAGCAAATTATTTATATTTTATTAGTTGTCAGATATAATTGAACAATTCAAACATCTGTGAAGGATTTTCGTCATATTATCCTAATATTAAAGATCAATTTAAAATCGTAATATTAAAATCAATATTTTTATGATGCAAGTACAATTAAAATTTTTTATGATGCAAGTACAATTAAAATTTGCATTATTGATTAAAAATATGTCTTTTATTTATTTAATATTTTTATTTAATTTTTGTTGATTTTTAAAAATTTTTCAATCCTTTTTGTAATTTTGTTTTTTATTTTTTTATTTATTTTATTCAATTTATTTATTCTATTTATTTGATATTTATTTTTTTAAGATTTATATATATATATATATATATATATATATATATATATATATATATAAAAAGTTTAAATATATATATATATGTATGTATATGTATATATTAGTGAATATATTATAATATATATATATATATTATATATATTATAATATATATATATTAGTGAATATATTATAATATATATATTATAATATATATTATATATATTTTCCATATATATATTATACATAATATCCAACGTCGGTACCACTGAAAATCTGTGTCGTGCTATCAACGTTGGATATTATGTATATTTACTAATATATACTTATAGCTCTCTATATATATATATATATATACACACACACACACACACACACACACACACACACACACACACATATATATATATATATATATATATATATATATATATATATATATAAAAAATATGATAAAGTTACATTATTTACATTATTCGGACGATTGTCCCATCTTTGTCGACATATTTATTAGAACGTTTCGGCCGTTGTACGCTCCGGTCTTCTTCAGGTGGTTTGAATGTCGAACTGAACTCTTTATTTCGCTCACTGGGGTAGACTGTTCTAGTTCCACGTGCCATGTTTAATGGATGTCAGTTTATCAGTTATCTCCTGTTAATTTCCCTCATGATAAAGTTAATTGGTAATCGGTATGGTCAATTCCAGGGAGGGTATAAATCCCGTGAGCTGAATGTAATAAGAGAGCAGATGATAATTAATTAACAAATCGGAGACTTAAGTCTCCGATTTGTTAATTATATATATATATATATATATATATATATATATATATATATATATATATATATATATATATATATATATAAAAACTTCTGTAAGGATATTCATGATATCTATACAGCAACTCCTCATCGGGTTCAGTTTTTAGTTACATGGTCGCTAAACGAGCAAGTCGCTAAGTGAGATAGAATGGGTGAATGCGCATGAATATTGTTTAAGTTTAAGGTTAAGTTTTCTAGCTATGTATAGTATTTTTTTAGGAATATATAAAATTTCTCTTAATATATTCATTATATTTATACAGCAACTCCTCACTTAACGACTGAGGACAGTTTCAGCGAAATATCTGGTAGATGAGCTCGTAGCTAAACTATTTCAGACATATAATGTGTGTAATAGGTTTGTATCAACCACCTTAAGACATGTTTAATGTCACTTTTGTAGCATTTGTACCATTTTTTATTTCTATAGAATTACACTGAGAATACTATGGGTGGAGCACATAATAAACGAAGAATTCTTCAAGAAAATGGAAACAAAAAGGCCACATGCTTAAAATCAGAAAGAGATAGCTGCGTTTTTGTACCGTTGCAAGCTCAGATCAGACACCAGGTTCGTTCTTAGGGTACTTCTTTTAGCCAAACGATTGTCGCTTAAGAATAACCCTTCGTTCTAATCATTGCCCACGAAGTAATACCATGAAAATTTGTAACAGTAAGCAGGTTTTATTCTCCGTGGACCCACCCTGTGACTTTTCGCCGGCTGTAGCCACTGTCTTATAGAGAACATTTTTCTTTGGGGAGAAGAGAACCTGAAGGGATATATATATTGTCTTCTTTTTGTGTGTCATATCCCTTCAGGTTCTCCCCTCCCTCTCTCTCTCTCTCTCTCTCTGTATATATATATATATTGTCATCCACAGAAGAATGTTTCGCTGTATCACAGCTCATAAGTGTAGACACACACACACACACACACACACACACACACACACACATATATATATATATATATATATATATATATATATATATATATATATATATTTCGATAAACGTGCAATCAATTTATAAATTCATGAATTATTCACACAAAAACAAATGCAAAGGTTAATGATTTAATTGGCGAGAAATCCATCGTCGCAAACAATTCAAATAATATACAAAAACCTCCGAACCCGTTATGAATGAAAAGATCCTTGTTTCCATATATTTCTGCCGCATTAGTTCTTATTTTTACTACAAGCTTTCGTCTGTTCTTACAGACATCTTCAGGTATGGAATAGATGTTGTTCTTGTTTTTTCTCTCAGTAATAAGAGGACAACGAAAATATATGTATTGTTGTATCCGAAAATGCTATTGGAAATGAGTTATTGTTTTTGGAGCGTGCAGTAGCAACGCTGAGTTTGATTTTAAATTTTTTACAGTTGTGCGTTCATGTACAAATATGGTGATAAACGAATTTTTTACTGGTAAATTTTCTGTCAAAGTGGCATGAACTATATTGTTCAATAATTACATTAATGTTGCACTTATTATCCAAAAGTCGCACTTGGATCAGTTATTTTAATTTTGATAAACGTGCAATCAATTTATAAATTCATGAATTATTCACATAAAAACAAATGCAAAGGTTAATGATTTAATTGGCGAGAAATCCATCGCCCCAAACAATTCAAATAATATACAAAAACCTCCGAACCCGTTATGAATTCAAATAATATACAAAAACCTCCGAACCCGGAGATTTTTGTATATTATTTGAATTGTTTGCGACGATGGATTTCTCGCCAATTAAATCATTAACAGTTGCATTTGTTTTGTGTGAATAATTCATGAATATATATATATATATATATATATATATATATATATATATATATATATATATATATATATATATATATCTTTTATTATTGTTACCTGGCCTGTCTTCGAAGTTCGCTTGTAAATATTTACTGTAATTATGCTTCGATATTTCTTACTCAACAGTACTTCAAGACATGTGAAATGTTGGTAATAGTTTAGGTCAGAAAAAATCAACATGACCATTTTCTATTGTCTTTCCTTCCTCAACCGAAATAGCATTGCTTGTTTTCAAAGTAATGGGAGATATTCCAAATCGATTCGGTCAGGTCGGATAACACTGAAAAATATTAAACATAATTAAAGTGTATTCTTTACCGGGTGATAATTTACTTGATAGAAATCGGAGAGCGAAAATATATCTAAAAAGAAAAAAGAAATATCTCTTCTAAAATCCAATTATAATGTGGTTGAAAACTAGTAATATATACAATCCAAATTCTCGAATATGGATATGCACTTGGTAATTTCATTAGCCTTTGTAACCTCATAAGATAATTAAATTTGTACACCGTAAAGCCTCTATGAAATGCTATCGTGTTTTAGCAACTGTATTCATTGCTGTTTAATTCTGTATTTTATTTGAAACTAGCAAAACAACCTGGAGCTGTCCGTCACAATGAGCCTCGCTTCCAATCTTTGATTTTGTTAATGTTTTTAAATGTAGATTAGAAGGCCTAGACATTCTCGGTTTATTGATACACACATTGATTTTTTTTTTATGAATAACTGATCGTTATTAAGATAAATAACCAGTTGAATTTACACTAAGGACCTTTGGAAAGTCAAGACTCTATCTATTCTACCTGAAGTAATGTAATAAATAATAGCAGGACTTTCTAGGTTCTCGAGTTTAAAAGAAGGAAAATTTTGAATTGAATCTGTCATACATGGGTTTGAGTTACTTTGCTTTGGATTGGGTTAGGTTGGTTTGGTTTACGGTATATCAATCTTTTGCGTGTTATTTAATGCTAAATACTGTTGTACGATGCATAGGTGGACATAGATATGGTTTGGGCCAGAGACAAAAAGATAGACATGGATATGGTTTGTACGGGTGTAAGATATGTGGACATGAATATGGTTTACATGAGTCAAAAACATAAAAATTGAATGGTTTGTATGAAAGTCAAAATTATAGACATGGGGTTGATTTGCAGGAGAGTCAAAAAGGTAGACATGGGTTTGGTTTGCACGAGAGTCAAAATGGTAGACATGGGGTTGGTTTGCACGGGAGTAAAAAAAGGTAGACATGTGTTCAGTTTGAACGACTGTCAAACCGAAAAGTAGACATTGCGAGTGTTTAATAATTTTAGCCCATCAAATCTTTCTTGCTGCAACCACAACAGCTACATGAAATTCCATGAGTTATTTATTTTGTTCTTGTAGTGTTCAAAATAATGTCAGATTGAGGTTTTATTTATTTCCTTGTATTTTATTTTATTTAATAAATTAATTATTTTTTAAAGCGGCGAAAAAAAGGCTTCGGCATGCCTCATGTCTCAGGGAGAATATTTTGAAGGGAAATACATATAGATGTGTGACAAAATACGCATATATCTCTCTATGTCTCATCTAATCCCTATCCCGCCATCCATGTACACATTATTGCTCGCTGTTTCCTTCTACCTCTCTGTATATCCTGTAAGCGCCATATTTTCCAATATGTAGGGACGCTGAACTTATTTAAAATTATTTCTCACATAACACTGATAATCGCAATGAATATAATACTAGCAATAATGATATTGTTTGAATAAGTATTATAATAAAATTAAATTGCGTCTTTGATGCCGACAAATGCGGTAATGATTTTCTCCCCCCCCCCTTTTTTTTTTTGGCTGTGCATCTTCCTTGGTAGCAAGAAAGAGAATATGCAACCCATGAACATCTGAGATTTTGTGCGTTACACGCCAAAATAATGAAGAATGAAAGGAACACAGTATGAAGTGTGTGTGTTTGTGAAAGAGAGAGAGAGAGAGAGAGAGAGTGAGAGGGAGAGGGAGAGAGAGAGAGAGATTGCGGCTCAAGGCGGTTTTATTTGATCGCGTCTACCTGCAAGGCAGGATTAAAAGGCCAGTCCAAGTAATCAAACTTTGCAGAATAAGAAAGGCATATAACAGTTGTCTGGCACCATTTCTAAGCCCCATTCTTATCTTCGACTGAAGTAGACCCGACTATATATTCTTTCTATTGGCAAGCGTGTGCATCTCGTTTCGAGGGCGGCGAGGAATAATAAACTACAACACATCGACTGAAAGAACTCACTATGAGAATGGAATAAGCCTTTTCAATAAGTGTATTAGCGTCGTCGACAGTATTATAATTTAGCACTGGAGACACGATTAAATCTGATTACAATTCAGGAGAGAGGCCTTCTAGATTCAGAGAACTGAATCTTTTCTTTGTGACCAATGCATTTGTCTAACAGACTTAAGAAAGAAGGAATGCATTATTTATTTGTTCGTTAAAATACTGTACATATAATTTTCTCGCGAGATTCACGTTGAACTGCCTGCATTGGAAAAGATATCCTTATAATAGAAAAAAGGCATTTTGTTGTATCTGGTTTAACAGTCGGTATTTAAAATTGATTGTCGACAGAAAGAATAGACTAAAACAGTAGTTTTATACGCGGACATCAAAATGAAACAGGGACAGAAATTTGACTATCTGGGCAGACGGCAAAATATATGACATTTCTTTTCTCGCACTTCTCGCTTGTGGAACTGCCTTCCAGCTTCAAGCTTTCCAGCTCCATGCTTTCCAGCCAACTTTAATCTGCAAAAATTTAAATGCAATGTCAATCGCCATTTACTGTCCTCCTGATTACTGTTTACTCTAACCGCTCATCATTAAAGTTTCTGTTCCTAATTCTTCCACACCCTGTAACCCCTCGTATTTTAGTGCCATTACTGCCTTTCTTGGGGCGATACCGATTAAAAAAAAAAAACATGAAGAAATCTGAAGAAGAATACGAATAACGAAAATTACCTTTCACAAACTAAGCAAAGTATTAAGAGATGTGAAAATGTCCCTGGAAACAAGAAATAGCGTACTAGCCTCCTATATCATATCTAATTTCCTATATGGCAGGGAACAATCCCTTCAAAGCTGAAGAAAATAAACTGTTAACGACAGGAGTGTCGTTCTACCGAGGAACGCTGGGAGATAGCATGTTATTTCCAAGGTTTTAAGTTCATAGTTTTCTTACTCTTAGATTGGTTGCCAGTGATTGTCGCAGAAAACTTTCGCATCAATTCTATATAAAAAGCCATCTAATTTCTAACCTAATAGATCATAATTTACGCTATTTGCGTTCGGATTGATAACGTTCATCTTTGTGCTCATTACAGCGTTTCCGTCATCCTATCTACCAGCTTCCTTTGGATGCCTGTCGATCCGAGTAGCCATTCAGGGAATTTAGAACTAAACCCTCTATAGTCTAGTAGATTAAAGCACCGATTTGTCAGTTTGATGACACCGGAATTCTGAGTTCAATCCTTGAGGCGGCGTGTATAGACTAAGGCTTAATGGAAACAGGGTGAATAATAAGTGAGCAGTACTAAGAACAGTATATCTCTAGACGTGAGAATAATCTACCCCGTAGATTAAATAAAGGGTCACCTCTATATTCCATAAAAGTTAACCGGACCGACAGATACCTGAAGAAGGCCGGACAATGACCGAAACGTTGCGATAGTAACAACAACAAAGATGGGGATATTAATATAAAAATAGGGTATCTCCTTATCTCAGAAATTCATACCAAAACTAATAGAACATTTTGTAAACATTTTGAAATCTTAATGAGGCAAAACTTATTTTGTCTTCAAGTAAAATTCGACAGGTTTCATTGAGTTACATGGTACCAACAGTAGATAATGATTATCCTTTTTTCTGTGTGGGTGAAGTAGATGGATGCATTACTCAAGGTAATTCGTTCGACGTGGGCAGAAACTGCCGCAGCCAAAATCTGAACTCGGCTGGCCAACTTTATTTTTCCGAGCAGTTAACCTTTAGACGGGATTTATATAATTGTATAAGACTGAAGCTCAAAGATAACTTAAATCGAGTTTGGTAAATATTGCTCTCTGGTACATGTTTTCCTTGTATCACAGTAAAGTGCATACGTATTTGAATGTTATAACAATTCATTGTAATTGCAGAAATAACGTTATTTTATTTATTTTTTTTTTTTTTTGAGAACAGGTTTATTTTACATAACTGAGACCTCATTTTTCATCCTCATCGCCATAAACCTGTGCCTAATTCGTTTGTTATATTTTTAAGTCTTAGCTGAAAACGACAAGAGGTTGTCAAATTGTCAATATAAGCCGTGCCTGTTAGTAGAAGTTACTTCAGGTGCCTGTCCTCTCTCCAAGCGTTATACAGGTGGTAACATTGGATTACATCCATACCAATTACAGAGCCATGGGCACCTCGACGTGGTGTTGTCGTTAGCAAGCTTGTCAATTACGACTAGAACAGTTACGACTGAGTAGTGGGTTCGATCTGTATGGGGTGACCCAAACTTTCGGCTTTGTGCCACATTCTAAGCTACGCTTAAAAAAATTGCTATACCAATTCCATAGAGGAATCCCTGATCTGAATGCCAATACTTAACCGTGGACAAGACGATGTGCCTGGCAGAATCATAAGAAATTTTAATTGATTGTGTTTTGAAAAGCAAATATTTGTTTGATTTTTTTATGGCTTAACAAATCTTAGTGGAAATTTAAAGTTGAGACATTTGTTTATAAGGATTTCACTCCAAGCCGGGCGAAAATTTTACTAAGACTCAAGAGTTTACTGGGAATGAAAGATAATGAGAAGACTTAAGGAGAAACCAAATTCTAAGCAGGAAACAAGAGATAAACCTCTACTCCTGTTCAAAAAACAGAGACAGGGTGTGAAATGTGGGATAGGCGAACCAATCTACTCGTAGTTAAAATAATCGTATTTTTGCGAGTGAATAATAGATTGAGAATTTTTTGGAGATGGCAATGATTCCGGATAAAAGTCATGCTATTTAAACCATATCTGGAAGGAGGAAAGATATATGAATCTGTTTATTGAAAAAAAGTATGAACAAAGTAGTTATAAACAATTTTTTTCCTCTGCCAGCCGCAATAATGGAGAAAGCATTACCTCGAACCATCGCCAATGAGACACGCTGCAAGAGCCACTCCGTTTCGCGAAGCTCGTCCCTTAATCGAGACGCCATCGCGCCAATCCGCCGAAGGAACACCGTCGAACGAGGGCCAATAACCCCAGAAGTCTCCACTGCCACAAGAGAAGAATATCTAACTATTTCTTTTATCTCTGCGTCCCGGGCGACGGATCCCGGCTCAACCGCGGACTTGATCAAATTCCCGGCTGAAAATGTATCCGCACAGGTCGCATCCAAAATCAACGACTTCCCCATTTTAAAGGGGAAAATGGTAATGCCATGCGACCGCTTTCCATCACCGCGGTCGCGGCCTATATTTATACATTTTCCCAAAGTTATTTGCGCGGAAGTGAATATAACGAACTCGAGTGAAATTCGAACCCGGCTCACCGATTTCTCATTTCGAGCCTCTATCCATTACCTGATCCGAACAGCTCGGTAATTATTGCAAAAGAAATGGAAACATTTCTCTACCGCTGTTTGAATTAGGATTGCTGATTCCGTTTTCTAAGATGATAACCATTTCGCCACCTGTGCAGTATTCTCGTTTACTCATGACAAAATATCATTTTAAATGTTGTTAAGAACAGTGAAACTGCTTCAGAAAAATTAGCAATTTTCAAAGGACTAATTTCACCCCAGGGAAGGAAATAAAGCTACTAAGCCGCACAGGTTTATTGAGTGTAAGGGGTCATGAGAAATAAAAGAAAAAAAAGCATTATTTGGCAGAGAGAACACTAAAAAACAGAAATTCGGGAAAGAGAGTTCCACAAGCAAGAGGTACGCGAGAAGTGACTGTTAGTAAAAAAAACTTATGGTTAACACTAGAACACTAACAATCAATTAAAGTTACTACTAACCATGGGTATATCATACCTGATTTTGAAAATATCAAAAAAAAAATATTAAATATAAATCTTTATTTGAAATATTTTACATGCAGGCACTTCAAACTTTGTACTTTGAGTTAACATTAATACGAACTGAAAAATATATTGTTTAGGTAAGAAAATCAAGTACTGAAAATTGTAATTAAAAATAGGAAAATTTGCGCTGGGTACTATATACCCATGGTTAGTGTTATAGGGTTAAATCTAATCATTTTAACAGGAAGAGAACGAGACCTTGATGCCGATCTGGGAAATCTTGAAAAATCTGAGTGGAAAATTATTTTGTTAATTTTGTATTGTTTTGCATATCTTATCAACCGCTGAGCTGCCAGTTATTGGAAGACAAAAATAATTATCTAAAGTTTCACCTGGCTCGAGCTGGAAAATAAAACTAGCCAGAAGATTCCACAGAAGGAAGCTGAGAATACCATGAACCGAATATGTGAGCAACGACAAAAAAGGAAACAAAAATCAATACTTAACCTCAGGAAGAGAAAGCTGAAATTTCTAGGGCACATAATGAAGAAAGAAGGCTTGAAAAATCTGATACTCACGAGACCGATTGAATACAACAGGGACAAAGGAAAAAAACGCATAACATATTCAGTGAGCTTGAATAAACCGATGGTGGAACAGGGTTTGGAGAAATAAAAAGACAAATTTTATGAGGTGCTACAAGGGACAGGAAAATTGTGGAGAGTCATGATCGCCTACGTATTGAGGGGACACAACACTTAAAGAAGAAGAGGCGGATTTACGTCTCGACCGGCAGGCAACCAGACGGACATCCCTTTTCGAATCTTCCACAATTCCAGGGATACCAGCTCAAAATGGTTATCTCTGGTGAAAAACTTTAATATTGAAGTAAGAGCGTTTTCATTCCATTATCGTCATATCCGTTTGATCATTATTCCCAGTTTGTGACAGCTTATCTGTTAACATGGGTAACTTGATTTTTATTATCTTCTGCTAATACTTTGGCACATGTTCGTATATTTCTGTTACGCACTTACCACTTGGCTTTTCATAGTCTATTTCGATGTTACTTCAGAAAACTAGTTAAACTAAAGCTAGTCAAGGTTTGTGGAGATGAATTTTCCTTTTGCCTAATTATTAAAAAGCGAAGACCGAAGTAAGAGTAAATCAAGGGCAGAAATAAACCAAAACGACCAAAACAGTATTGAAGATTTGGTAATGAAGTCAGAGTTCTTTTATTGGTAATGAGGTCAGAGTTCTTTTATAAAGAGACTAGCAGGCTTCGCCCGCTCGCTACTGTTTCGCAAAGTAAGATATATTCACTACTTGAAATATTTGAAAAAAAAAAATTAAATTAATTTTTTATTCATAAATTGGCTTGTTATAGTTAAGGAAAGTTTTACAAATAGATGCCAACTTGTTGAAGGCCAAGTAAAATGCAAATTTCAAACATTTTTCTGCACTATATAAGAAAATATTCCTAAACAGAACTACTTTTGATATGAAAATCAAAACAATCCTCGAATAAAAGAACAGTAATGAAGGACAGTTAATTAATTAAAAACTTTTAAAAATCAATATGCAAATTAATTAAACCTGAAGAGTGATATTGTTTAGAAGTAGATAATATATAATCCAAATATTGAGCTTTTAGTTTGTAAATTGCTATTAAGTAAAGGTGTTTCTTTTTTTTAATCTCAGAATTCGTGGGAGAAATGAGCGCCACTTTCGCGTTTATTCATTTAGCCGGAGTACTTTCTTTTTGTTTATAAATACTACACGGAGGTCTCCTATGATTCGTTAAAAGTTAACATTTCTTTTTTGCTTCTTTTTTACTAGTTTATATCTGTTTATCGTTTTGTAAAATTCCTAGAAAGAAAGAAAAAACACATTTATACTTACTAACAACTTTATCGGAGCGACACAAAAAGCAAGTAATCCCGCTTTATTCTGAAATGTTTAATCAAACACATGATACACTGAATTAACAACAAAACAAATAAACCTGACTTGCTTGATTATTGTCTGCCTGTATTCTAACAACGAACCTTACCCAGGCAGCTGAGTGTTCATTTTCCTGTGGGGGTTGATTTACGCACAGCAGGGTAGCAAATAAATTAACAGTGTGTCAACAGAACTCCACAACATTTGCATATGATAGATACAAAGTCTTTGAGAGCACTTTAGAGTATATCGTGTTACTTGCCTTTTAACTATGACAAATATTGTTTTGAAAAGAAACTAGTAATTACAGATTCTCATACACTGTTGCTCCTGAATGTTTATATATTTACAAATAAACACGTGAAATAATATACTGAATTCAGAGATATCTACAATTCTGGCTCTTCCCTCTTCGATAAGAAATGGCATTGTAGTGGACTATGGTGGTGAAGATATAAAGAACACACGTGGGTTAAAATTTCCTGATAACCGGTCCAGTTACATGAGAATGTTGGACTTTAATTAAGTCCAAAGAAGACAAAGAAAACAAACAAGACCGATAAATATATTTAAACAAATATATGTATTAACAACAAGTTACAAGCACATGGACAGTTACATTGAGTTTGTGTGCTGAATATTAAGTGTGTGTATTGTAGTGAGTGTTCGTACGTACGTGTGTTGGTATTGTTCTTAGCGTGTTCCCAGAATTTGGGAAACGCTCTATTGGTGAGAGATCACATATTGGTATTAGCTGAAATGAAGACAGAAGAGAAAGAATTACCTCACCCTCCACGCCAGGTGGGATACGGCCGAAGGCCTGAGGGGAAAAAAGAGATCGAGGCAAAAGGTCACCCAGTATTTATAGCCAGGGGAGAGAGAGGCCCCTGGTGAAGGATTAAGGAACTAAGGAGGAGCTAACTCTGACGGCATCTCTCTAACACGACTTGAAATTGCCATTGAACGATCTTAGCTTTAAAATAGACAAAATAGACGTTAAAATAAGTAACAGAACTGAATGTTCAAATACAATGCTAGAAATCAAAACAGTAAATACAGAACAAAACCAGAATTAAAACGAAATTAGTATTATAATAAAATGCAATTATTTATCAGAATAAAAGTAGAATATTACAAGAAGCCAGTAAAACTAATAGGTTCGACCATCTTTTAACAGCACACTCACTGGGTTTAATACGGGGGTCCTAATTGTACAGGGAAATAAATTGGTCAGTTTCCTTCACGCGTAAAGGAAAGCAACAACGGGCCATTGACTGTAATAAAATATAATGTATAGTCGTCAGAAAAAGAGCCGCTCCAAGATGTGAGTTACGTATTGGGGATGTCAAAACCAAGCACGTATAGAAACTTAATTATTTGTGGAGATGGAAAATGTGACACCAAAAAACGAAGACACATAGTAATAATAAAAGACGCCTTCCAGAAACTAAGCAATAACAATTAAAAGATAGGAAAATTTCGATAGAAACAAAGAGAAAAGTGCTGAGCAGCTATGTAATATCTAATCTCCGAGAAGGCAGTGAATGCTGGAAAACTTTGTGACAGATGAATGGGCGATTTGAACAGACTGAGATATGAATCTATCGACCTGAGTTAGCGATACAGAGGACAGAATATCCAAGCAATTTGTAAGTCTTCAGAAAAATAGGAAATAATGAGGAAAAAATGCTCAAAGAATTTAACACCCACAAGATATTTTGAAAAAAAGGGAATCGAAAGTTGTATAGATTAATGATCTTGAACGTTTTACAGGGACATGGTACCTAAAGACAACAATAAATAAAAAATCTATCATATTAGTAACAAATTCTCCCAGCCCTCTTTCCTCATTAAATGTAAATGACATTTGTCTCTTCCAGCTGTTAAGTATTATTGTCCTTTTTGTTTCCATTTTCTCTAAAACTTCGTCGCTGTTGTGCTCATGTGATCAGTCCATGGTATTCTCAGCTTCCTGCTGTAGAACCACATTTGTGTTGCCTCCAGTCTCTTCATCATCTGTGGTGAGATTGTTCAGCATTCACTGCCATATAGTAGGACTGGAATTTAGGTAATAATGGCACAGGTAAAAATAGCACAAGTAAAAATGACACTGGTAAAAATGGCACGGTAAAAATGGCACGATAAAAATGGCACAGGTAAAAATGGCACGGGTAAAAATGGCACGGTAAAAATGGCACAGGTAAAAATGGCACAAGTAAAAATGGCACGGTAAAAATGGCACAGGTAAAAATGACACGGGTAAAAATGGCACAGGTAAAAATGGCACAGGTAAAAATGACACGGGTAAAAATGGCACAAGTGGGAAAATAGAAAAAATGGCACAAAGCAAGACATACAAGAAAAAATTAAATGCACACGTTATTTATTTAGTAAATTAAAAAAAATATCTACATTTAAAAGCAAAAAAAAATAATTAAAATCCTTCCTTCATTCTGTGTAATCACTGCATATATTTTTTTTAATCTTTGTTGTAGATCAATATATATTTTCTTTATTTTGTGTTATTTTTTCCCATTTTCCCACTTGTGCCATTTTTACCCGTGCCATTTCTACCTATGCCATGATTACTGTGCACCAGCGGGACTGATATTCTTGGTTTTCTAACAAAATTATTCTGTTCCTTAGCTTAGTTTTGAAAAGGCATCTTTGGCTATCAGAATGCGTCTTCGGATCTCAATGTCGCACCTTCCGTCCGCTGTTAAAACACTTCTCATTTCACTTTCAAATTGTACTTGCTTGATTTTGGTATCTCCAATTTGTAATTTGCATGTTGGGATGTTCCTTTTTGCCTAACAACCCTGTATTCTGTCTTCTTGCAACTGAGGTTTAGTCCTTTCTTCTCGCTTTCCTTCACTGCCATGCGTAGGAGTTCTTGTAGTTTCCTTTCTATGCCTGCTATCAATGCTGTGTTATCTGCATCTCTATCGTTGTTACGATTGTGGCCGCCAATAATGAATCCTGGTAGGAATTCAATTATCTCAGAATCGTCTCACTCTATAGGTTGAATAAATCCGGCGAGAAGACATACCTTTGTCGTACCACTCTTTCTGTTTTTGAATATTTACTGAATTCAATTTCTATCCGCGTGCAGGCGGCTTGCTGCCAGTATAGGTTCTGGATTATTTTAATATCCTTCCCAAACATGCCAAGGTTATATAACAGTTATTTATGACGTACTGATACTGGTATCAACAATAGATTTATTCATGCTTTGAAAAATGACAGCATATTTTATGTTCTTCTTATTATCAAGTTTTGAATGAGAATTTTAAAATCTATAACTCTACATTATACCCGTCAATAAAGATGATATTATTTTATTCCTCAGATTAGCTTACTATATATGGACGCTGCCTTGGAACAAAATCTTTGCTTCCAGACCTCTTCTTAGAATTAGTGCATCAGCTGTACACGCTGCTTTGGATCAAAATGTTGCTCTCCTTGCATCTGATAAGGATCAGTGTAGTCGCTTTGAACTCAGTACTTAACAATTTTAGTGTTCTGGTTAAGTATAAGAATGCTGGCGTAACATGGATCAAGCATTGTTTTCCTCAGCTCAGTCACTGCCTTAAAAAATCGTAAGGAAACTTTTCATTCTAACAGTTTGTAAAACACTGAAAATTCTTTTAAAGAAAAACAGAAATGTAAAAGAAACAATTTCTGGCTCGATACACAATATTCAAAATCAGCTCATTGTTATTTCAATACACAATTAATTAAATTAGTCCGCATTTATGGAGTCGCTCTTTGAAAAACGGATGCTAAACGGTACTGTCACACAGGCCGGACTACAGCTTGTAATGAGGTCAACTGTTTCGACGTTTCCATTAGGTTTAAGCGCTTCCTTTAACACAAGGCAAGGAGAAAATAAATGCTACTCAACATCAACGGTAATCGACATACTCGATAGTTGAAAGAAAGAACTTCTTCTATTCGACATCCTTCGTACATTGCTTCTCTTTACTACTTTCAAATCAACTGAAAAACTAAAACTACATAAGAAATATCTGATTTTAGAGACTTTAATCCTACAAGTAGAATTCGCAGAAAAATATATTTTCTTCCTTATATTCGCTTACGATGAAATCACGTTGAAGTTAAGTAGTGTCTGTACTAGTGCGGGACAAATCAGCATCAGAAAAACAACCATTTTTAATAACCGAATAAAAATAATTTATTAAGGATTAAAACCTTAATTAGTGAATATTTTTACTTTATTAAAAATATTTTTTTATGATTTACTTTGTTAAAAATAATTAAAAAATATTTCACTAATTAATGCATTAATCATTAATAAATTACTTTTATTCGGTTATCAAAAAAAAAGTGATATTTTTCTGGTGCTGAGTTGTCTCGGTCTTGAGTTGTCCCTTCCCGGTCAGTACTTAGATGGGGGATCGTCAGCGACCGCCTACAATACGTCTTTAAATAAACAGAAAGGGTTGGTAAGCCGTTTAAATCAAACCAATCTTTCTTACACTAAAAAAAAGAAGCATTACCAAACGAACTTTAACAACATATATATTTTTTTTGATGCCTGAAGTTTAAAAAGCAAATCAGTTATGTAAGTAAATACATTTATTTGTGATATTTTTCGTCTGTTTTTTTAGTGTCTTAACACAACTCCTATTTCTGAAGTACAGAGCCACTTTTTACCTTTACTCATCCCCTGTTTTAATAAGTTATAAGTGTAAACTTTTCATAAAAGAAACCGACAAAAGCCGCATAAATGGTAACCGTTATTTATACATCGAGCACTGCTTTTTTTTTTTTACTGCCAGCACTCACTGGGTACTATTTATAAAGTAGGCACCCGTTTAATCACGCAAAATAAAAGGTAGCACCCTGTTTGGTCAAAATTCAATCCTTTGGGCCATAGTATATGGAGGTCGTACGCTGCCCAGACTATATGGCCCTCTCTCTTTCTTTGCCTTATCGATAAGTATATTATTTAAAAAAAATACAATAATTGTTGCGCAAGGCCAATGAAGAAGTGAGGAACGGCTGGTCTTCGTTAACTATAATAGCCCTAGTTAATTACAATCACCACCCATTCGTCCAATACAATTTAACCATTTACCACAAGACTCCACCCCTCACCACTCAAACTTGCATATACAGCGTCAATGAAAATGAACCGAATGAATAAACCGAATCTAGTACATGTGCTTTGCATTATTTGTTCTTCTGTTGTTATTACGTATTGTTAGGGGGGTGACAAGTCTTTCGGACCACCCTGAAGACGAAAAAACACAGCAATCCCTTTTTATTTTTCAAAATTAATGGCTCTGAAAAAAACGTCACTTGTAGAAGTATATTATATACGGTAACTTGTTGCACAGTCAACTCCCAAGACTTTCTATATTTAGCAAAAAGAAAGTTACAAACTCCTTGGGGATTTCCCGGCTTTTACTTCTTCATCGAGATTTCTTTCACACAGAAAGAAGATCCCACATTTGTCAATCAATTCACGCCACTGAAAGAAATAAGATAATTTCGAACGTCCACACACCAACCAACCAACAATTCCTTCCTCCCTCGTCACATTCCCAGAGAGAGACTTTGATCTGAACAGCTTGCCGGTTTTCTCCGTGCTTTTCACTAATGAACTCCGAAAGCCTTTATAAAACCAGTTTCCATGACAGCGCGTTTGCACACAGACCTGCCTTTCTATAACCAGCTATTATATTCAATAAGATGCTCGTTATGTACGACACTCAACCTTCAATGTAAAGGCGAATTTGATCACAATTCAACAGATTTGCATTACACTGATATGTATTATTATTAAAACAATGCACTGATAGCAAGGAGTTAGTACCCTGTGACCACTTCGACCTAGTGTAATGGTTAGTAAGCTTGTCTTGGTAGATCAATTACTACTGAGTTGTGAGGTCGATCCTCGATCCACATTTGGGTACTTCGACGTGGTTTTATGTCGAGCAAGCTTGTCTCGCCAGATCAATTTACAATTGAGTAGCCAGTTCGATCCTCAGTAAGTGCTCCACAATTTTGGCCTTGTGCCACATCTAAGCTAAGCTCATTTGGGCACTTCGACGTTAGTAAGCTTGTCTCTCCAGAATAATTATGACTGAGTAGGGAATTCGATCCTCGATGGCTGCTCCGTACGCTCGACCTTGTCCCACAACAAACCTACGCTTAGAAAATCGCCATAGCTAGTAGCCCGTGCCCACTTCGACGGGGTATAATGGTGAGCATGCTTGTCTTGCTTGATCAATTACAGTTAAGTAGTGAGGTCGAACCTCATTGGGTGCTCGAGACTTTTAGCCTTGTGCCACATCACTTTTACGCTTAGAATGTCATCTCGGCACTTCGACGTGGTGCAGTGGTTAGCAACCTTATCTCGATAGATTAATTACAGCTGAGTTATGAATTCGATCTCCACTGGGTGCTCGACATTTTTGGCCTTGTGCCACATCTAATCTACGCTTAGAAAATCATTTATGGACATTTCGACGTGGTGTAATGTTAGCAAGCTTGTCTCACTCGATGAGTTACGACTGAGTAGTGGTTCGACCATCATTGGGTGATCCTAAGTTTTGGCCTTGTGCCGCATCTAAGCTACGCTGAGAAAATCATTTTCAGCATTTCGACGTGTTGTAATGGTAATGAACTTTGACTTGCTAAAACAATTACGACTTAATAGGGAGTTCGATCTTACTACGTGCCCCATATTGTCGACCTTGTGCCACATGTAATCTAAACTTAGAAAACTACCATAGCCAGTACCCCGGATATTAAAAAAATCAAAATACGTGAAAATAGTGGTAAGAAGTTTGCATTACGGCAATCTTTCAAATACAGATGCAGAATTAATTTCAACGTCACCCTCCGCGACGCGAATGAGTCCGAAATTTTATTGTTGATAACTCCAAAACGGTAGATTTTATCAGAATTTCTTTGTTATTTTCGAATTAAGCATGTACATTTACATTTAAAATAGAACTATTCGGGTAATTTTTATTACAAAGAGAGCATGGGGCTTGAACTGCAAATTACTCTTTTGAGGTTCCGAGTTGAAATTAGTGTTGCTACCCTGCAAATATGGAGTGGAGGTGATCTTTGAAAATCAGCAGTCGAAAAACGAGTATTGTTAACACCGGCCAGTGGCACCTGCGAGAAATACGCAATCATCTAATCTACTTACACTGAATACTTATCCTGTTGAAGGATTATACACAAGAAACTTATTAAAAAAATAATAACAATACAGGGGGGGTGTTTAAACGTTGTCTATCTGATCCACTTCTCAAATCTAACTATATGAATCTATATCTGATTTTTGTGATGCATGGAGTTTTGGTGGGGCTCAGAACTTTTCAGCGTTCTTTGTATTACTCAAATTATTAAAATTCAATAAAAGGTTTATATCCAAAAAAAGTAATAAAAATAATGCAAGAGTTAATATTAGATGTGACTCTAACGTTAATGACGTTATCAGCAATAATAATTATATTAAGGTTACTGTTGGTATGAATATTTTATGTGTACAAATATATTCATTATATACTCCACCGATCAAAAGTTTGGGGCCACCATGAATTGTTTCTCTAAGTTAATAAAAAAATATTCATAAAAATTCTTTCTGTCTGCCGCATTATTAAGGAAAAAATTGTTCTGCAACAAGATAATGATCCAAAACACGGCTCAAAAATGTGTACAAATTATTTAAAATCAAAAAGGCAGATCAGGGAATTTTAAAAATTATAATTTGGGCACCTCAGTCTCTAGATCTTTCACAAATTGAACTAGTCTGGGACGAAATTGATCGTAAATTTGAAAGTAAGCTGCCTAAAAATATAAGCAAGAGTTGTTTAGACATTTACATACTGTTTGGGAATCCCTTCCACCAACATTTTCTTATAAGTTACTAGAAAGGGTGCCAAAAATTTGGTGTGCAGCAATAAATGTTCGTGGTGGGTTCTTTAATGAAAAGAAAATATAAATTTACTTTAATTGAAATTATAATTATTTTATATTAATTTTGATTTAAATTATTGCGTAATTGCATGCAAACATAGAAAAATAAATTTATCTCTTTAAAGATATGAAACTTGATTCATTTTTTTAAGTTAAGAGGAGAAAAACAATATGGTCAAAATCTTTTGGTGGCTAGTGAAAATGCAGAGGAGACTTGTTATGACTTCATCTCAGGAGAGAATTACGAGAGATTATTTTGAAAATTCTCTAAAAATATGACCATCACTAACCAACGGAATTCTGAAAATACTTTAAAAAGGATTCTAAGAAATAGATTGGGAGTATTGAATATTTGTATAAGAATTGATATTGATCCAAAGACAACACTGCGAAAGCAGGTGTGAGTTTGGAGGCGATCGTAGAAACTAACTTTCTTCTTAGCTCCGATTGCCAGAAATTACTATTTTCTTTTTAATCATTTCATATCAAGCAAGGCAATAAAGCCTCTAAGGTGTAAGAAAATAGCACGAGTAAAAATAGTGAAAATGAATCGAAGAAAGAATATAATTAACAGTTTGGAACGCTCTTCAGATTTCTTGCTACCTTGTCACCCACAATCTTCAAAAAATTTAAATGCAACGTCAATCGCAATTTTTTGTCTTCCTGGATGATTTTTTTCAATGTTCTTTCTCTCCAATAAAGTCTTCTCATTTTCTTTCACTCTCACCGAACTTCTTGCGTCCGAGTGGCATTATCATCTTGCTTAAGATGAAATAATAAAAAAAATAGTATTACTTTTAACGGGCGCTTTCCTCCAAAACATACTGTAAACATCTGGGCACTTCGACGTGATGTAATTGTTAGCAAGCTTGTCTCTCTAAAATAATTATGACTGAATAGTGAGTTCGATCCTCATTGAGCACCCCATACTTTCGGCCTTGTGCCACATCTAAGCTACGCTTAAAAAATCGTTACTGCCTTTAGAGCAGGTAAGTAGGCAGCTGTATCTGGCCGCGTGCTAAGCTCTTTGGCTGTTATCGAACTCTCTGCCTTCGTGCAGAGAGGTGGTAGACAAACCCAACCCTGTTATTGCGGAGTCTCCGAGGAATTTTTGCCCGAGCCTACGGGCTCGGGTTCCCCCCACATTAAATTCGGCCTTGTGCCACACCCTACCTCGTGGGGAGGTCGGTAAATACTACTGTAACCATATAAGCACTTCAACGTGGGGTAATGGTTAGCGAACTTGTCTTGTAACATCAGTTACGACTGAATAAGGATTTCGATCCTTTTAAGCTTGTGCCACATCTAAGGTACGCTTAAAATTCATTCAGGGCATCTCGAGATGGCGCAGTTGTTAGTTAGCTTGTCTTTCTAGAACAATTACAATTACTACTCTCAAACTTCAATGTAAAGTTAAATTTTATCTCTATTTACTACACTGGTATGGCTTACTAGTAAGATAACGGACTCATAACAAGGAGTTAGTTTCGTATTGCTCAAGATTTACCAAAGAAGAGTGAATAATGAAAATGCTAATACAGGTCATAACCAGTCCCCCCCCCCGGGCCACTTCAACGTGGTGAAGATTTTCTAAGCGTAGCTTAGATGTGGCACAAGGCCGAAAGTATGGGGTGCTCAGTGAGGATCGAACTCACTATTCAGTCGTAACTGATCTAGCAAGACAAGCTTGCCAACCATTACACCCTGTTGAAGTGCCGTCGCTTCAACGTGGTGTAATGGTTAGAAAGATTGTCTCGCGCGATCAATTACAAGTGAATAGTGAGATCGATCCTCACTGCGTGCCTCGGCCTTGTGCCACATTAAGCTCGACTTAGAAAATCATTTGGGTATTCGTCGTAGTGTTATGATGAGCAAGCTTGTCTCGTTAGATCAATTACAATTAAGTAGCGAGATCGATCCTCATTGGATGCTTCACACTTTTCGCCTTGTGGCATATCTCCGCTTAGAAAATCATTTAGGACACTCGACGTGATGAATTGGTTACAAGCTTGTCTCGCAAGTTCAATTACGACTGAGTAGTGAGTTCGATCCTTACTGGATGTCCCATACATTCTGCCTTATGCCAGATCTAATCTCCGCTTAGAAAATCATTTAGGACACTCGACGTGGTGTATTCGATAGCAAGATTGGCTTGATAGATCCATTACAACTGAGTAGTGAGTGGTGCTCTATACTTTCAGCCTCATACATCATCTAAGGTAGAAAAGTCAACCATCTTGCTTGAAGTTTGTACATTTTTTTTTATTTTGGAATAAAAAAAAAAATGGATATTTTGATTTTCCAAAATTATAGCTTATCTTTATAGGTAAGATATAGTGAGAAAGAAGATGTCAGTTTAAACTGACCCCAAGAGGATATCGGTTAATCGCTATCAAAGTAACCTATATTTCTACAATCACCTTTTAAATAGTAGTGCGAATCAAGTAGCTCTTTTTCTAATCGCTTCTTTCGCAGAGAAATTCACTAGTACGGTAAGTTTGACACTCATAAGTCTTCCTCATCATCGTGGCCTTGTGCCAGATTAAGACTGAGGTGCTTCTACTTTGCTGGGTGTTCATATCTGCGATAATTGTCGGTACTCAAGCCGCGGTAAAAGCTCGAACTTTGAATATCTGAAAAGAAGTTAATTCGTCCTAACTTCAGAGATATTCAGTATATTTCATTAAATCGACGAGAAAGACTTACTTCCAATCTGTGTAACATAGCGGATTAATAACCTGGTTCGAGTGTAACCCCTATCAGTGATTAAATTAAGAATACAGTGCTCATCCCCAGAGGGGATACCACACCAGAACGTCGTGGAGAGCTATGATCGTCCAGCTCGCTAAGGAACACGGCACATGATGATGATGATAGGTCTACTTTAAATGCGGCCTTGTACTATATTCTGTTCGAATGGGTGCACAGATAAATAACTATTTACTGACGACTGTAGACTGACGTAACAAGAGCTGCAATAAAATGTGAAAGTTGTTTTTCTTTTTTAAATTTTATTCTTCTTCCCAGCTTGGTTCTCAAGGGTGTGAGCGTGACTTTTAGATGAACGTTTCAAACTAGAAATACGCTACTGTGGATAAATTCATCCGCTATATCGAGTTACCGAAATAAATAGCTATTAAATATGAGTCTATACTTATATACCCTAACTATACCCCAAGTGAGTATTCAAATAAGAATTACTGAAAATAGCCTTAAAGTGGGAATATAATTCTTCGTTGACTCCAGCAATAAAACAATCGATTAAACCTTCAATGGGAAAGCCTGGTTCCTTTATTCATAGTCTGGAGAAAAAAAAAATGGCTAATTCTTTTCTCATGTAGTCGGCGATTCCCAAGTGGAACTAATAGTTTCTATCTGAAGGGTAAGGCCATTTCTAAAGAGGAGTAAATAGAAAGCGATTATGTAGATTTTAGATTAGTAACAATGTAAAATTATATTGTCGAGTCCGTTTTGTTAGGACTTTCAGCATTGTGGTGCAGTGAAACTGTAACGGAAGAAAATATTGAATAATTCATTTTTTACGATTTATCAACCCTTTGCAGGTTATTTAAATCTAGAAAATTATTTATAGATTTTAAGATTTAAAAAAATGGTTTAGTGATACAAGTCTTACTAATTCACCCAGAGCTGTGGCGAGAAGAGGTGGGTTCATGCCTTTTACCCAAGTAGATTTGCGCGTAAATTAATCAAACGAACTCATCAGAAATTGGAACTCGGGTCTCCGATTAAAAATTTCGCCTCATTATCCATTACACCGCTCGCATATCCAAGCTTACAGCACCTGGTATTCCCAAGTGGTAACCCATCTAGATACTAACCGGGCTCGACATTACTTAACTCCGGCGATGGGACGGGAATCGGTGCAAATCACAGTAAATGACATCATTCACGTCGACTCTAATCCAGATGACGAATTCGTATTCATAAATAAAGAAACAAAAAAAAAATGGTTTCCTCGCATACCGTTTTTTTTTGTTTGTTTGTTTTTTTTTTACACCCAAATATCAAGGATATGAGAAGTTTCAAACGGGAAGCAATCCATAGCCCTTCCTCCTCTTCCCCCTTCTTCATTATGTATCCAGGAAATTTCAACTTTCTCTGACTTTCGGCTTTCCCTGTACGTGTTCATTTTTTTTTGTTTTCCTTTTCCTAAAAATTTCGTCCATGTTATTCTCAGCATCCTTCTGTAGAACCCCGTTTCTGTTGCTTCCAGTTTTATCTTAATCTGTCATACATAAGGATTGATATTACATAACAGCTCGACACACTTTTGTTTATTTCTAAGGAAATTTTCCCCAATTATCCAAAACTGTGAGAAAAATAATATCTTAATAAATTAACGCTTCTGTTCGGATACTAGCCGAATTTTTTTCTGGAGCGATACCAGTGAGATAAGTCCCCGATTTGTTCTGATGCTGAAAGGATTATGCCTTTTTAATATCATTATTTGCTTGTTCATTTCTACTGCTATTTCCTTATTGAGATCCTACACCCCCGTCCCAGCCACCCAGTAAACAACCTTATTATCTTTGTTCCTCTACCTGATATTCATTCACCAGTTATCTTTTGACTACCAATTTCATTATCGTATCTTTTTCGATCGACTGAGTTTCTCATTACCATCTCTATGGGGGGGAGCGTTCTCAAATGTTATTGTTATGCTTTCACCTGCAACCGAATACTCAATCTGCTTACAAGTAGAACGAAACATTATCCCTCGTTATCCTTTGCTTCTCGAGGACCAGTGTTCATTCCCGGTGGGTTACCGAACTCCTTTCCTATTAACCGCTAGCCAATCGTTCAATTCCCTATAAATAGAATTTGGCACTCTTGAGTTATCGAAATTGCAAATCTGTTCTGAGATCTACGTTTAAGAGATTTTATTTTGATTAACTACCACATTGCCAATGTTGCGCTTTAGAGACTTTATTGCCTTGCTTGGGAGTGACCATGCTTTACGGTTGTTGTAATACAAGGGGTTTGCAGTTCTTTCACCAAGTCTTGGCTGCATATAGACCCTCTTATTTGACCCAAAGATTTTGAACTTTAATTCGTCAATCCAAAGGATTTTATCACATTGTTCTATTGTCCAGTCCTTGTGCGCCTTGGCCCCACTTTGACATTACTCAACCGTAGTTTCTTGAGAGCAATTCTGCCATATAGGCCAGCTTGTCGTCACGGTGGATATTGACTCACTTTTTCACGACATTGGTTCAGTTGTGCAGTGATGTTTAGAGCAGTCAGCCTTCTGTCACGCAAAGCTGGTGACTCTGATGAAATTGTCCTTTGCTCTTGTTGATTTTGGTCTACCAGCCCTTCTTTTGGTCTTGTTTTGTCCCGTTTCCTGATGTCTCTTAACAGTATAAACCACTATACTTCTGGGAATTTTTTAAAAAATTTCACTGCTTGAATATCCTCTTTTACATATGCTTCCAATGTACCTTGAGAACTACTAATATATTCACGACGCTTCAGCCGTTGCACGCTCTGGCCTTCTTCAAATAAAAATATTGAACTGAACCCTTTATTTCGTCCACCGGGGTAGACTGTTCTAGTTCCACGATTTTTTTTTTCAATTTATATTTAAATTATTTTAGCATGGGATAACTTTATGTCTTACCAGCAGGCTTCACCCGATCGTTATCGCTTCGCAAAGTAAGATATATTCACAACTTGAAATATTTCAAAGAAAAATTTTAATTCGTTCATAAATTAGCTTCTTATAGTTAAGGCAAGTTTTACAAATAGATGCCAACTTATTGAAAGCCAAGAAAAATGCAAATTTCAAACACTTTTCTACACTATATATGACAATATTCGTAAACAGAACTATTTTTGATATGAAAATCAAAACAATCCTTGAATAAAAGAACACTAATGAGGGACAGTTAATTAATGAAATTTACTTTTTTCAAAATCAATAAACAAATTAGTTAAGCCTGAAGAGTGATATTGCCTAGAAGTAGATAATATATAATACAATTATTGAGCTCTCAAGTGTAAATTACTCTAAGTAATTTATGCATACTACTTATCATCTCTCAGTTGTGTCTCTGTCCTTGGACAGAGTGCGCTCAGGGGCTTCTCTGTCTAAGGACGAAGGGGCAACTGAGAAAATAATACTGAAGGTGTGCCCAGCCCTGGGGAACAGCTTCCCGAGGGCGCGCCCTCCCATTGCACAAGAGGGGGGATGGTGCTCGCACCGAGGCCAGCGCAACCGACGGTTGCGGGGGCTGAGGGGAATTTGTATCCCTGCCCGCGTGTACGCGCTCGGGTCCCCACATTAAACCGACCTTGTGTCACATCTTGTTCTAGTGGGGGAACGAGTAAATACCAGTGTAAATTACTCTAAGTAATTTATGCATACTACTTATCATCTCTCAGTTGCGTCTCTGTTCTTGGACAGAGTGCGCTCAGGGGCTTCTCTGTCAAAGTACAAAGGGAGAATTATACTGAAGAGGTGCCCAGCCCTGGGGAAGATTGCACAAGAGGGAGAGATCGGTGCTCGCACCGACGCCAGCGCAACCGACGGTTGCGGGGTCTCGGGGAATTTTTGTTCCTTGACCGGGTGCACGCGCTCGGGCTCCCAACATTAAACCGACCTTGTGTCACAACCTGTCCTCGTAGGAGGTCAAGTAAATACCGTGCAAATTACTATGAGTAATTTATAGTCTTTATTTATCATCTCACAGTTGCGCCTCTGTCCTTGGACAGAGTGCACTCAGGGGCTTCTCTTTCAAAGGACAGAGGAGCAAATGTGAACATAATACTGAAGAGGTGCCCAGCCCTGGAGAACAGCTGCCCGAGGCCGCGCCCTCCCATTGCACAAGTGGGAGGGATCAGTGATCGCACCGAGTCCAGCGCAACCGTCGGTTTCGGATGCTGAGGGGAATTTTTGTCCCTGCCTGGGTGCACGCGCCCGGGTCCCCACAGTAATCTGACCTTGTGTTACATCTCATTCTCGTGGGGGAATGAGTAAACACTGTGTAAATTACTATGAGTAATTTATACTCTTTATTTATCATATCTCAGTTGCGTCTCTGTCCTTGGACAGAGTGCGCTCAGGGGCTTCTCTGTCAAAGGTTAGAGGGGAAACTGAGAAAATAATACTGAGAGGTGCCCAGCCCTGTGGAACAGCTGCCCGAGACCGCGCCCTCCCGTTGCACTAGAGGGACGGGTCAGTGCTCGCACCGAGGCCAGCGCAACCGACGGTTGCTGGGGATGTGCGGAATTTTTGTCCCTGCCCGAGTGTACGCGCTCGGATCCCCACATTAAAAAGACCTTGTGTCACATCTCATTCCCGTCGGAGAAAGAGTAAACACCGTGTAAATTACTATAAAGTAGCGTCAGGGCTTTTTAACCTCAGAATTCTTTGGATAATTGTCCTCCAATTTAGTCATATAGATCCCATAACATAGGTTTTACTTAATCAACTATTATATTTCTCTAACACTTCAAGTATTGAATTTTAACTAATTTCTATTTCCCTATCTTTACACTGTATTAATTTTATTTTATATATTGTCCCCTGTTCTGTCGCACATGAAATAATAAATGTTTGTACGGAAAATAAGGACCTACGTACATCAAATCGTCTTTAAATTAAGTAGCAGCAGAAGGATTATCATTGAACTTTTAAAACGTAAGCTTAAACATGAATTCAAATACTTAAATGCAGCGATCAATTTTGAGTTCTTCTGTAGTTTATTGATGGCTATCGCATCTACTCCCCACTAGATACTGTGATGATGGCCAAGCCAAGAGTCCTCCACAGAAGCTAGCTTGAATGTCACCCGATAGGGCGGCTTTTAAATTAGTTTATAATAAAACGCACACTGCAATTTTTTATACAAAAGGAAAATAAGAGTTACTTCCCTTGAACCATGAAAGCAATGGTAATGGCTAGTATAATATTTTAATATATATATTTAACCTCGCATAATCTGGCAAATCTGAATTTGAGCTCAACGAAAATCTTTCCCTGCGCCTAACATTTCTAGGGCTTTTGAATGAGCTACGAATTATTAAAATCGGACCAGTGAGAGCGGAGGAGTTGCTTGGACGCACACGCGCACAAGCACACACATACACTCTTTTTTTATATATAAGATATATTATGTCAAATTTTTAGACAAAAAAGAACTTCATCTTTACTCTCATCTTTTACCTATTGTTTTTTTTTTTTTTTGCATCGCCCCGTGGGACCACATTTCTTTTGCCTCAAGCCTATTCTTTATCTGTGAGGAAACTGCCCATATGATAGTCTGTAAAAACACTTCCCAGATATTTAAATTTTCTTACGTTCTTGATTTTGATACGTTTTATTTTGGTATCCTGGGCGGTTCTTCTTACTGACAACCATACATTTTGTCTTCTTACAAGTGATATCTTGTCTCCTTCCTACCCCAGTTTCTTTCACTACACTTTTTTAGGGGTTCCTACAGTTTTCCTCCTGTGCCTGCTGTCCACAGACCCACGACGATTACATGAATCCATAACATTTTAAAAATCACACTGTAACCACTGGCCTACGCTCAGACCTTGTCTATCTTTTAAGTTTTCTATTCTGAAGTTTCTGCAAGCAGTCATCTTTTTAAAAGCCTGTCTGTTAATTAATTTTCTTCCAGTGTGGCCCATGAAAAAATAGAAGAAAGTCTACTATGACATTTGCTAATCTCAGTATTAAAGAAGGGGAACAGGTGCAAGAATAAATTATTTAACAACTCCAGAACATTAGGTTCTCCAGCAAATAAGTGAAGTATAGCCATGAAGGCGTCGTGAATATCTTGAGAAAGAAAAAAATGTCTTTGCCATAAATCATCTTACATATATATATATATATATATATATATATATATATATATAGAGAGAGAGAGAGAGAGAGAGAGAGACACACACACAGAATATTCAAAATGCTTGGTCGTATTCATTGTCATTTCGCAGTCTCGAAGTAAAGATTGTCATAAAATAAGAATACCAAAGAGAATTTTAATATTCAATTTACAAGACAAAAAAAAAGAAGCTCTTCGTACGTTTTATGATAAGATTATCTTTTGCATAACCAGATAACGGGTAATGGTTTTAGATCTACGGTAACAAGTGCTACAGCTTTTTCGGGGGCAACAGGTGCAAGCTGCCTCTGTTTTTTGGGTTTTTTTTACGCATGAACGAAAGGTTATATTAAGAATAAATCAATCCTGTAACACGAGTGGCAGTGAATCATAAATTATGTATTTTTATATGAGAAAATAGAATTGGGCTTGCATAAAACAAACGCTGTCTGAATTTCTGGAATTAGAAACTATCATTTAGTTACATTAATTGCAACCGGAATAATATCGTGATCTTTGTTGTTAAGAAAACAACGATTCGTCCATTGTGCCGTCTGACTTTTATTCAGGTGTCTGTCATTTTGGGTAACTTACAAAGAATTTCTAACTGAACCTTTTATTTAATCTACTGATATACATTTGTTTTCTGATGACAATATCTAACAGTATTCCGCCGTTTTTTTTTTGTTTTTTTTTTAATTATTTGTATTCAGTTACTACTAGTTAATAGACGAGAGTAGTATTCCCCCGTCTTTCTTACTTCAGGGTGCATAGTAGAATAACTAAAACTCTGGGGTGTATTTTAAATTTTAATGAGGAAAATTTAGTCATTTGAAAATAGGAAAACAATAAAGAAATCTCCTGATATAAGCATTTATCTTTAACATTGTATATTTAAGCATGCTTGTGTGAAATCTGTGCTTCATGTACTTTGAGAATATTTTGCATGTAAGGACTCATAGGTGATACCAGTTAGACATTATATGTGAAGTAGTCATGTAAATTGATTTATGAAGAATTTGCTATTGTTTTAGAGAGACCGATAATGACTAATTTAAATTCCTTGATTAAGGCAAAAGTGTTGAGGGGTCCACCCCTTTTTACACAAATGTACTCACCCAGTATATACATATACTACGGCTACGTGAAGACCCGGGAGAGCAAGAGTCGAGTCGAGACCAGAGTGACAGAGTAAAAGTTTGTAGGTAACCGGAAGAGTGAGGGTGAGGTAACAGCGTTGTAGGAGTCACAGTGAGCGAGCACGTAGACTCAGTAAGAAGTCATACAGCGATACTTCAATACCAAAGACTATATATATATATTGCTACTAACCCGTATTCCTGGAACTACTAACCTGCTTTACCAGTTTGTATTATTACGTTAATACATTATTTTCATATATTCATTCCTGGCGTTTGTTATTTATTTGTACCGGATTTGAATCCGGAACCCACAACAAAAAGGGAAAGGATTATCCACTGAATCTTAAATATTAAGGAATTTAACATCTAGTTTAAAATGACAAAGACTTGTAGCGGACTTGGGATTTTACGTGTTAAATTAGGAACACGTGTGTTTATTCCTGCTAGAAGACTAAAAGATCCACTACAAGAATATGGGGGACTCAAGTTGAGTCCAACCAAAGATGTAAAGAAAACCAACAAGACCGATATATAGATACAAACAAGTATATGTATTAAACAACAAAATTTACTATGAACATAGACATTAACATTTGTGTGTGAATGTAAAGAGTTTGTGATTTGGCGAATGTTCGTACGTACGTTAATGTGTGTATAATGTTCATGGCGCCTCCCACAAATGGGAAGACGCAATCTTCTGCGAGAGCTTACATTGTAGATGTGTTTGCTGACAACGAAGAAATGAAAAAGAGAACGAGGCAAGAAATCGCCCCGTATTTATAGTGTAGGGAGAGCTTCCCCTAGTGAACGGTTTGGACAAATAAAGGAAGAATTAACTCCGACAGACTTCACATAGAAGCTATGCGCTTGGTGTCTCTAGGGGTTTTAAAAATAAAGATTTTCTTTTAATATAAAAATAATTCATAAATTATTCTTCTGTCAACTTGGAGCGCACCTGGTTACATTTCAGGTCGCATTAGCATCCCTAGAGGCACAGGTAGAAAAGTGCTGGCCGAGAGGCTTAAAATGTTGGTTCTGGAATTTTGTGGAATAATAATTATGAGTTCAATCCTTGGTATGAGTAGTATAGAATCAGACTCAGACCTACCGATAACTGAGCCAACTAAAAAAACAAAAAAAAGTAATGAATATCCCATGAACAGTGAAAATGAGAAGAATTTATCTTATAAAATAAATAAAGGGTTCAATTCAAAATTTACTGAGGGTTACCCGGATTAACAGACACCCGAAGAAGGCTGGAAGACACAACGACCGAAACATTTTGATTGTAACAACAAAGATGAGTGATTCTACAACCACACCCGGTCATATGATTGATGATGAGGGTGGTGACATGCTTTACGAAAACAAACTATATATTTCGTGTTAATTACCTTCTGGTTTTCCTTTGAAAATTTGTGTGAATTATAAAATAAAAATTATAAATTATAAAAATTATTAAAAAATTATAGAAAACATTTTTAAAATTTGTGTGAATTATAAAAAAAATTTAAATTATAAAAATATCAAAAATTATATAAAATATTATAAAAAATTACAAGTAAAAAATTTTAAAATGTGTGTGAATTATAAAAACAAATTATAAATTGTTTTTACAATTTATAACTTTTTTGTAATTATGAATAAATTGTAAAAATTATAAAAAATTATAAAATTGTAAAAATTATAAAAAAAAAAAAAAATTTAAAAAATTTGTGTGAACTATAAAAAAATTGTAAAAGAAATTATAAATTATAAAAAATTATAAAAATTTAAAAATTGTGTGAATTATAAAAACAAATTATTAAAAAATTATAAATTATAAAAAATTATAAAAATTTAAAATTTTGTGTGAACTATAAAAAAAATTATAAAAAAAATATAAATTATAAAAGATTATAAAAATTTAAAAATTCGAGTGCATTATAAAAAAAATATCAAATGTTGCATTTGTTGTAATAAGTGGGTATAATTAGTAAAATATCGAAAAAATGGAAGATGGTCACTCCCAAATTGAATGATTGATTGATACGTTATTTACGGCTTACCAACCCTTATTTAAACCCAGCAAATATTTTTAGAGTGTAAGATAAAGATAAAATGATAATGGTTTAATGATACAAGTCCCTACTTATTAGACACAAGATTGTATTGTTCTCCCGATATTAACGTACATTTCATTTAAAACGTTTTAAAATAACGTACTCTAGCAATATGAATCGTTTCAAATATAAAAGCAAAATATTAGAATATCTTTTATAAAAGTTGATATTTTATTTGTAATTAAAGAAATAATTGAAAATTTCAGACGCACGAAATCACGATTTCGCCACAAGTCACGGCTTTTTCTTCCTGATCTGGAAATCTCACTGCTAAAAAGAAATGTCTGTTGTACTTTGAAACTTTTTCTTGACATTTGTGATGTTTACGATTTTATGCCTACTGCAGAGGTTGATTCTCTGCGATTAGAAAAATAAGCTACGTCAGGAGCGAAGCTTTCAGCTAGTTACAAAATAAATGCATATTTTGAAAACGACATGCATCCAATTCGCTAAAAGTATTGAAATAATGGTCACACTATCTATCTATCTATCTATCTATCTATGTTAATATCTGTCTAAATAATCTATCTATGCGTGTTAATATCTGTCAGTATATCTATGTTATTATATCTCTATAGCTCCAAGTCTATCTATCTATCTATCTATCTATCTATCTATCTATCTATCTATCTATCTATCTATCTATGCATGTTAATATCTGTTTATATATCTATGTTAATATCTCTCTATCTCTCAAAGTCTGTTAATATCTAAGTCAACTAATATCTATCTATCTATCTATCTATCTATCTGTCTGTCTATCTATCTATCTATCTATCTATCTATCGTTATTAATATCTATGTTAATATCTGTCTATATATGTTATCTATCTATCTATCTATCTATCTATCTATCTATCTATCTATGCATGTTAATATCTATGTTAATCTCTCTCTCACAGTCTCTTAATATCTATCTATCTATCTATCTATCTATCTATCTATCTATCTATCTATCTATCGTTATTAATATCTATCTTAATATTTGTCTAAATATATTATCTATCTATCTATCTATCTATCTATCTATCTATCTATCTATCTATCGTTATTAATATCTATCTTAATATTTGTCTAAATATATTATCTATCTATCTATCTATCTATCTATCTATCTATCTATGCATGTTAATATCTGTTTATATATCTATGTTAATATCTCTCTATCTCTCAAAGTCTGTTAATATCTAAGTCAACTAATATCTATCTATCTATCTATCTATCTATGCATGTTAATATCTATGTTAATATCTCTCTCTCACAGTCTCTTAATATCTATCTATCTATCTATCTATCGTTATTAATATCTATCTTAATATTTGTCTAAATCTATCTATCTATCTATCTATCTATCTATCTATCTATCTATCTATGCATGTTAATATCTGTTTATATATCTATGTTAATATCTCTCTATCTCTCAAAGTCTGTTAATATCTAAGTCAGCTAATATCTATCTATCTATCTATCTATCTATCTATCTATCTATCTATCTATCTATCGTTATTAATATCTATGTTAATATCTGTCTATATATGTTATCTATCTATCTATCTATCTATCTATCTATCTATCTATCTATCTATGCATGTTAATATCTATGTTAATATCTCTCTCTCACAGTCTCTTAATATCTATCTATCTATCTATCTATCTATCTATCTATCTATGATATTTGGTACTATCTGTCCAAATTGCTAATTTATATAGTCGTCTTACTACCATTGTTTGAACAGGTTTGGGTATGATGAGATAAATGCTCAGGCACCCACCTTTTTTCTCTGTCAATTGTTTTCTGCATCGCATGCTAATCACATCGACATGACAGAATATATAACTGGAAAGAATCCACAAAGAGTCGGACTAGTGACTGGAGACGGAACTGTGTTCACAGATTGTTGGACTAATGACTGGAGACTGGACAGAGTCCACAGATATTTGGGCTAAGTTTTTACGACATGAGGCGAAAGTAACACAGTCAAGCTGAATGGGATTCCACAATTTCCTTTACCGAATTCTTATCTACTACACTACCTCAAGCCTTTC